>OX439135.1:24708049-25308049 GCA_949318235.1 Ecdyonurus torrentis
TAAAAAATACTACAAATATAGTTAATATAATTACGATACAGCTAAGTACTTTATATCTCGTCACGTTACGGCTAAGCATAAATTATATTTAAACTACACATCTGGATTATACATCCGTGAAATTATCCATACAGTATTTAATTTTATTTGTTTTATTTCCTGCAATTGCAGTTTATAGGTGACTCATTTTATTTATTATTTTATATCTTAATAAAAGTACAATAATCTATGGGTTAAAAAATTTGGCAAATTTAAAATATACACAGCTTGGAAAAGTAAGAAAGAAAATCAGTACAACTCTTTGGATAACCATATAGGGTGTATGCAATCATTTTAAAGTGAAACTATGTTGGATTACTCAATAGCATGGGTTGCATTGGAAAATGACCCATTTTGCCAGTTTAAAAATACTAAACAATATTTTTGAGAGCATTGATACATATGATATTAAAGGTAAAGTAAGTGAGAATAATAATAATAAAAATTAACTGATTTCCCAAAGAAAATAGCTAAAAACAAAGTTTGTCCTATGCTAAGCAATGTTATTCACTACTCCAGTATGGCCTCCAAGCGCAATAAATATGACGTCATACGCATACACCCTATGAAGTTCTTTCTTGCTCAGTTCACTTTTATGTCACGTCAACTGTAATGAGCAATCACATCTGCTTATTCAAATGAAATTCATGATCTAATCTAAGATCATGATCTAAATGCTAAAAAAAAAAAAAAAAAAAAAATGCTAAATACAGTACTTAATAAAGTTTGTTTTGTTGTTGTTGTTGTTGTGCTCCAAACCACGAAAAAAAGACGATAACATAATGCTATAATGGAACTGCGCAGTTTTTAGAGAAGGTGCACGGGATTTGAGAACATCATTTCATGCGTAAATTAAAAAACAATAATATTAACAAAAAAAAAAACAAAAAAAAAAACAGTATTTTTAATTATTAAATATAAATTTTAACAGAGGGCATAAAAAAAAGTTAAAAAAATTCTAATATTTCTATAAGAGTGTAAAATAAAATATTAACCTGTCACATAGAAGTTTTTGCAAGATAACGTCTCTCTCTCTCTCTCTCTCTCTCTCTCTCTCTCTCTCTCTCTCACCACCCTGCCTCCGTGCAGCTGCAAAGAAACGTGATCCCTGGGTGACCTTTGCTAACAAGAAAACTACGCAGATCACTTTTTTGTTAAAAATATTTTAATATCTGGCGTCGTCTATCAATTATTTGACTTCTAGTCTACATTTAATAATAAAAAGTAATTGCTTTGCTTTTTACTGAGAATTATAGCAATAAATTTTAATGTTCTTCATAATATAGTATTTCATGTTTTTACTAGCAACTCAATTTGCTTTTTATCTTTAAATTTAATAATAATTTTGTTTTTCTGACATATGTTATCGATAAATATATGTATATATAAAAAACTTTGACAAAAGTATAAATGCTAACAAGTATAATAAATAATAATGAGTCAACTTTACAAAATGCGTATTTTTTTAGAAGATAGAATTCTGGCGCCTTTAATATTATTATTATATTCATAGTTTTTTCCTTATTGATGGCAAGAAGAGGTGACTCAATGATAGCCTAATGAAGCTATAATGTTAGCTTATAGCATAAGTTTTACTGCATTTAAATAGCATAAACAATTATTCTTTAGGTTGTGTACGCATGACGTCATTCTGAGTGCTTTTCGATGCTCTTCTTGAGCAATGAATAACATTGCTCAGCATAGGACAAACCTAGTTTTTGGCTATTTTCTATGGAAAATTAGCTATTTTTTGGTCATTATTACTTTTCTTGCATACTAATTCAACCTGTTAACAACATCAATGCTCTCAAAAAAATTGCGAAGTATTTTTAAACAGGCAAAACGTGCCATTTTCCTATATTAGCCAATGTTATTTAGTACTCACTTATGACGTCGACTTTAACATGAATGAAAACACCCTATATACAACATAATATTTCTGCTAGTATGCAGATTAGCATAAATTATGCTGTAGTGCACAAACGTTGCTGAGAATGTTCTGTGCTAAATTGTTACATACAGGCTCGCATATCAAGCACATTCTGAGAGAAATTTATAATTATATTTTGCCAGTTATTTTTATATATAAAAATCAAAACCAAAATCTTTCTAATTTTGAATGTGAAAATATATTATCACAATATTATCACAATTTTTTCTTGTATGTAAGTATGTAAACAATATACATGTATAGGGTGATTTCATTCATGTTAAAGTCGACGCGATAAGTGAGTACTAAATAACATGGGCTGGTATGGGATAATTACACATTTTGTCAGTTTAAAAATACTTAGCGATTTTTTTTTGATAGTATTAATACTGTTAATAAGTTGAATTTCAAATATGTGAGAAAAATAATGACACAAAAATTATTTGTTTTCCTAATAAAATATCCAAACCTCACGTTTATCCTATGCTAAGCAATGTTATTCGTTGCTCAAATATGGCATCGAAGCGCATTTATTATGACGCCATGCGCGCACACCCTATCGGTGCATTATTATTATTATTTTTTTTTTATAGTAGAATATTTCTTTATTTTAGGGGTCATGGTAATTTAAACGATATATTGAATTCACTAATTAATTAATAATTATTGCTCAGTTTCGGGCACCCAATATAACTGGTAGTTTTAAATTTTTAACATTAAAAAGAAGAAAAAAAAAACGTATGCTAATTTTCAAATAAAAAACATATTCTCACAATTTTGTGTGCTATATAAATATTGTTTAGTATTGGTGCATTGGTTTACTTTATTTATAAGAATTCAGTTTTCAATATTTCAATATAATATTCAATGTGTTCTTTGGATCAGATAATAATAAATTATCAGCTGCATGGAAGTAATATTTTTACTTACCTTTTTTGTTAATTTTTTTTTCTTTTTTTTTTTTTTTTTTTTTACGAAAAACCTATATTATAGATATTGAAAAATATTATTTTTGAAAATATTGCGACGTTATAATTCATTTTATTTTATTTTTTAATTATTAAGTGTTTTATTATTTTTTTTTCAACAATAAGCATTAAATCTACGCTTTTTATTTTTTTTTATTTTTTTTTAATAAAAAATAATTTTTGGTAAAGTATAAATCAACAATATGAAAACTGTTAATTATGATTTATGACTGATTATCAATGCCCATTCACTAATTACTAATTAGTCTTCTCTCTCTCTCTCTCTCTGCCCAACATCTCGTCACATGACCTACTTGACCTCTGGATGCTGATAGTGAGATTTTCTTCTTGAAGTGAAAAAAAAAAAAAGAAAAAAAAGTCTGATATTAAAATCTGAATTATTATTTTTTTTTTTATACTCAAAATATAAATTAACTGACTGACAGATTGATAAATTTCAACTCTTGCAAGATATTTAAGATTATTATTATTTTGTTCAAACCTAGAGAAAGGATGTTTTGCAATATATTTTATTTTCATGGTAATTTCTAACCTCTATATTCAGTAGATTTAGATAGAAATATATTCCGTATATATGTAGTGCTAAATATTGGCTTATTTTTGTTATTATGCTATAAAATGATATAATATATTTTTTTTTATATTATCAGAAAAAACTTGTTAGTTTGATAAATGCTAATATAATATTTTGATATTAAATATAACTATAAAGCCCTGTTCACATTGACGCCTAATTTACAGAACTCTTACGTGTAGATAGGACAATCAATGGTATTGTGATTGTTACGTAAAGTTACGTGAAAGTTACGCGTCATTGGTCATTGTGAACAGCCCATAACAGTAAGTTTAACCATTGAATTTACTCTAAATTCAATGGTTTAACTAAACAATAAAAGTATATAATTAAGTTAGAAAAGTGAATATTATAATTAGTATGAAAAAAAAAACATCTAGCGTATTATTATTATTTACGTTTTTTATTAATATTGTTTTTATTATTTTTTTTTCAACAATAAGCATGAAATATACGCTTTTTATTTTTGTTTAATAAAAACAAAATTTCTTTAAGTATAAATCAATATCATGAAAACTGTTAGTTATGACTGATTATCAGGGGCGGATCCAGTAATTTTGTTTGGGGGGGGCGATCCCCCAGGAAAATAATCATGAAGGACCGGAGGGGGGGGGGGGGTTGCGCGCCGCAGGCGAAAAATTTTATTTGGCCACGCCCCTTTTTGGAAAAAATTACAAAATTGGTATGCCTTTGAAAAAATATTCTTGAATTGCAAAATTTTTGATTTGGTAGGTTTTTCTTTTTTTTCCTTTTTTTTTTTATGTATAAGCAAAAAAAGAAGTAAAAGTAAGACAAAATTATTTGTGGAATATTTTCTATTTTGATCTCTTCAAAAAAAATTTCTTTTATTTCCATTCTCCTTACAATCAAATATGCAATAAATTATTAATGTTATTTCATTGAAAAAAAAAAAAATCTTGAAAACAAAAAGGGCAAAATTTAAAAAATAAACTATTAATATTGTGTATTATATTATTATTATTATTATATTTTTTTATTATTATTATTATTATTTTTTTTTTTTGTATCCCAATTTACTAAAAATTGTTTTGCACTTTTTAAAACTATTATGATATATTGTAAAACATAACTTATATTTGGATATTTGGATGGAAAAATATTTTGAGATAAAATTATAAAATTTACACTAAAGTTTATTATTATTATTTTTTTTTTAGTTCTTATCGCGAGCAAAATATTTTGTGAATGTCCAAGTATTAACAGAACTATATCTCTGATATATTACCCTGATGACATGACAACTAAGGGGATGTTAAAAAAATAATTGTTTGTTATATAGTCAGGATTCAAACGCTTATATAGTATTAAAAGTTGCGCCGAAGGCGCAAATTTTTTTCTAATGGACTAATTTTTTTTCAATTTTGGCTCATTTTTTTCCACCCACGTGGGCCATTTGGGGGGGGCGGTCGCCCCCACCGCCCCCCCCCCCCTGGATCCGCCCCTGCTGATTATCATTGTCCTGTCACTTAATTACTGCAGTCTGCTCCCTCTCTGTCTCTCTGCTCCACATCTCCTCACGTGACCTGCTTGACCTCTGGCTGCTGATAGTGAGATTTTCTTCTTCAAGTGAAAAAAAATAAATTAAAAGCTTAGTTGTTACTTCAATCCTACATTTAAATTAATTGACTCTGAAATTTTGATAATTTTCAACTCTTACAAGATACAATTTTTTTTTTTTTTTTTTTTTTTTGTTCAAACTTAGAAATGGGATGTCTTGCAAGATTTTTTCTTCCCTTGGTAATTTATTTTTAACCTCTAAATATTCCAAGTGCTTATATTAAGTAAGTAGTGCTAAATATTTGCTTATTCTTGTTATAAATGCTATAAAATAATATTGTTATTATTATTATTTTTTTTTTTGCTATGTGTGTAATGTAACCTATATATGTCTAATAAATATGTAAATAATTAAAAAAAAGAAACTTGTTACAGTTTGATAAATAATAACTTATTATTAGTAATTACTACTAAGGTATTTCTATAGATAGGTAATCCAAAGAGAATATCGTTATTCAATTTTCTGTTGCCTTCAATTTTATTTTATCCTGGAAGCTATATTTTGTTGCCCATTTGATCAATGTAATTTTGACCCGCAATACACGTCTTTAGCTGACCACTACTTTTCAGCGGGAATCCTCTCGGGATTATACATAGGTTATCTAATTACATTAATTATAACTATCATATTGAGTATTGACATTAACTAAACAATAAAACTATATAATTAAGTTAGAAAAGTAAATATTAAATTGTATTAAAAAAAAAAACATCTAATTTTTTTTTCTGTCTAATTTTTATCAATATTTGTATTTTTTCTAATTTTTCCTCATAATGTAATTGTGAAAATCTACAGTACAGAATATAAAAATTACTTAAAAGTAGGCAGGTAAACAAAGGATAAATAATAATAAGAAATAAAACAGTAAACAATGTTTTAAATTGCAGTAAAATAAGTTTATTCTTTTAATTTTATTATTATTCTTTATAACTTATAGTACAATGTCCAACCAAGGCAACTGCCTTATCGGTTGGTTTAAAATAAAACACAATTATTTTTTCATTTAAAAAAAAAATAGCTAAAATAAAAATTATTTCTCACTGACAATAATCAAACAAGAAAAAAAAATGATAATGAAGATATACATACATTTATAATATCTATAAAACAATTTACGTAATATATATATTAACTCAACTTATGCTTTTGATATATTGCATAATAAAAACTAAAAATAATAATACTTTTTTTTTTTACACAAAATTAAAGTTAAAAGACATTTGCTTTCATTCACATAATAATATAGATATTATAATTGAATATATAATTATATATAATATAATTGAATAATTCAACATATTATTCAGCACATCTGCATGAAGAAGTGATTTTCAATATTGTTACAAAATATGCACGGACATAAATAACTACGCAATAATTATGCTAGCTCATTTTCAGCACAATTTGTTCAATATAGCATAATTTATTCTATATTGCATAATTATTATGTTATATAGCATTTTTTTTTTTTTTTTTTTTTAAACACACAATTTATACAAAATCCAACCAAGGCATAGCCTTATCGGTTGTAATTATATTTTTTCACAGAATGTCATAGTATTAAGTAATTACTAAATTAATCATGAATTTTGCTTATATTTCTAAACAAATAAAAATAAAGTATCAACACAAAAACACACTATAAGTTATTTTCAAAATACAGAGAATATGATCATATGATGGAAACAAAATTACTAAATATTTATAAATATTACTTTTGTAATTGTAAATTATGTTGTAAAGCATAATTATTTATGTTGTTCTAATTTAGCATAATTTATGCTATAATGACATAAATGTAGCATAAATTACGTAATTTAGTCTTTGTGTGCCGGCACACTAACTTATTAAAATTTAACAATTTAAATAATTGTGATATTTTAATACAGGAAACACAAACTTTTAAATTACAAAAACTTTGGTATAACAAGATACTTTGATATTAAAAATTGCAAGTTAATATTTTTTTTAAATTTCAGATTAAATTACAAATGTTATAGAGATTTTGATTATGTTGATAAAAGCTTGTCAGTATTTTTTTTATATAATTTTGATAATTATTTACTTTTTACATTTCAACAATTTTCATTGAAAATATCAAGAATTTTTGCATTTTTAAAAATATGTCGATAAGCAGGAAATATTTTTATAAAGTTTGAAATAGGAGACTTGTACTAGATTTTTTTTTCATTGTTACAAATTTAGAAATCAATGTGGTATTTTCATAAGAAAAACAATCATACAAAATTTGCAACAATGAAAAAATATTCTCAATTTTTTTTTTTTTTTTTTTTTTTTAAGATTTGATTTTTACCTTCAACTTTACATTATTGATTAGATCAGCTGATTTTTTTTTTCGCTTGCCATATTGTGTTATTGTGCTACACCAATCTCAGTCCCAGTCAAGACATTGTCTTATCGACAGGTAAGGACTTCCAAATTAATGGAAAAGCACACACGGGCTGGCTTGCTGATCTTTGTAGTAGAGCTCAAATTAAAAGTTAATTTGCTGTGGGAAGAATTTACTGTGGGAAGAAAAGAAAATGAGCTATTTGAGCTTATTTCATCTCAGGTTTCATAATTTGCAGATGAGAGCTCAAATGACTGTACAAAAATTTGAGCAGACTAGACTGACGATAGGAGGTAAAATTTAAGTCTGGAGCGACTTGTGATTTTTCCTCTCAAATCAGAATTTCCAATCTTTAAGAGCTCAAATAAAAAAGAAATAAATATTTTAAAGCTCAAAATTTGAGCGAAGCAAAATTTGAGCCTGGAGCTACTTGTAGTTTCACCTCTCAAATCTTTAAGCTCAAATAACGGTAAATATTTGAGCATATAATTAATTTTTGAGCCTCCAGTGTTGCAACCGTTCCTTCAGCTCAAATGTCTCAAATGATAGCAAAAATGAAGAATGTAATTTTAAATAAAGTCCATTTTGTACTTCAAACCAAATCTCAAAACATTATGAAAATATTTCCAAATTATTTAAATATTTCTAAAACTGATGAATATAATTACATTATTAATTAAGTACAATAAAATTAATTATTGTGATTGCTGTGAAATTAATTAGAAAACAAAAAAGACAAGAAATTTCAAGTTTCACATAATCAACATTTTAAATTAGAACAACAATTTCAGTTTCAAGTATCGAGTTTTGCAAAAGTTTCAGTACTTCAAAATTATTGCATGTAAAATTAAGTTAAAATTTTGAAATAGAAATATAAGCAATAAGTATTCAAACAAATTTTAACGAAATCAACACAAATAAAAATATTATTTTAAATTTAGTTTTCGTTTTTTTTTTTTTTTTTTTTTTTTTTTTTAGTACACACGTCGGTGATAAAATATTTTACCATTCAAAAACTTGCGCTTATTTTGTATTTTATTTGTAACTTATTTTGTAATGATAAAAATAGTTACAAGAATGTGTATAAAATTATTACTATAATAAATGTCGTGTACAAATATTTTCAATTAAATCCTTGTTATAACACTTATGAAAAATATTTCAGTAAATTTATAGCATTTAACTAATATTAAGAAAATTGTAACTGACTGTACTGTTAAATAGTTGGGTTAAATTGAGGTCTGATTTCGACCAATAAAAGCCGTTAATTATTATTATTTTGTTGAAGACTTAAAGCCATAGACCACATAAAACATTATGTACTTTTTAATGAATAAACACGAAATGGGATCTTCAAAACTGATGACAATTTTTACCAGAATGTTAATGTAGCCCCACAAGAGAGCGTGAGAAAAATGTAAAGTATGCAATTTGCTTAAAAATTTATGTTTATGACGTCAGAAACATGCAAAAATTAGTATGAAAATGTTGTGCGGGTTGCATAAATCGAATTTTCTGATCACTGTTGGGTACAAACTAAAGTTATTTATGTAAATCCCATCAAGTGTTTTGTGATATAAATGCTTATGTTTTTCTCTGGTCTATTCCTTTAAGTTTACTTGTAAACATGATATCACAATATGTATATTATATAGAATGAAAAAAAAAAAAAAAAAACCGTTGGTCTAAAATTGTTAACATAAAGTTTAATTTGATGCATCAACATAGAACTAAGTACAGTGAACTACAATGAAAACTAATTAATAACTTAACATTTACCTACTTTTTTATCCTCTCCATGAAACACTCTGACAAGTGATTACATATTGTTAAAAAAAAAATAGTCAGAGGACCATGTAAGTGGGTATGTACCTTTTGTGGCCTCTTAATAAAAACCAATCACTATTATTATAATATTATCCTCTTCAGCCCCAGTATACAATAGAGTGAACATCAGAGAATTACATAAAAAATACAAAAAAAAAAAAAAAAAAAAAAGAACGAATATATTGAGGTAAAAATACAAAAATTGGAGCAGAAAACGCCCCTGACTAAATTTACATGATTTTAACACTATTTTTAATATTCTAGAGTAGGTAGGGGGTCCGTAAAAAAAAGAAAACAGTTTTGACCAAATTGACACATTTTCTCATTCTGACAGCCGCACAAAAACGTCGTTAAAATTTAAGACATTGAAATAGTTTTAAAAAAAAGTCGGGACTGACGAGGACAATATATTTACTTTTCTAATTTAAAAAAGAGATGAAGAAACAAACAAAGTTTGTAAATAAAAATATATCAAACTAATAGAATACAATTAAAAAAATAATAATAAAAATTGTAATTCTTACTTTATCATTTATTTACGTTTATTACATTGTCAAGTTTAATGCTATTTATTGAATGTAATGTATAATGAAAAATATGAAGAATTAACTGAATTAATTTAAAACTTTCTTCCTTTGTTTCTTTCTTTCTTCCTTTTTTTTATATATATATATTTTTTTAATTTTTTTTCTATTTTGCATTATTATATAACTTTGGCGTATTTAGATATATCCTTTCCTTTAATAAAATTTTTCCCTTCATATAAATGTTAAAAATTAACATTATGGGAATAATTTACAATATTTTAGAGCCGTAAGAGCTTATTATATCGTTGTATCTTTGATTAGAATACAAATTAATTAATTAATAATTAATTAAACATTTGACTTTTTTACATTTACTTTTCTAATTTTAAAAAAAGAGAGGAAGAAACAAAGTTTGTAAATAAAAATATGACGACGAACTACTTGAATATAAATTTAAAACAAATCACTCTAATAAAAATTGTAATTCTTACTTTATCAATTATTTAAGTTTATTGCATTGTCAAGTTTAATGTTATTCATGTAATGTATAATAAAAAATTTGAATAATTAACGAAATTAATTTAATACTTTCTTTCTTCCTTTTTTTTTTTTTTTTTTTTTTTTTTCCTTCCTATTTTGCATTATTATATAACTTTGGCGTATTTAGCGATACATCCTTTCCTTTAATAATATTTTTTTCCTTCATATAAATGTTAAAAAATAACATTTTACATTATCTGAATAATTTACAATATTCTAGTCCCGTGTGGGCCTATTATATGTTGTATCTTTGATTAGAAATTAGAAAACAAATTGAATAATTTCAAATTACAAAAATCATGTGTAACAATGATACATGATTGAAGTAAGATTCAAAATATTTGAATTTAACATTACAAAACGTACAGTATAGGGTGTATGCATTCATGTTAAAGTCAACGTCATGTTGGATCACTCAATAACATGGGTGGCATAGGAAAATAGCTTTTTGCCAGTTTAAAAATAGTAATCAATATTTTTGAGAGCATTGGTGCTATTAGCTTGAATTTCAAATATGTGAGAAAAATAATAATAATAATAATTAACTGATTTCCAATAGAAAATAAGCAAAAAATAAGTTTGTCCTATGCTGAGCAATGTTATTCACTACTCTAATATGGCGTCCAAGCGTATTAAATATGACGTCATAAGCATACACCCTATAGTATATAGTATGTATGCAGAGTCAATTTACTTGAAAATTGATTCCTGCGTTGGTTTATGGGGATTGGGGATACAATGTAATCATAAGTAGCTTTAAGTTGGATAAATCGATCTTCTCGCGTCAAGATGAAGATTCTGCAGTTTAGAAATTTGCAATGAATGAACGATCTACACTTGATAAAGTGGCGGCTACCTGGAGCTTCTGCTATATAAAACAGACAGGTGCGTGAAGCTCGACCAGGTAGCCGCAATTTTGTAATGTGTAGATCGGTCTTTTGTCCGATATTTGTAAAGTGTAGAAGCTTCATGTTGACGCGAGAGGATCAATATGTAAATCCATGTTATTGCCATATGTCAATAGTAAGTCATATTTCAGTGCAATGACTACATTAAAGTACAATCGCAGTCTTGGGTTCGATTATCATAAATACGATAACGATACGATAACGATATTCGATTATCGAAACGTTATAGATTAACAGTTTTATAAAAGTTATCGTTATTGATTAAAAAAAATTGACGATATTATCGTCGCATCTATAACGATATTTTTTGCTCAAAAAATAAGAAAAAATACAAGGAAAAGTTATAAAAGTGCACAAAAAATAAGAAAATATTACCAAAAATTTAAAAATTATAAATGAGGCGGTTAATCATTGTAGGTATAGTACAGGCATGAAGCAAGTATTTATAATATTTTATTTCAATAAAAAGTTGCACTTATGATTTAAAGTTATCGTTATAGTATCGTTATCATGGGTGACATTTTTAAAAGTAACGATATCGTTATAGTGTGATACTAGAATATAGTATCGTTATTGTTATATAAATGTTGGGTATCGAACCCAAGACTGGTACAATGATAGACAAAAGTTACGTAAATGAAGCAGATGTCTCGAAGTCTGCAAGACGTTGAAGTAGATTTACTGGAGACGTCGTGGTGAAATAATATCTCCTATTTCATCACCAAGGAATTATTAGCAAAATTTATTTTACAGTTTTGATAATTTAATCAATCAACATTGATTTTAGTATTTAAATACAGACATATTAACTCTATTGTTTTGTACAGTATTGCTATAGTATTTTTTTCTTTTCTTTTATTTATTATCAAATTTTTTTTTTTTAATAATTTAGCTAAACTTTAATATGAAAGATGCAAAAAGTGAACAATTCATTTCAATTGCCTTTTTTTTTTTTTTAACATTTTATCATCATAAAAAAGAGTTTTTAAAAAGAGCTTAACAATCATTTTCACTTTTTTTTTTTTTTTTTTTTTTTCATTGTTCGTAAAAACACATTTTACAATATTCAACTACTAAAAGTTGAATGTAATAATAATCATAACTACTTTTTATGTCGCTTTATGTTTCACAAATGTCTTATAGCTTTCATTGATAACAATAAAATTGTAATAATTCCTCTGGAATTAAGTATGAAACGTCGATCAAAATTACTTAAAATTATAATGTAATTTTAAAACGGATTATTAAAAAATATTAAAATTAGTTGAAATAGAAATTAAATATTTTAACTACAATTTGTAGGCTCAATAAAATCTATTCAAAGTCTGAATATTTCAAATCTTTTATCATTAAAATAAATATTAACATGATTTTTTTTTTGAACGTTTACTAAAAAAAATGCTTATTAAAAATTTAAATTCCAATTAATTAGTTGTTAATTAACTTTGATTAACGTTCCTCCAGATATTATTTAACCACAATCATCTCCAGTAAACCTCGCGGTCAGCCACAGCAAACATTCCTGGGAACAAAAATATCAACAGATTAGCAACAGAAAAGTAGCAACAACTAATTAGACATTACATTAAGGCGGGAAATCAGCTACTGCGGGATTTGACTAAAAAGTTGTAAAGAAAGAAAAATCTGAAATTTTGCACAGTGATACATTAGGATATGGTATCTTCAAAAATGTAAAAAAAATGGGGGGTCACAGTGCTAGATTTTAAATTATGATTTTTGGAAGTGTTAGTCCCTAAGAACCCATGTTAATTTAAATAATTATTTTCTCTCTTATCTGATGGTCACAAGCTATTTATGACAGTTTATTTTATAAGATAAGTGGGCTGACCAGACGTCCAGATTTTCCCGGGACAATCCCAATTTTGACACCTTGTCCCGGCTAAAAATATAAATGTCCCGATTTCTCATGAAAGGAAAAAAATAAAAATATAATTTAAAAAAAAAACTATAAAAACACACAACATAATTATTTATTTTTAATATAAAAATATCGTGATTTATTAATAACTATATAGAAATATAGCAGAGTAGTTAAAATCTTTTGGAAGATTAATTTTGGAAAATTAAAGTGCCATTCTGACATCATTTTTTTCTATTTTAAGGAAATTTCCTTTTTTTATTTTATTTTTACTATTATTTTTCTTCTTTGCTTAATCTTATTTGCTGAGTAGATATTTTGTATCTTAATCACCAAAAATATATATATTTATCAATGCTATTATTTATAATTAAATTACAACTTTTGAAGTGTCAACCCATTTAAATGTCTAACTTATGTATGTTTGAACACAGGATTTGTATCTCATATTTGATTAGAACAATATACAGTTCATTACTGCGTTTTAAATGAGACTATTTGTAAAAACATGTAAGATGCAACGAGTGATGAGAAAATGTCTGTACACGAAAGTAATTTCACATCTTTATCAGAGAAACTGCTTCGACAATACAATAAATATACAAACACATGCATATATAAGATAAATGATTATAATGAAAGATAATAACAGGTAAATCATTACAAAAAAAATAAACTCTGGGGGAGAATGAAATAAATTTTCATTAAATTAAAGAAGAAAATTCAGAAATCGAAAATTTCCTGTAAATTATGTATTCCATGCAATTGAGTACTTAATCAATACTCTTAACTTTTTAAACATTTATTATAAAATATCGTCTTTTTTATACATCAAATATATCATTATTTATTTTATTATTGAGAAGAAATTAAGAAATTGAAAATTTCCTGTAAATTATGTATTCCAAGTAATTGAGTACTTAATCAATACTCTTTAAGTTTTTTTAACATTTATTATATATGGTAATTGCACTAGTTATCGGGCAGGCCGCAGTTATCGGCAGGCTCTTTTTACGGCGAAAGTGTTAAAGCCATAGACCACATAAAACAACACGTGCTTTTTAATGTATAAACACGCAATGGGATCTTCAAAACTGATGAAATTTTTTTCCCAGAATGTTAATGTATAGCCCCACGAGAGAACGTGAAAATACTGTAAAGTATGCAATTTACGTGAAAATTCATGTTTATGACGTCAGAAACATGCAAAAATTAGTATGAAAATGTTGTGCGGGTTGCAAAAATCGAATTTTCTGATCACTGTTACAGGGCTATTGTTGGGTTTTGAGACAAACTAAAGTTATTTATGTAAGTCCCATCAAGTGTTTTGTGATATAAATGCTTATGTTTTTCTCCGGTCTATTCCGTTAAGAGCCTTATCTTAAATATAATTTTTTTAAACATTTCAGATATATTATGATTTATTTTACTCAGAAGAAATTCAGAAACTGAAACTTTAGAGTAAACTATGTATTCCTTATATTATAATTGAGTACTTTTATCAATACTCTTAACTTTTTAACATGTATTACATATATATTAAATATCGTCTGTTTTTTATACATCGAATATATTATTATTATTATTATTTATGTTACTGATGTGAGAAGAAATTAAGAAATTTAAAATTGCAGTAAAAATCGTGCAATTTCTTGAAGATGAGTTCTGAAGCATTACTTTTTAAAGTTTTTTTTTTCTTAAGATACATTTTTTAATATTTTAAATAAATTTCTTGGATAAATTTTTCATCATCATAGAATCAGTAATGTGACATTTATTTTGGGACGAATATAAAATAAAAAAAGTGGCTACTTAAAGGCGTAGAACATCTTGAACAAAATTGAATTGAATATTTGCGTATATCATATTTTGTGACACACAGACGAGTAAAGAGAAAGTCTGTACGTGGTAAAGCGTACTAATTACCATTTTATAATTATTAATAATATTATGGAAACCTTTGACATCAATATAATTGCAATTCTTTCTATTACAGTTACATATATCATGAAATACCAGACAATACCGTAATATTGTTATTATAAAATACAATTATTTAAAATAAAAGACGTTTATAAGATAGTTCAAATAAATATACCTTAATACAGCAATTTAAGAGTTGATTTAGTTTATCAAAAACTAAAATTAAATTGTTTAAATTGACACAATTAAAATTTAAAATAACACAAAATATTAATAGTGAGCCAAGTAACTACTAGGCTATATTATAGATGACTTACAATCTATTATTTTAACATAAGAACTTCCCATGTTCAAAGTTGATTCCATATTGTGAAATATAGATTTTACTTGACAAGTAAAGAAGTTTTACTAGAGATTTATGTTGTCAATTATTTCATATTTTAAAAGTTACAACAATGAGCTTCGTGTCATGTTGTTATCACAGCACACAACAATGTAAAGGAAAAGAAGAAAATAAGACGATTTCAATAAAATGTATATCTTAAAAATTTTAGTTTCAACTAAAATTCAATTTATTTGAAACAAGATAATCAGATTTTTAAGATATAATACAAAAATGATAAATATAAGTAATATCTTAAACATATAAAGACACGAATATCATTTTCATTTCTTAAAGCCATAGACCACATAAAACAACATGTGCTTTTTAATGAATAAACATGAAATGGGATCTTAAAAACTGATGACAATTTTTACTAGAATGTAAATGTAGCCCCACGAGAGAGCGTGAAAAAACTGTAAAGTATGCAATTTACGTGACTATTCATGTTTATGACGTCAGAAACATGCAAAAATTAGTATGAAAATGTGGTGCGGGTTGCATAAATAGAATATTCTGATCACTGTTACGGGGCTACTGTTGGGTTTTGAGACAAACTAAAGTTATTTATGTAAATCCCATCAAGTGTTTTGTGATATAAATGCTTATGTTTTTCTCTAGTCTATTACTTTAAACATATAAAGACACGAATATCATTTTAATATCTTAACCTAAGAATTTTCTACATAATTAGATTATATCTTGTAGAATACATATGCTTACGACTTAAAGAAGTTTAATTAGAGAAATTATTTGATACGTTACTTCATGAACTCCGTTACAATTCAGTATTTTCTTCATACCGATAGAGATGAACTATTTGTACTACAAGAACTAGTATAGAAGTAATAGAACACATTGGACAAAAACCATTTCCAATATCCTAACATACCTAAATATCAATGATTATATGACCGGAGTCATTGATTTCTTATTTATTTTTCATTTATACAAAATTATAAATGCGGATTTATGACGTCATAGCTCGCCTGGTCCACGTGTTCGGAAACAAGCGAGCTTTTACTTAATTAATTATTAATTATTAGTAATATTAATAGACGTTGTGATCGAATACGTAGTTCTATATCTGTACGAAAAAATATTTTTCAATTGAGAAAACTAAAATAAAAAAGTACGTCAATTTTACGTAACATTATAAGAAGTGGATTTCGTTAGAGATATGTAAACTAATGCTGGCCAGATAATTTCATATTAATGTATCAAAACTTGTAGGAAACTTTGAAAACTAACATCTCTATTTTATCAGCAGAAATAACAGCAGAAATAAAAAAAAAAACTATATTTTTAAAGTAGTTAAATTTACGTTTTACATGTTTTGATAATATTATCGATTATTTTGATTTTATAGACCCCTTGCACATTCTTGCGCTTTGTCGCCATGTTTGTGGTGCCTAATACATTGTCCGCAGTATAGGAAAAACATCATTTCTCATTAATTTTCACATAAAAAAAGTTTATTTCAACTGAACAAATTTTTCTCATATTCTTCGAATTTATTAGGAGAGCTAGAAATAAGTCTTTGATTGAGGTTTGAAACTTCTTTTGCTATTAAAAAAAATAATGTTTTCCCTATGCTGGCCTATGTATTCCTGACCAACAAAATGGCAGCTCTTAAATATGAGAGCAACCGGTCTATATATTAGAGAATGTTATCGTTAATTACATGTAGTTATCGTTATTACATAGAGACGTGATATTTGGGAGATATATGAACTGCATTACATGGTTTATTTTCACAAGATACATCATAATGCAGCCGTCTTATCTGTCAGTTCAAACTAATTACTAAAACTTTACTATAACAAATTATACATAACATATTAAGAAGACAAAAAGTATATTCAAGTATTGAGGGGTTTTCTCCGACATAATGTATAGTGTAAACTACCTTAATGTATTGACCAAGTAAATGGACTGCTTAACAATAACCTAATAACAATATCATATTTTATAATATTGTGTTATTTTGAAATATTATTAAGATCTTATATTAGTTAGTAAATCATTTTTTTTATCATACGATTATTTTAGACGTTATAAGAGTTATAAATTTTTTATTGACAATTTTAATGTTTCGTAAAAATTTAAAATGTTCATTTCTGAGTAAAATAGTAAATTGAAAACTTGTAGATATTATTGATGATTATTATTATTATTGATTATTATAGATTATTGATTTGATTGACACATTAAAGGCATAGAAAACTTGAAACAACATGTTGTTTTTAATTATTAAACACAAAATGGGATCTACAAAACTGTTGATAATTTTTACCAGAATGTAAATGTGGCCCAACAAGAGAGCGTGAAAAAACTGTAAAGTATGCAATTTGCGTGAATATTTCTGTTTATGACGTCAGAAACAGGCAATAACTAGTATGAAAATGTTGTGCGGGTTGCATAAATCGAAATTTTCTGATCACTGCTATGGCGCTACAGTTGGGTTTTGAGACCAATTAGTGTTATTTATGTAAGTCCCATCAAGTGTTTTGTGATGTAAATGATAATTATTTCATGTTGTCTATGCCTTTAAGATTGTTTATACATGTTAACAAATAAATTTGATGCTACTTTTTACATATTTTTCTTTATTTTATATTAAAAAAAAATTAACATGTTACTTACACACACAAAAAAAAAAGTACACGTAAAACTTGAATTGTACAAATTATTCACTTACATACACTTCTCCCAATACTAGTTCGAGCGGATACAGTGTAATTAACAATGTAAAGTCAACTTTGATTGGCTAGTAGGTTTATAACACGCTCTCTGATTGGTTTAGCACCACAGCTTTAGGCAGTAACGACCTTGTTTTGGCCAGAGTGTAGATGTAACTCTTCAGTACAAAACAAACCAATAACTTGGCTAAAATTATTATTAAAAAAGAAGTTGTAAAAGAATTAAATATTTTTGCAAAGACAAAATCCAAAAAGTTGTCTACTTAACAATATAATTTATATTGCAAACCACAGAACTGAAATTTATATAAAAATTACAGAAAAAACTTCAAAATAGCAAGAAATCAAATGTTTTCTTTTTTATCATAGAATATACAAAACAGATAATTAATAATTATGTATATTATGTTTTGTAGTGTTTTCATTGGGTTATAATTATAATTAATATAGTTTTTAACTTTCTTGTTATCAGGGTCGGACTGGCAATCAAGGGGCCTCGTCCGCAAAAGGGGTGTAACACGTCCGCAATTGCGGTCTTGCTTTTATGGCTAGTCCGAGCCTGCTTCTTCTTATTTTTACTTACTCTAACATAGCTAACATAATTTGCATATTTAAATAAAAACATCAAAGATCAATTATACATATTTAAACATAAAATTAAAACAGACGTGTTTAGAGAAATTAAATACTGATCCAATGAACCAATACAAATATGACGTATAATATCTATATTATTCAAAATTTCTTTATTTCTCTGTTTCCTTCAATGGTATACAATATACATCGTATTCTTCAATGTTAATTAACAGACACAAAAAGTCAAAACACTTACATACTATATGCACATTTGGTGCTACTTTTACATGCATATTTATATTACTATAAAAAACATAGCTGTGGGCTCACTCTAGGGCCCTGACTTTGTTAATATTTTTATTTTTATGCATATTTAATAAAAACGAGAACGATCAATCATATTTATACGTAAACTAGAAACAGACGTATTTAGAGAAATAAACGCTAAAGTTGTGTATGAAGAAAATTTTACTAATCGTAATTTGTGATACTTAGATAATAAATAATAACTTGAATATTTCAGACGATTATAAGAGATTTTATATTTGACGTCAACTTTTTAATAGGCTTGCTTAATCTGCGTTAGCAGAAAATATTTTATCAACTTAAAAATTAAAAAATACATATCAATATTAAATATAAAATAATGCAGCATAAATTACGTAATTTATTTTTTATTGCGCTTTCAAGTAGAAGTTTTAGAGAAGTTTAGTCAAATGCGAGATTTGAAATTATCATACAATTTTTAAAACTAAGTGGCAATTTCTACCAGAGAATGTAAATGACTTCATATGAGAGTGTGTAAACACTGGAAATAATAACTATGAAAATAGACAAGACGTTGTTAGCGTAGTTCTAGTTTTGTAGACATTTATGAGGACTTCAATAATAATTGTAAAGATATTACAATAATAAAATGTGTGTGTGTATATATATATATATATATATATATATATATATATATATATATATATATATATATATATATATATATATATATACAGGGTGTTTTTTTAAATTTTTACTATTTTAGAAGCTGATTTCACTATGAAATTTTTTTACAATTGCAACTTGTTATATATCAAAGTAAAGCACAAATTTTGACATTTTTAAAAATGTTTGCAAAAAAGAGTTATGTCAAGAGGTTTTTATTTTAATCAGTAAGTGGCGTAAGCGTTCATTTTTGAAGAAAAAACTCTCGGTTGCGCCAGATTTCGATGTAAACAAAGGCTGGATTAGCCGAGATGGACCCACAGCTTGGGCACCGAGATTACCAGAGCTCACCCTACGTTATTTTTTATTGTGGGACCTCAAAGACCAAGTGTTTAGGACTCCAGAGTAAGATATCCCAGAGTTGAAGCGACGGCATCAGGATTACTGATGCTATCGAGTCCATCACAGCTTAGATGCTCTGCAACGCGTGTGGCTCGAACTGCAGTTTCGGCTTGACAACTGCCGGGCTACAATGGTTTCCACATATAGAAACCTTAATGTTATTTGCGTATCATCACTTTTAAGTCTTTTAACTAAGAAAAAAAATTATTAAGAAGTTTGTTATTTTTTTAGGAAAACGCTGTTTGCTAACGTCTGTTTTTCGAAAAAAAAAAATAAAAACGCTCTTCGTATTGTTTTGCATCTAGTCAAAAGAAAAATCAACAAATCACATTTTTAAAAACAGAAAAGAAAATGTCAAAACTTAAGCTTTAATTTGATGTATAATAAGTCTAATTGGTCAATAAACGTCATAATAAAAAACACTTCTGAAAAAGTAAAAATTTAAATAAACGCCCTGTATATTTTTTTTCCTATAGCGGCGCATGTTGTTCAGCGGTTACTTATGGCGCTGACTTTAACATCAATGGTACCACGCGTGACAAATAACGAAATAGGCATGTTGCTTCTCATGACAAAATACGAGATAGACATTTTGCGTAGCGTGACAAAATACAACATAAGCATAATGTTCTCCACTACATCGATGTGCTTTTAAAATAGGATCTAAAACTGTGGTGACAATTTTTACCAGAATATAGAACAAGAGAGAGTGTAAAAAATAAAAACACAGGACATAATTAATATTTATGAAAATAGACGAGACGTTGCAAGCGTAGTTCAAGTTTATATACCATATATACGACGACTACAACAAAATTGTAAACATATTACAATAACAAAATGTAGAAACTAAAATATAAGAATCGTAACACTTCATGATAAACATACATTGTTCAGTTACATAGATGTAACTCTTCAGTACAAACCAATAACTGAATTGACAAAAGTTTAAACAGTAACTTGTTAGTACAAACGTTATTTCTTCAGTGGTAAACAGTTAGCTTTTTACATTTTAAAAATCTTTGTATATATCTAACAAACTTAATATAAAAATGTCTTAATGGTAACGTTTTAGTTACTTTTTTACGTGTATTTGACCAGCCCTTGTCAACTTACTTTTTTATCCTTTAGAATACTAGACTGATAATTAGTAATTATCATACCTTAATATCCATGAAATAGACACCAACATGTTGATTTTGTATTTTTTTTTTCATTTGTTTTCCTTTTTGCGGTTATATCACGTATCTGACGTCACAATGTACCAATGGGGCCGTGATAGGGGTAAAGAACTCGAGGGAGGGGATTAAATTTATCACGTGACCAGAGCGGTGACTGTGATTGGCGGCGGTACATTGTGACGTCAGATACGTGATATAACCACAAAAAGGAAAATAAATACAAAATCAACGAGATGGTGTCTAATTCATGGATATTAAGGTATGGTAATTAGTCTAGTATTCTAAATGATAAAAAAGTAAGTTGACAATAATAATAATAATAATAATAATAATAATTCTTTATTGGGTATAGCATGATACATAGTGAGAAAAAAAAATAATAATAAATAATATTAATAACAATTTACCCAACTGGGGTGAGAAAAAGGCAAATGCCTATACACAAAGTGATCTCACACCAAATAATCAGAAGTACACTGCTTCGTCAAAACATAAAACTTATATATACATACATAATAAAATACTGGTTTATGTGGCAAGAGGGATGGCATGTGCAGGCAGTAGCATCTTTTCATTTAATGGTAGAGAGTTAAATAACTTAACTACTCTAGGAAAATAGGACGATAGAAATGAAGAATCACCCCTAGGACTGATAAGTACATTAGCACTGCCACGTAAACCAGAGCGTCTTTCTTTGACAGAGATCAAAGACGCACCAAATACATTGAAATCATAACGCCCTGAGAAACAGCAATTTAGAAATTTTAAGTCAATGTTTTCCCAGAGCTTGCTAAGGCTAGGTAGATTACAAGAAATTAATCTATTAGCAAAGTTATCACAAGGGATTTATATGATAATACAATGCAATAGTGTAGATACGATAATTAAAGTAAAATACTAGACATAGTATGACGTTTGCTTGAAATACCGTCATTATTAAATTAGACAAATTAGATAGAAGCCATTTATTAGTTTATTATATTTTTATAATAAAAAAATAAGAACGATCAAATGGTTCATTGTGTTTACGTTCAAATAGATTGCTCTGTACATAAATAAAGTAAATACACGGTTACATAAAGAGAACAAGCTAAAATACAAACAATTAGGAGTCATTTACAAGTTAGAAGTCAGCGAAGATCAATTTATTACCAACAGGTTGAGATATATTATTTAGTAGATACCAATTATAAGTTTCTCTTTACTTTTTTAAAAGACATTCCTAACAATATTTCAATGTAGAATGCATAATAAATTATTAATTTTCTTATTCTTTACATTTACTAAAACTAGATGAAAAAAAATAAAATGTTATTTCGTTTCTCTCTCCTACAATCAGTATACAAATCCAAAGCTACATCTGCCAAGGGTCACATCTTCAAAACATTTAGAAACAATCGTCAAACTCACATACTACTGTTTTTAAAATCGCCACTTTATAGAAACAATATAATTATTTATACATATACAATGATAAATAGAGTATTCCAATTTTTTAATAAATGTTTACATGTTTACATTTTTTTTTTAATTTTTTTTTTATATAACTGGAAATTATACAAATTGTAATTGTAAAAACTCATCAAATTCACCGACATAAGATTAAAATAAACATATTTAAAACTAGTAGACGTTCATATCGTGTTATGATTGTATTGTATGCATACTGTGAGTATACTTGAGTGGAAAGGATGCAAAGAAATACTTTACCATTGTTACTATAAAACATACAAAACTTTACTTAATTTTAGTTTTTTTTTTTTTAGAAATAATGGAGCGTAATATTTTCAATTTCTATTATTAAATAGATACTTTGATGCCTATAGCGTATTGTTCAAGAATTAATTGAAATAATTAGAATTTCACAATCAACTTCTAACTTTTTTTAACAGTTACTAAATATACTTGAAAAATAGAAGAAGAAAATAGAAATGTAAAAAAAAACTCATTAAATTCTACGACATAAGAATTAAAAAAATATATATATAAAACTAGTAGATGTTATGATCGTGATATGATTGTTTCAGAATATTGCAGTGCCAAGTATGTAAAGATGTACTTTACGTTGTTACTATGAAATAGACAAGAGTTTTTTTAAGGGAGTAGTGTACCGACGTCGGCCTTTAGACTCAAACTTTTCTTGTCAAAAAAATCTAAAATTTTGCACAATGATACTTCAGCTTGAGACAATTTCAAACATATAACAATTTTGGAGTGTCACCGTGCAAATTAATTTTAATTTTGAAATTTTAAGCCTATAAGGCCCAATATTAATTTCAATAATTTTTTTCTTTTTTTCAGGACGGTCAAATATCATTAAATTTTTATCACGGCTAGGTGTGACCCTTAGCTACAAAATGACACCAAATTTAGATCCAAAACGCGTTCTAGTTTTTGAGATATAAGTTCGGTGCCCTACTCCCTTAATTTTAGTTTCTTTTTAGACACAAATATTTTAATTTCCATTATTGCATACATTAGATTGGCTTTAAAATAAACGTTAGAATTATCAAATAAGATCTGTAAGATAAGCACACATTTTAAATGAAAAAGTTAATTTATTAAACGTATTTTTTTTCAATAATTGTAGAAGTACATAAGAATAACAAAACGGAAATGATGAAACAAACATTAAGATTTTTAATCTTTTTTGTTAACAGCTAAGTTCTACAGATAATAATAATTAAGTTAACTAAGACGTCGTGAGGGCTTGACGTATTTTACATAAATTTGTGCACAACAATACATGCACCCCTGCCGGAAATGTCCTAAGAAATTTTGTATGGAACTAGTGAATTTCTTTAGAATTTTATTCAAAATCCCTAGAAAATAGTGTTTTTGTAAGGAAAATTTATATTTTCTCCCTAGAAGATACTTTTGTAACAAATATTTTCCATAGAGTAAAAAAATTCTTTAGAGATCTAAGTGACTGCGGCCACTTCTATAGAGCATGCTCTGTACAAATTCTTTGATTCCCTAGAAGAAAAATAGTTCCTTAGGAAAAATGTCCATAGGAAAAAAATCCCTAGAGCGTGCGTTGCATTATGGGGCCAACATGGCGCACGTAGTTTCCGTTTCCGGCTCGCCATGTGTGTTGTGTGCTCCGTGAGTGCTCCCTATTTCTTTGAAATTGTGACTTAAAAACAAGCGATCTTCAAGATTATTATAGGTAAATACATTCTGTATATATTCCACAATATTATTTGATATTAAGTTGTTAACGAAGAGCATTATTTGTTCCATATAACGATGGGAGATGTTTACATCTCCCTTGCAGCTTGCCGCATCCGACATTTTGCTTGCCATGCCGTTCAAATTTCCCAGCAAAGCCAGGGTAAGGTGCCCGCAGTGAGATTTTGGTAACGTAAACATTGTGTGCGGTATATATATATATGCATGCATGGTTTAAAAATATTTGAAATAATATATATTGTATATTATATTATTGTATTGTGTTATATAATAATTAATTAGTCCGTTCAGTCTCTAAGGAAAGAAGCTTCTAGATTTGTATCTCTAAGGAACTTTGCTTTGCCATGTATGGAGAATTTTCTGTAGGACGCCAACAAGCTCATTTATTTTTTCCATAGAGAATTATTTTTCCCTAGAAATCTCAAAAGTTCCATATGCCAAATTTCCCCGGATTTTTTTTTATGGAAAATTTTTAAGGAAATTTCCGGCAGGGACAATATAATATAAGTTAGAAATTAACACAAGAATAATTAGACGTAAATTATAGAACAACAATTGGACATGAAACATACCTAACGAGAATTGATTCGACACAAGTCCAGCAAACATAAAACAAAACAATTAGACGTAAATTATAGAACAACAATTGGACCTGAAACATATCCTAATTGTGGCGATTTGACAAAAGTCCAGCAAACAAAATACAAAACAAGAAGAAATTGCGCTTCAAAAATAAATAAAACATAAAAAATGATAACTAGAGAGCAAAAATATACAACATTTTTGTCGATCTTCAGACTATATTTTATTCTAAAGGAGGAATAAAAATATAAAACTATACGCAGAATAATTAATTTTTAAGCCATAGATCACATAAAACAACATGTACTTTTTAATGAATGAACACGAAATGGGATCTTCAAATCTGATGACAATTTTTACCAGAATGTTAATGTAGCCCCACGAGAGAGCGTGAAAATACTGTAAAGTATGCAAATTGTGTGAAAAATCATGTTTATGACGTCAGAAACATGCAAAAATTAGTATGAAAATGTTGTACGGGTTGCATAAATCGAATATTTTGATCACTGCTACGGGGCTTCTGTTTGGTTTTGAGACAAACTATAAAAAGTTATTGATGTAAGTCCCATCAAATGTTTTGTGATATAAATGCTTTTACTTTTCTCTGGTCTATTTCTTTAACGACACAATAAGCAAATACAAACACAAAACAATACAAGCACTATTGCTATAGCAATGCCAATACAAAACATGGTTAACAATTTAATTAAAAAACTAATAGACGTTTTGATCGTAAAATATAAATTCAGCAGGTCCATGCAAGACATAGTTATCAGTATTTCAGTACCATATGCAAGTGACGAGATTGATTATATATATATATATATATATATATATATATATATATATATATATATATATATATATATATATATATATATATATATATATATAAGTATGTTCTCATTGATAGGGATAGGGTATGGTTTCATTTATGTTAAAGTTGACGCCATAAGTGAGTGCTAAATAACATTGGCCAGCATAGGAAAATACCTTATTTTGCCAGTTCAAAAATACTTCCCAATATTTTTGAGAGCATTGATGTTGTTAACAGGTTGAGTTAGTTTTTCAAGTATGCAAGAAAAATAATAATAACTAAAAAAAATAGCTATTTTTCCAAAGAAAATAGTCAAAAACTAGGTTTGTCCTGAGCTTAGCAATGTTATTCATTTAAAGAAGAGCATCGAAAAGCATTTATGACGTCATGCGCACACACCCTATTGTGATTACTTATAAAACAATATTATATTTTCTTATAAACGTTAAATATTATAGAATATTTAAATTTGAATGAAATTTGTATTCAAATTATTATACATGTTAGAAAATGGTTAAGAAGATATAAAAGTTAGCAAAAGTAAAATCTTAGGTTCTAATTTGCACCTGCATGGGTGCAGTAATATTAAATGAGAAGAGAAAATAAGTAATTAGGTAAACTTTGCAAAAGTTAAATTATCATTTTTTTCAAACCATTTCATAAATTTAAATTTGTCAGAATTGATTTAAAGTTAATTAAATGTTAAAAATAAAATAAAGAATTTACATTAAGAACATTTTTATTTTAGATAATTATTGTGGTACATTTACAGTTTTTAAAACTACGGTTTCAGTCATTTCACATTATTAAGAAGTTTAATAGAACATATAAAAGCAATTAGCGTCAAAGAAATAACGATCAAAATTATTTACTTTAATTATTTCTAAAGTAAAATTTTCTTTGAATTATATTAAAAAAAAAAAAAAAAAAAAAAAACTGCATAAATCAACATGTAAAATGTCAAAACTAAAAGACAATGATAAGAATATTTTATCAAATAATATTTGGTTAACATATTTTTACATAAAAATATATTATTTAAACATGCATACATAATACATAGAAATTAGACGTATTTAAGAAGTCAAAATAGAAAGTATAAAATTTCATATTTCTTTTAGAATGTCATTGTTTGAAATATAGTTATGTTAAAGGGGCCAGTTTTCAACACTTTATTTTTTTGGTGTAAAAAACACCCACAGCTGAGCTTAGAGACAAATCAAGGAGGTAGGGGAGGTTCATATGGATGACACAACAAATCATCAGCTCTTGGAATTGCATTTTTCTGAGGTTAATTTTTTATTAAATTAGGTTACCGAAAACTAGTTAAGGTGCCGAAAACTGGCGCCTTTACCATACAATGTCACAAATAAAAAGTTAAAAATTACTCTAAAGTTAAAAGTTCAAATAGAGAGACGTTGCTAGGATTTTATTTAGATCTCGCGCGGTGCAGAATTTTCTCTCACTGGTATGCAGAAGTTAACTTAAAGATAGTTATAGTTTAACAACTTAAGCGACTAAAACATTCGTCAAATTACAAATTAGAACAATTCAACTATATAATACTTAAATAAACTTATTATTTATAATTCTAAAAGCTTTTAAATTCATAAAATTGTGATTTAGAAATTATAAACGTAAAATTAAAATACATAAAAAAGAAGTACGATTCGTGGTTCAATAATATTGTATAACAGTAAAAGCTATATCAGATTACATTTTTAATAACCTTTAATAATTATTTTATATAAAATATGAAGAGAGTAGGAGTTTTAAGCTTGTTCTGTAAAGTAAAGTGAATCTCATTTACAGTGATTGGCTGACCAACAAAATAAGACACATTCATTGGTTGATCTTCTTTTTTGAGCAGAAAAGTAAGTCGCATATTTTGTATAGAACTTTTTTTTTTAGAGTTTCTTTCATTTTTATCAAGTTCAAAGTTCTAAAAGAAGAAATAACAATGATCGAACATATGTATAAACGTAGTAAACAGGTAACGACGTCATAACCAGCTGTTTTTAACAAAGGAACATTTTCTAAGCTGGCTCAATATTTGTGTATTAGAACGAGCTTTGGTTGCACAAATGTTTATATTTGTTTTAAATTAGAAGTGGTAAAGAAAACGATCGATCGAGAGAGAGAGAGAACACTGATCAACTGAAAACATTTGCATTCCCAGTCTATAGATAGATACATATTGTAAGTATTATACTTATAATATGTAAAACAAAAAACAAATTTAAATCCTAAATTCATATTTTCATGCAGTTTTATTGTTATTAAAAAAGCCATTGTTAACAACCACTTTAAACATGGACAGTAGTTGTTATTTGAATACTTGCTTCTAGTCCTTTATGCTAATATTTATTTTCTAGCTGGGTAAATACAAAAATCAAGATTATTTATAATTTTAACAACAGTTTAATACATAACTTTAAGGTCTAAAATAAATTTAAAGTCAGTTAAAATGAATACACATAGCGTAATTATGACTTAATTGCAAAATATTATTAAAGCGATGATTTAGAAGTCAGGTAAGATAAATTTATTGCGAGTTGTTCGAGGGCGAACTGCATGACATTTTAGTATTATACTAATTTTAAGTTTTTTTTTTTTTTTTTTTTTTTTTTATATATTGATTTTTTTTTCTCTTTTTTTCTCTCTCTTTTTTTTTTTTTTTGCATTTTTTTATTCATAATAAACTTTGAACTTTCTTCAAAGTTATTAAATATATAGAAGAAAAATAGAAATTAAATAATAGAGTTGTGAAAACCTTAACTATATTCTCAGTCATAAGAATTAAATAAACAAAGATAAAAATAGTAGACGTTATTATCGTGGTATGATTGTATGCTAATTCTTCAATGCAAAGAAATACTTCACATTTGTTGCTATGAAATAGAACATTTTTTAGTTTTATTAGATAATACCATTTAGATTTCCATTATACATTAGATTAGCATTGAAATAAACATAAGAAATATCAAATAAGATCTACAGGAAAAAACATATTTTAAATTTCATTTAAATTTTAAATGAAAAGGTTAATTTATTAAATTTATAATTATTTTTTTCCCCCGTTAAAAATTGCTTTTTTTTTTTTTTTTTTTTTTTTTTTTTTTTTTTTTTTTTTTTTTTTTTTTTTTTTTTTTTTTTTTTTTTTTTTTTTTTTTTTGTAGAAAACTTTTAACGTTCTTTACATTCACTAATCAAAGATAAAAAATAGAAATACATATTATAATTGTAAAATATAAAATATCAACATAAATTGACATAAGAATTCTTTGACGTAAGAATTAAATAGCCACATTAAAAACTAAAAGACGTTATTATCGTGTTATGATTACATGAAAGTTCTACAATGCCAAAAATGTAAAGCAATACTTTACGTTTGTTACTATAACTACAGTCCGTGCCACCTAAGGATGTTTGCGATTAATCGAAATCGAGCAATGAGCTAATAGACGTTCAAAACGCTCAAGGTTACTAGGAGGTGGGGTAATGTTAACTAAATGGAGAGTTTTTAGGCGTTCTCTTATTGGTCACATCCTTAGGTGGCGTGGACTGTATACAAGAGGTTATACTTAGTTTTAGTTATTTCAGACGTAATGAAGCGCAATGGTTTAAATTTCTATTATAAGATAGATACTATGCTGAGTGATTTTATTATTGAATACATTTAAATAATCTTTCGAATTGTCTAAGAGATCTACAGAAAAAACACACATTTTAAAAAACGAGGTTAATTCATCAAAATATATAAATTCATTTAAAAGAAGTTGATAAGAAAATTATTATAATAACGAAATAGCGATAATCAAGCATATTAAGATTTTTAATCTTTTCTTCTTTACAGCGATGTTCTACAGATAATAATATTTAACTAAGACGTCGTGAGGGATTGACGTATTTTACATAACTTTGTGCACAAGATTTCATGCACAATATGACATAAGTTAAAAATTAACACAATAATAATCAGACGTAGATTATAGAACAATTGGACATAGACATTGTCAGTGGTGATTTGCCACAAGTCAGGCAAATATAAAACACAACAATAAAAAATTGTCTCCCAAATAGAAACATATGTTACTTTTAATAGGGCTTTCAGTGTACATATACAATGATAAATAGAGTATTCAAATTTTTTAATTATATGTTTACATTTTTTTTTTTTTTTTTTTTTGATAACTAGAAATACAAATTATAAGTCTAAAAACTCATCAAATTCTCTGATATAAGATTGAAATAAACATAATTAAAACTAGTAGACGTTATTATCGTGTTATGATTGTATGCTAAAGTGAGTACTTGACTGGAAAGGATGCAAAGAAATACTTTACCATTGTTACTATAAAACATACAAAACTTTACTTAATTTTAGTTGTTTTTTTTAGAAGTAATGAAGCGTAATAGTTAAAATTTCTATTATTAAATATATACCATGATGCCTAATGCGTATTGTTGATGAATTAATTGAAATAATTAGAATTTCACAATCAACTTTTAACTTTTTTTTAACAGTTACTAAATATAGTTGAAACATAGAAGAAAAAAAATATTTGTAAAAAAACCTCACTTAATTCTCCGATATAAGAATTAAATAAACAAATATAAAACTAGTAGACGTTATTATCGTGTTATGATTGTTTCAAATTACTGCAGTGCCAAGTATGTAAAGATGTACTTTACGTTGTTACTATGAAATAGACAAGAGTTTTTTTTTTAAAGGAGTAGGGTACCGACGTCGGCCTTTAGACTCAAAACTTTTCTCGTCAAAAAAATCTAAAATTTTGCACAATGATACTTCAGCTTAAGACAATTTTAAATATATAAAATTTTTGGGAAGTCACCATGCAAATTAATATTAATTTTGAAATTTTAAGCCTATGAGGCACCAATGTTAATTTCAATTATTCTTTTCTTCTTATCGGGAGGGTTAAACATCATGAAATTTTTATCACGGCTAGGTGTGACCCTTAGGTACACAATGACACCAAATTTAGACCTATTACACATCTAGTTTTTGAGATATAAGGTCGGTGCCCTACTTCCTTAATTTTAGTTTTTTTTTTAGACACAATAATTTAGATTTTCATTAATGCATACATTAGATTAACGTTGAAATAAACCTTAAAATTATCAAATAAGATCTGTAAGATAAGCACAACATTTTAAATGAAAAAGTTAATTTATTAAATGTTTTTTTAATAACTATAGAAGTAAATTAGAATAACAAAACGGAAATGATGAAACAAATATTAAGATTTTTAATCTTTTTGTTAACAGCGATGTTCTACAGACAATAATAATTAACATAGCTAAGACGTCGTGAGGGCTTAACGTATTTTATAAAACTTTGAGCTCAACAATACATGCACAATATAATATAAGTTAGAAATTAACATAATAATAATTAGACGTAAATTATAGAACAACAATTGGACATAGACATGTCCTAATTGTGGCGATTTGACAAAAGTGTAGCAAACAGAACATACAACAATTAGACGTAAATTATAGAACAACAATTGGACATGAAACATATATCTTAATTGTGGCGATTTGACAAAAGTCCTGCAAACAGAACATACAACAATTAGACGTAAATTATAGAACAACAATTGGACATAGACATGTCCTAATTGTGGGGATTTGACAAAAGTCCAGCAAACAGAACATACAACAATAAGACGTAAATTATAGAACAACAATAGGACATAGACATGTCCTAATTGTGGGGATATGACAAAAGTCCTGCAAACAGAAAATACAACAATTAGACGTAAATTATAGAACAACAATTGGACATGAAACATATCCCAATTGTGGCGTATTGACAAAAGTCCTGCAAACAAAATACAAAACAAGAAGAAATTGCGCTTCAAATATAAATAAAACATAAAACATGATAAGAAGTTGTAAAGAAAATTGTGTTAAGAACAAGTAAAAGAAAATCAGAATAAAATTTTTCCATAAGAAATACCTATATATCAAATAATTAGAATTTCACAATGAACTTTTATTTTTTAACAGTTATACTAAATATAGTTGAAAAAAAAAATAAAATAAATAGACGTAAAAAAACTCATCAAATTCTCCAACATAAGAATTAAATAAACCAATATAAAAGTAGTAGACGTTATTATCGTGTTGTTATAGCAAGCAAGCTTTAGTGCTTTGTATGTAAAGTAATACTTTACGTTGTTGCATTGAAATAGACGAGAGTTTACTTAATTTTAGTTTTCTCAAGCCTCGTTCACAATGGACTTTTCGTAGGTGAAAATGCTAATTTTTTTAAAATTAAGAAAAAGTTTTTATTGTTAAGTACCTACTTAACTTAGAATTTCCACTTAAGAAATTTTTTTCTTAATTTTTTATGTAGAACTTTCACTTTACAACTTTTTTTCTTAATTTACAATTTTTGTTCTTAATTTTTTTTAAGTAGCTAATTAGAAAAATTATCTGAATTTACGTAAGAATCAACTTGGGTTTGATTCTTACGTAAATTCAAATAATTCTTCTAATTAGCTACTAAAGAAAAATTAAGAAAAAAAATTGTTAAGTGAAACCAATTAAGAAAATTCTTAAGTACAACAATAGTTTTATTGTGAACACTAATCGTTCTTAAGTGGAAAAAAATTAGCATTTTCACTTAAGAAAACTTAGAAAAAGTCCATTGTGAACGAGGCTTTAGACACATTAGATACATTAGATACATTGTCGCATACATAATGACATGCACAATATGACATAAGCAAAATATTAAAACAACAATCAGACGTAGATTATAGAAATATAAAATTAACACATATATAGCTAAATAATTATTAATATTCGTCAATATTTTGTTTATATAGAATCAATCATTGAGAAGTAGTAAAGAAAATTGTGTTACCAACTTAAATAACAAGTGGGGGAACAGTTGAAAATATTTTTCCACAAGAAATGAAAAATAGGGAAAAAAAATGGAACTGTAAAAAAGCTCACCAAATTCTCCAACATAAGATTGAAATAAACATAATTAAAATTACTAGACGTTATTATCGTGTTATGATTGTATGCTAAAGTGTGTACTTGAGTGGAAAGGATGCAAAGAAATACTTTACCATTGTTTCTATATAAAATATAAAAAACTTTACTTAATTTAGTTTTTGTTTTTTAGAAGTAATGAAGCGTAATGGTTTTAATTTCTATTAATAAATAGATACCATGATGCCTAATGCGTATTGTTGATGAATTAATTGAAATAATTAGAATTTCACAATCAACTTTCAATTTTTTTAACAGTTACTAAATATAGTTGAAACATAGAAGAAAAAAAATATGAAATTGTAAAAAAAAAACTCATCAAATTCTCAGACGTAAGGATTAAATAAACCAATATAAAAGTAGTAGACGTTATTATCGTGGTATTGTAGCAAGCAAGCTTTAGTGTCTTGTATGTAAAGAAATACTTTACGTTGTTACTATGAAATAGACGAGAGTTGACGTAGTTTTAGTTTTCTTAGACACAACGATTTAGATTACATTTATATTATTAAATACATTGTTGCATATTTTATTCATAATGACATGCACAATATGACATGAGCAAAAATTACACAACATTCAGACGTAAATTACAAAAATTAAAATTAACACACGTATAGATATGTAAGAAAAATAATAATAACTAAAAATAAACTTGTTCCCAAAAGAAAAAAAAAAAAAAAAAAAAAAAAAAACGTTTGTCCTATGCTAAGCAATGTTATTCACTACTCCAGTATGGCGTTCAAACGCATTAAATATGACGTCATCCTCATACACCCTATATATGTTTTAAATCATTACAAAACTGTGTTGTTGAGATATTTCAACGTTTTATTTGTAGAAATTATATAAACAAATATATATATATTAGTAATTTAGGACGTGAAAAGAAGTAAATATATTTGACTGAACATCATACGAGACTTCTATGTTCATTATTATTTATAATACATCATCACCTTAGAGAAATATATTGTAATAATGTACTTGATAGCGTTTGCTTAAAATGTAATATTAAAATTATTTTCTTTACAAAAATAGCATAAGACATTTTACCGGACTTGACGTAATAAAATCTAATATTAAAATTACATTAGAGAGAGAGAGAGAGAGAGAGAGAGAGAGAGAGAGAAACTACAAATAAAACATGATTATACATGTTTTAGAAGCATAGACGCTGATATTTCTGTAGTTCAATACAATACAATAATATCAATAATATTACATTTTGTTTTATAGAAGCTAAAATAGTTGAAATATATAATCATAATACATAAGTTTATTTTTTACGTTTTTATTAGTTTTATGCAAAACCCTTTTTTCTTCTTTATTTTGTTTGTCAGATATAATTTTGATAAAACAATAAAATGTAATCAAGCGTTATAAAACTTAATTACAACACATAATCTATAATATAAATATGAATTAAACTTAAAGTCCTTGTCAACTTACTTTTTTATCATTTAGAATACTAGATTGATAATTACCATACCTTATTATCCATGAATTAGACACCAACACCTTGAGTTTGAATTTATTTTCACTTAATTATTTTCCTTTTGGCTGTTATTTCACGTATCTGACGTAACAATGTACAATGGGGCCGTGATAGGGGTAAAGAAATTGAGAGAGGGACTTAAATTTATCACGTGACCAGAGCGGTGACTGTGATTGGCGGTGGTACATTATGACGTCAGATACGTGAAATAACCATCAAAATGAAAATAAATACAAAATCAACGTGATGGTGTCTAATTCATGGATAATAAGGTATGGTAATTATCAGTCTTGTATTGTAAATGATAAAAAAAAATAAGTGCATAAGAGCTTTAAGAGAAGAATAAAGTAAAGTGCAAAATATACAGTACAAAAATGAAGTAGAATAATTTGTGAATCTATTACAAATTCAGAAGTAGCTTTGGACAATATATTTAATATTTTTAAAATTAAATTTTATTTATTTATTTTAATTACTTAAGTAACTAAATGTTATTATTATAAAAGAAACATAAAATTATTTGTTTATATAGGGTGTATGCATTCATGTTAAAGTCGACGCCATGTTGGATCATTTATAACATGGGTGGCATAGGAAAGTGGCTTATTTTGCAAGATAAAAATACTAAGCAATATTTTTGAGAATATTGATGTTGCTAAGTATCTCAAGTATGTGAGAAAAATAACATTAATAAAAAATAACCGATTTCCGAAAGAAAATAGCAAAAAAAATTAATAAAAAAAAAAAAAAAAAAAACGATGTTTGTCCTATGCTGAGCAATGTTATTCATTACTCCAGTATAGCGTATAATCGCATTAAATATGACGTCATGCAGATGCACCCTATATAGATATAGTAGTAAAAAGTAAGTACGTGCTTTCATCCACCTCGAAGGGTAGATCAGGTTTCACGAGGTCACTGACTACTTTCTATCTCTGCATGATCAGCGGCTCTACGAGGCTTCGTAACACATACAGTGAGAACTGAGACTAAAATATTTTATATTACAATAATAAAATTTTAGTTATTTATTTATTTTAATTACGTCAGAATACAGTCACAAAATATTGACAAAAAGTATATATATCTAGAAATAGAAGTAAAATAGACAAATAAGAAAACATGGAACATGTTCAATTTGTTGACAAATTGTCACTCAAAATATGACATTTATTTATATGGCAGTAAAACACACTTGCAATAACAAGTTTTAAATTGTTGCAACGTGTAAGTGAAAATAATTTTTCCATTAGAAATACATGAAAAAGTTGGTTCATTACAAGTTGTCCATTGCGAGTGAAGAGAGGAAGTTATAAAATTATAGAACATATCTTACACAGTGCGATACCTCATGACAAATTAATATAATTGATTTATAGTTTATTTCTGGTCACCTGCTTTCATAAGAACATTTAATTAAATATCATTAAAATATTCAACGCATATTTACTAGTTTTTTTTTTTTTTTTTTTTTTTTTTTTTTTTCATATCAATATAGAAGAAAGTTAAGAGATATTTTATTCATTGATATTTTGGAGTATTGCTGAAAACACTTCGTTATTTTAGTTTAATACAACTAAATTAATTATTATTAATATATTTATATATATATATTTTTTTTTTGCTTGCCATATTGTGTTATCGTGCTATACACCAATCCCAGTCCCAGTCAAGACATTGTCTTATCGACAGCTAAAGACTTTACAATTAATGGAAAAGCACACACGGGCCGGCCACGGCCTAAGTACACAGCCCGGCATTCACCATGACAGCCTAGAGAAACCGTGGAAACATCTAGGCAGGCTGGTTGGTGCAATCACATCAATCATGCACCTCCCGAATATTGTGCATCGTCATGGAATGCATGTAAACATGCATCGTGCAACGTGTTGTGCTCTCACACTTCACGTACGCACCCAGCAGTGGCTCGAACCTATACTTGGTGAGGAGTGCAGAGTTGCGAGTCAGCTGCCTTCACCACTCGGCCATACCAGCATATTTACTAGATTTTTTTTTTTTTTTTCATATCAATATAGAAGAAAATTAAGATACATTTTTTCATTGATATTTTGAAATATTGCTAAAAAAAACATATCATTATTTTAGTTAATTACAACTAAATTACTTAACATTTAAACGCATATTTACTACATTCTTTTTTCGTATCGTTATAGAAGAAAGTTAAGAGACATTTTTTCATTGATATTTTGGTATAGTCCAAAAAACAAAACATAATTTTAGTTTCTAACTACTAAATGATAACATTTACAATACAAAGTACATATCGATCTTGTTGAGAAAAAAAGACCTATCTTGTATTTTGTCAGTGGAAGCAAAAGGCCTATCTCGTTCCCGAACGTTATGGAGATGGCGCTCGAGATAGGCCTTTTGCTTCCACTGACAAAATACGAGAAAGGCCTTTTTTTCGCAACAAGATCAATATATTTTGTTGAGAAGTATTTTCAGATATTGCAAATAATTTGCAGAAACAGCAAATAGTATCACTACACAATTAATTTGTCAATTAATAGACATCAATAATTTGATAATACTCTTCTTGATAGGGTATAAATAATCATTAACATAAGCTCGTTCTGTAAAGTAAAGTAAATCTCAATAACAGTGATTGGCTGACCAACAAATAAGGCACATTCATTGGTTGATCTTGTTTTTTGTGCCGATAAAAGTGAGTCCCATATTGAGACTGGAACTTTTTTTTTGGGGAAGTTTCTTTCATTATTATCAAAGTTCTAAAAGAAGAAATAACAATGATCGACCATATGTATAAACGTAGTAAACAGGTAACGATATCATAACCAGCTGTTTTTAACACAGGAACATTTTCAAAGCTGGCTCAATATTTGTGTGTAGTTTATATAGAACGATCTCTAATACAGTTAACGGTTTGTCTTCTTATTTTCGTTCACAAACCCAAGGTCAAGCTTAGATCATTATGATACATTGTTATAGTTACACGAGAGATAGAAGGCATACTTCAATATGTTTGAAGTCAAAAATAAAAAATATATTTCGACTGCACAAAACATTATTATGTGCTTCAATATAGTAAAAATATAAAAAGACGTAAACAAAGTATAAACTACGAAATGATATATTGTTGCTGTTAATTGTAACGAGAAAGTTACGCAGGGGATAACTATACATGTTTAAGGAGGTAGGTGACCGACTGATATCTCGCAAACTAGGACGGTCGCTAATTACAATATTAACACAAAGTAAAGAAAAAATGTTACTTAAAAATTTAGTTATGTCAAACATGTGAAAACACAATCAAATATTTAAGTTATTACACTTTCAAGATAACGTGTAAATGTAGAAATTTAAATTTTAGCGCCAAATTTTAGTCAAATATTGGAAAAAAATTGTTTTAAATTTACTCAATTTTATTTGTAAATTAAAGTGTTTGTTTTATTGGAAATAAATAATGTACAAAAAATAATTGTGAAAATATAATTCTTGTTTTAACGATTTCCGGTCCAAGTGGGTCACGTGCTACGCTAACATACAAACTTTGAAAATAAAAACAAAACATAAATTATTATTAATCCTAATAGAAGTAATTAAGACAGTTTTTATTGGTATAAATTTTATCTATATTTGAGACTTTATTATTTTTCTTTTACAAAAACTGAATCAAGTTAGAGAATTCAATATTTTATTATTAATTCCGTATAAAGACATTAAAACGTTCTTTAAAAAAAAAAGGTTCAAAAACACATTTCTACCCAGACCAGACATTTTCCACATTTATCAAATTATCATCTTAATTACTTAATTATCTAACCCACACTTACATGATAACAACGTAATAATTATGCTAGCTCATTTTCAGCACAATTTGTTCAATACAAAATTATGTATGCTATAGTACTGTATTGTTATATAGCATAAATATTTTGTTGTACAGCATAGCTAGCTATGGTGCATCATTTATGCTATAATCACATTAATACACCATAAATTACGTCATTTTTTCTTTCCGTGCATAAAAAAAAAAAAAAAAAAAAAAAAAACACTGACCGAAAAAATGTCTCAATATTTAAACACAAATTTCAAGCAACAATTTTTTTATGCATAATTTTAGCCAAATATTACATTACAAAACCTACTAACTTATCATGGGATTAATGCGTAAAAAAAAAGTAAAAAAAGAAACATACATAAATCATATATATATAAATATATAATTTGAAAAGCACAATCGTGGTTTAGACGTAATAAAAGACGTAAAAAGGACGTATATAAATCATATACGTATATAAACGGAGAAAAGAACTCTTGCTAAATAGCCTTAATTGTATAGACTCACATACAATTTATATTTCAGAGAACAATTAAAAATATTTTACTTTTGTTTTCTCGTTTTTCTTTATTTAGAAAATCAGTTTAGAAGTTTTCTGTTGTTGATTTTTATATTCATTAAAGAAACATGAAAATTTGCTTCTTTGGCTAATGAACATTTAATAACATTTTAATTGATTGATTATTTATTATTCAAATAATCAAATTGGCTTCTTTGGCCAACATATGCTTATATTTAAGAGAAAAATTAATAACATTACTTAATTGATTTCTAATTATTCATAATCAAATTTACTTATTAGGCTGATATACGCTTAAATTTAAGAGAACATTTAATAACATTTTTTAATTGGTTATTAATTATCCACATAATCAAATTAGCTTCTTATAGGCTAACATACGCTTATATTTAAGAGAACAATTAATAACATTTTATTTGATTATTAATTATTCATATAATCAAATTAGCTTCTTAGGCTAATATATTCTTATATTTAGAGAAAAATTAATAACGTTTTATTTTTATTTTCTTGTTTTTCATTGTTTAGAAGTTCAGTTTAGAAGTTTTTTGTTGTTAGCAGTCATATTCAAATTTGCTATTTTTGATTTAGCAATGTCGTTAATGTATATTAATGTTTCTATTTTTGTATATATTATATTATAATGTGCATATATTTATTTATCTTTTTTTGTTGAATTATCATTAAAGATGTCACAAGTTTATTGAATAAATTTTATCATTTATTATTAGTTCTTATTTCTTAAAAGTCGCATAACATGACAAATATTTTACAAATCAAATTACAAATAAGTTAAACACACATAAATTTCAATACAATATACAGATTAAATAGACGTATTGTATTCTACAGCATTTTTATTGGGAATAGTAAAAAAAAAAAAAAAAAAGTAAAAAAAAAAGTAAAAATCGATGCCGACAAGTGACACGAAACTATCTGTTATGATTACACACCACATAGCAATAGCATAGCACCACATAGCAATTGCATAGCACCACATAGCAATAGCATAGCACCACATAGCAATAGCATAGCACCACATAGCAATAGCATAGCACCACATAGCAATAGCATAGCACCACATAGCAATAGCATAGCACCACATAGCAATAGCATAGCACCACATAGCAATAGCATTGCACCACATAGCAATAGCATAGCACCACATAGCAATAGCATAGCACCACATAGCAATAGCATAGCACCACATAGCAATAGCATAGCACCACATAGCAATAGCATTAGTTATACTTTGATATTTCATGTAAAGAAGAAGTAACGTAAACATAAATTAAGAAATCAATCATGGCTGAGTTTAATTGTTATGTTTTAACATATTTTTATGTCTTGCGCCACAAATGATAAATAACAAATTATTTTTTTGTTTTAATATTTTTGAGAACAAACAGAATGCAGATTTATTCAGCAACATCAAGTAGAATACACTGCATATAATTGATTGCAAAATAAACACAAAAATATAAAATACGGGAGAGAAAAAATAAACTGTACATAATACAATACATTAAAATATAAGACATCATGAAAGTACATAGGTACATAGTATATAGGTACATAGGTCCATAGTACATAGTACATAGGCTTTACATGGAGACGTTCACAAAGTAGTAAAATACATAATACAATACATTAAAATAAAATATAAGGAAATATAAAAGTACATAGGTACATAATATATAGGTACATAGTACATAGGCTTTACATGGAGACGTTCACAAAGTAGTAAAATACATAATACAATACATTAAAATAAAATATAAGGAAATATAAAAGTACATAGTACATAGTACATAGGTACATAGTACATAGTACATAGTACATATTACATAGTACATAGGCTTTACATGGAGACATTCACAAAGTAGTAAAATACATAATACAATACATTAAAATAAAATATAAGGAAATATAAAAGTACATAGGTACATAGTACATAGGTACATAGGTACATAGTACATAATACATAGGTTTTAGGGTTTTACATGGAGAAGATCAACAAGTAGTAAATTAAAGTCAGGAGTAATTATAAACCATTTCAATTACTTAAAAATATATTACAAAAAAAAAAAAAAAAAAAAAAAAACTTTAAATGTAGAAAATAGCAGTCAGTAATTTCCTGTATAACTAATATTTAAAAAATTACATTTACAATTCTTTATAATTATACTTAAGACGAAGCGAAGTAGATATGTTTGTTACTAAATAACAACTAACAAGTGTTTTCCTGTAACTTTCAATTCGACAAAATATATTTGTAATTGTAATAATGCACATTGAAGTATCATTATATAGTCATTACACAATAAGATTGAAATTACTTGAAAATATAAAACATGAGAGAGAGAAGAAACAATGGTACATAATACATATATAGGGTGGTTTCATTCATGTTAAAGTCGACGTCATAAGTGAGTACTAAATAAAATTGGCCAGTATAGGAAAATGACACATTTTGCTAGTTTAAAAATACTTTACAATATTTTTTAGAGCATTGATGCTGTTAACAGGTTGAATTAGTACCTCAAGTATGTGAGAAAAACAATAATGACCAAAAAAATAGCCAATTTTCCAAAGAAAATAGCCAAAAACTACGTTTGTCCTATGCTGAGCAATGTTATTCATTGCTCAAGAAGAGCATCGAAAAGCACTCAGAATGACGTCATGCGTACACACACTATATTAAAATATCAGACAATATAAAAGTACATAGACTTTATATAATTATGAAGAAGTTCATTAAGAAGTACAATCATATAGAAAATTTATGTAGTTTATAGAACATGCTCTAATACAGTTGACGATTTGTCTTCTTATTTTCGTTCACAAACCCAAGGTCAAGCTTAGATCATTATGATACATTGTTATAGTTACACGAGAGATAGAAGGCATACTTCAATATGTTTGAAGTCAAAAATAAAAAATATATTTCGACTGCACAAAACATTATTATGTGCTTCAATATAGTAAAAATATAAAAAGACGTAAACAAAGTATAAACTACGAAATGATGTATTGTTGCTGTTAATTGTAACGAGAAAGTTACGCAGGGGATAACTATGCATGTTTAAGGAGGTAGGTGACCGACTGATATCTCGCAAAATAGACGGTCGCTAATTATAATAATAACACTAAATAAAGAAGAAATGTTACTTAAAAATTTAGTTATGTCAAACATGTGAAAACACGATCAAATATTTAAGTTATTCCACTTTTAAGATAACATGTAAATGTGGAAATTTAAAATTAAGCGGCAAATTTTAGTCAAATATCAGAACACAAAAAAAAATGTTTTAAATTTACTCAATTTTATTTGAAAATTATAGAGTTTTTGTTGTTGTTGGAAATAAATAATGTACAAAAAATTATTGTGAAAATATAGTGTTTCTTTTGTTGTTTTAGCGATTTCCGGTCCAAGTCTGTCTAGTTCTACACTAATATACAAACTTTAAAAATAAAAACAAAACATAAATTATTATTAATCCTAATAGAAGTAATTAAGACAGTTTTATTGGTATAAATTTTATCTATATTTGAGACTATTATTTTTCTTTTACAAAAACTGGATTAAGATAGAGATTTCAATATTTTATTATTAATGCCGTATAAAGACATTAAAACGTTCTTAAAAAAAAGAAGGTTCAAAAACACATTTCTAACCAGACCAGACATTTTCCACATTGAATAATGTAGAATAATCCAGACTTAACATGTCAAATATTAGAGTGAAAACACAAAGACGTAATAAAAGAACTCGTATCAAAAGTATGCAATATGGCGTACATATATTATTATATCGAAACATTATTTTCCTATTGGAAAATTTTACATTTATCAAATTATCATCTTAATTACTTAATTATCTAACCCACACTTACATGATAACAACGTAATAATTATGCTAGCTCATTTTCAGCACAATTTGTTCAATACAAAATTATGTATGCTATAGTACTGTATTGTTATATAGCATAAATATTATGTTGTACAACATAGCTAGCTATGGTGCATCATTTTTGCTATAATCACATAAATACACCATAAATTACGTCATTTTTTCTTTCCGTGCATAAAAAAAAAAAAAAAAAAAAAAAAAAAAAAAAAAAAAAAAAAAAAAAAAAAAAAAAAAAAAAAAAACACTGAACGAAAAAATTTCTCAACTTTAAACACAAATTTCAAGCAACAATTTTTTTATGCATAATTTCAGCCAAATTTTACATAACAAAACCTACTAACTTATCATGGGATTAATGCGTAAAAAAAAAAAAAAAGTAAAAAAGAAACATACATAAATCATATAATATAAATACATAATTTGAAAAGCACAATCGTGGTTTAGACGTAATAAAAGACGTAAAAAGGACGTATATAAATCATATACGTATATAAACGGAGAAAAGAACTCTTGCTAAATAGCCTTGTATAGACTCACATACAATTTATATTTCAGAGAACAATCAAAAATATTTTACTTTTGTTTTCTCGTTTTTCTTTATTTAGAAGTTGAGTTTAGAAGTTTTCTGTTGTTGATTTTTATATTCATTAAAAAAGAAACATGAAAATTTGCTTCTTAGGCTAATGAACATTTAATAACATTTTAATTGATTGATTATTTATTATTAAAATAATCAAATTGGCTTCTTTGGCCAACATATGCTTATATTTAAGAGAAAAATTAATAACATTACTTAATTGATTTTTAATTATTCATATAATCAAATTTACTTATTAGGCTGATATACGCTTAAATTTAAGAGAACATTTAATAACATTTTTTTAATTGGTTATTAATTATGCACATAATCAAATTAGCTTCTTATAGGCTAACATATGCTTATATTTAAGAGAACAATTAATAACATTTTAATTGATTATTAATTATTCATATAATCAAATTAGCTTCTTAAGCTAATATATTCTTATATTTAGAGAACAATTAATAACGTTTTATTTTTATTTTCTTGTTTTTCATTGTTTAGAAGTTCAGTTTAGAAGTTTTTTGTTGTTAGCAGTCATATTCAAATTTGCTATTTTTGATTTAGCAATGTCGTTAATGTATATTAATGTTTCTATTTTTGTATATATATATTATATTATAATGTGCATATATTTATTTATCTTGTTTTGTGGAATTATCATTAAAGATGTCACAAGTTTATTGAATAAATTTTGTCATTTATTATTAGTTCTTATTTTTTAAAAGTCGCATAACATGACAAATATTTTATAAATCAAATTACAAATAAGTTAAACACACATAAATTTCAATACAATATACAGATTAAATAGACGTATTGTATTCTATAGCAGCTTTATTGTTGAGTAGTAAAAAAAAAATAATAATAAAAAAAAAATAAAAATCGATGCCGACAAGTGACACGAAACTATCTGTTATGATTACACACCACATAGCAATAGCATAGCACCACATAGCAATAGCATAGCACCACATAGCAATAGCATAGCACCACATAACAATAGCATAGCACCACATAGCAATAGCATAGCACCACATAGCAATAGCATAGCACCACATAGCAATAGCATAGCACCACATAGCAATAGCATAGCACCACATAGCAATAGCATAGCACCACATAGCAATAGCATAGCACCACATAGCAATAGCATAGCACCACATAGCAATAGCATAGCACCACATAGCAATAGCATAGCACCACATAGCAATAGCATTAGTTATGCTTTGATATTTCATGTAAAGAAGATTTTAAGTAAACATAAATTAAGAAATCAGTCATGGCTGAGTTTAATTGTTATGTTTTAACATATTGTTATGTCTTGCGCCACAAATGATAAATAACAAATTATTTTTTTGTTTTAATATTTTTGAGAACAAACAGAATGCAGATTTATTCAGCAACATCAAGTAGAATACACTGCATATAATTGATTGCAAAATAAACACAAAAATATAAAATACGGGAGAAAAAAAATAAACTGTACATAGTACAATACATTGAAATATGAGGCATCATTAAAGTACATAGGTGGTACATAGTACATAGGCTTTACATGGAGACGTTCACAAAGTAGTAAAATACATAATACAATACATTAAAATAAAATATAAGGAAATATAAAAGTACATAGTACATAGGTACATAGGTACATAGTATATAGTACATAGTACATATTACATAGTACATAGGCTTTACATGGAGACGTTCACAAAGTAGTAAAATACATAATACAATACATTAAAATAAAATATAAGGAAATATAAAAGTACATAGGTACATAGTACATAGTACATAGTACATAGTACATAGGTACATAGTACATAGGCTTTACATGGAGACGTTCACAAAGTAGTAAAATACATAATACAATACATTAAAATAAAATATAAGGAAATATAAAAGTACATAGTACATAGGTACATAGGTACATAGTACATAATACATAGGTTTTACATGGAGAAGTTCAACAAGTAGTAAATTAAAGTCACGAGCAATTATAAACTATTTCAATTACTTAAAAATATATTAAAAAAAAAAAAAAAAAAAAAAAACTTTAAATGTAGAAAAAAGCAGTCAGTAATTTCCTGTAAAACAAATAATTTAAAAATTAAATTTAAAATTCTTTATAATTACTTAAGACGAAGAGAAGTAGATATTTTTGTTACTATAAATAACAACTAACAAGTGTTTTCCTGTAACTTTCAATTTGACAAAATATATTTGTAATAAAAAAATGCACGTTAAAGTATCATTACACAATAAGATTGAAATTACTTGAAAATATAAAACATGAGAGAGAGAAGACACAATGTTACACACACACATATATATATATATATATATATATATATATATATATATATATATATATATATATATATATATATATATATATATATATATTTATATATATATAGGGTGGTTTCATTCATGTTAAAGTCGACGTCATAAGTGAGTACTAAATAACATTGGACGGTATAGGAAAATGGTACATTTTGCCAGTTTATAAATACTTCGCAATATTTTTGAGAGCATTGATGCTGTTAACAGGTTGAATTAGTACCTCAAGTATGTGAGAAAAACAATAATGACCAAAAAAATAGCTAATTTTCCAAAGAAAATAGCCAAAAACTACGTTTGTCCTATGCTGAGCAATGTTATTCATTGCTCAAGAAGAGCATCGAAAAGCACTCAGAATGACGTCATGCGTACACACATTATATTAAAATACCAGACAATATAAAAGTACATAGACTTTATATATGAAGAAGTTCATTAAGAAGTACAATCATATAGCAAATTATTTTTATAAATTTTCAATTACTTGCAAAATTGTAAAAATACATTTCATATTTCAATAGATAAAATGTAGGCAGTTATTTTCTCTAAAAGAAATATTCTAGAATTTACTTTTAAAATTACTTGATAAGAAGAGAATTCGTGATTTTTGTAACTAAATTAAAATTAACTTACATTACATTCATTTGAGAAAATGATTTTTACAAATAAATATTACTTGTGCTTCAGTATTTAGTTGAGAAAATGTTTTTGTTACACATTGTAATGTCATTGCATCATTAGATTATCACTGACTTGGGAATATACATTTTGTTGCTAAGTGTAAATATAAAGCAAAAATGTACTTAAAAATAATCTAATGGACCACTTACAATGAGCGAACTTTTTTACATGATTTGAAACATTCCTGATGCATTTCTTATGCAAAAATCATTTTCACTTGTTGCAACAATGGAGGTTATCGGTTTAGCGCGCGGGGAGACGTAGGTACAGCTAAGGGTCCCCTAATTTAACATTACGCTTATGGGGGGAAAACACTTTTTTTGCGATTTTTGAGAAAAATACTCCACGGATTTCGGAGAAATTTAAATGAGAAATACTAGGCATACTTTTACGTGTTTTAAGCCATAGTCATTTTTAAGCATTTTTTAACCCGATAACATCCATTAAAAACATTTTAACACTTAAAAATAATCTAATGGACCACTTACAACGAACGAAATTTTTTTACATAATTTGAAATATTCTTGGTGCATTTCTCATGTAAAAATGGTTTTCACTTGTTGCAATAATTAAAAACATTTTATTGCAAGTGGTCCATTACAATTAATCATTTAATTAATTAAAAAGAAGAGAATACGTTTTTTGTTATCTCAAAATAACATCAGAGATAATGGCTATCCTACAATTTAATTTCATTTGAGAAATGAGATAATAAAAACATACACATTCTGGTATCATTACACCTTTAAGTTATTAATTACTTGAAGAAAATATAAAATACATTTTGTTGTTATGTATAGAAATACTGTAAAAACTTTGTCATAAAGAAACATTAAGAATTTGTATTTAAAATTCTTAAAATTATTTGAAAAAAAAAAATGCATATTTGTTATTACAACATAAAAGTGCAATATTGTAGATGAACCATTACCAATTTATTTGACAAGTGGTTAAAATAATTGTGTTCTACTGCAGAATTACGTTAACAAAATGTTATTTAAATAAAAATAAAAAATTGCATATTTGTATTTTAGAGAATAAAATAGCTGTCATATAGGGTGTATGCCCATGACGTCATATTTAATGCGCTTGGAGGCCATACTGGAGTAGTGAATAACATTGCTCAGCATAGGACAAACTTCATTTAAGCCAATTTTCTTTGGGAAATCAATTGACTTTTTGTTATTTTTCTCACATACTTGAGATACTATAATTCAACATATTTACAACATCAATGCTCTCAAAAATATTGCACAGTATTTTTAAACTGGCAAAATGATTTATTTTCCTATGCCACCCATGTTATTGAGTTATCCAACATGGCGTCAACTTTAACATGAATGCATACACCCTATATACATACACAATATTAAATACAGAATCAGTGCTTCATGTTTTTAATAAATAAATTTTATTTTTACACAGAAAAATGAAGCAAAATCTTGCTATAAAAGAAAGATTTTAGAATTTACATTTAAAATTATATTAGCCAACTAAAAAGACGAGAGTGTGATATACTTGTTATACCGATTTATTATAACATTAACTTTATTTCTACTGCAAAATTCATTTGAGAATTTTTTTTTTTTTCATAATTAAAAAAAAGAAAAATTGTAAAATACACATTTATATATCATTTTGTAATACCATTTTTAATTATTTGAAAAACATATAAAGATACATTTTATTTCTTTATATAAAACAAAAGCAAAAACTTTCTCACTAAAAGAAAGATTAAGAAATTATACATTTAAAATTATTTAAACATATGGCAAAGAAGAAAATAAGATGTTTTTGTTTAAAACTTTTAACAGAGTTTTGCTATTTTTTTTGGCAAAATTCACTCGATAAAATAATATTTTAATAAAAATTACAAAAAGTTTCATTTTGTCATAGAGTACATATGGACTTAAATTTTACAGTTCGATGCTTCCGCGTCAAAAGCGAGCATCTACACTTTCCAGATTTCCGACCAAACGACTATCTACACTTTCCGAGCAGCGCTGTAACTCGACTACCTGCCATAAGCTTAACATTGCAGATGCTCGGCGGCGGAAAGTGTAGATAGTCGTTTGGTCGGAAATCTGGAAAGTGTAGATGCTCGCTTTTGACGCAGAGGCATCGAGTTACTATAGTACCGCACACATAACATGGCTCAAATATCATAGCTCTAAATGATATTTTGCATCAATAAGTTAGACATATAGATATTATTTCACTTAGTGAAATTGTTAAAAGAAGAAAATTCGTCACTAAAAATATTTGAACATTAAAGTACCTATGTAAAATTAAATATGTTCTATTTTTGAACATACCACAACAATATTAGATAAGTTTTTTAGAAATATTTTACTTTACATTTAAAGCCATAGACCACATAAAACAACAAGTACTTTTTAATGAATAAACACAAAATGGGATCTTCAAAACTGATGAAAATTTTTACCAGAATGTTAATGTAGCCCCACGATAGAGCGTGAAAATACTGTAAAGTATGCAATTTACGTAAAAATTCATGTTTATGACGTCAGAATTATGCAAAAATTAGTATGAAAATGTTGTGAGGGTTGTATAAATCGAATTTACTGATCACTGCTACGGAGCTACAGTTGGGTTTTGAAACAAACTAAAGTTATTTATGTAAGTCCCATCAAGTGTTTTGTGATATAAATGCTTATGTTTTTCTCTGGTCTATGCCTTTAAGTAACATCAGACGTATATTAAGACAATATAATAATGGCTATCCTACCATTTAATTTCATTTGAGAAATGAGATAATAAAAACATACACATTTTGTTATCATTCTACCATTAATTGTTATTAATTAATTGAAGAAAATATAAAATACATTTTGTTTTTATGTATAGAAATACTGCAAAAACTTTGTCATAAAGAAATATTAAGAATTTACATATAAAATTATTGAAATTGTTTGAAAAGAATACATATTTGTATTATTTGTTATTACAACATAGATATTATTTCAAAAACATATATTTTTAAAACAATTCATAATTAGATACGAGGAATTATATTTATATTAAAAAATACTTAAAATTATTGGAAGATTCAAAAAGAAAATAATAAACGTTTATTTATTCATTTAAATGAATCAAAATTCTTTCCTTCACATTTCATACTTAAAATATGAACATTACTGAAATACATTGAAGACGAATAGAGACATTTTTACTGTATTATAGCAATACAACATCAAGATATTATTTATTCCGATAGAATAAACAAATTATGTAAAGTAAATTCAATTTCAACATGACATTTTAAGGCGTAGAAAATCTTGAACAAATTTATTCTAATATCCTAACATACCTAAATATTAACTTTAATTTGGCCAGAGTCATTGATTTCTAATTTATTTTATATTTACGAAATTCAGGTGCGGTTTTATGACGTCACAGCTCACTAGTACACGCGCAATAGGCAATCTGTGACGTCATCAACTTTTATCTGTCATTTTGTATATGTGTATGTCACAATGTATAAATAGATACGAGGAATTATAATTATATTAAAATACACTTAACATTAGTAGAAGATTCAAAAAGAAAATAACGAACGGTTATTTGTTCATGTAAACACATCTGTAAAGACCATACTAATTACGAAAAGTCATTTCATACTTAAAATATAAACATTACTGAAACACATGGAAGACACTTGAGACATTTTTAATATAATACTAACAAAAAATCTAAATATCATTTATTTCAAGAATAAACAAATAATATTATGCAGATGAGATTTCAATATAAACTTAAAGGCATAGACCACATGAAACAACATGTTATTTTCAATCATTAAACACTAAATAGGATCTACAAAATTGATGATAATTTTTACTAGAATGTAAATGTAGCCCCACAAGAGAGCGTGAAAAAACTGTAAAGTATGAAATTTGCGTGAATATTTCTGTTTATGACGTCAGAAACATGCAAAAATTAGTATGAAAATGTTGTGCGGGTTGCATAAATTGAATATTACGATCACTGCTACGGGGCTACTGTTGGGTTTTGAGACAAACTAAAGTTATTTATGTAAGTCCCATCTAGTGTTTTGTGATATAAATGCTTATGGTTTTCTCTGGTCTATTCCTTTAAAATGTTACCTAGAATACATATTATAGCATAATAATTTATGCTATTCTAACTTATCATTATTTATGCTATAACGACATAAATGCAGCATAAATCACGTGACTTATGCTCCCTATGTAAATAGATATTGTTGTACGAGTATCCTGCGATGTAGGCAAATTGTCGGACAGACGTGCACAAAAAATTGCATAGTCACCAGGATACAACTAATTTTATTAAAATATTAGAGCACATTTTTAAACTGTAATTTGTTATAGGGTGTATGCATTCATGTTAAAGTCGACGTCATAAGTGAGCGCTAAATAACATTGGACGGTATAGGAAAATGGCACATTTTGCCAGTTTAAAAATACTTCGCGATTTTTTTGAGAGCATTGATGTTGTTAACAGGTTGAATTAGTACCTCAAGTATGCAAGAAAAATAATAATAACCAAAAAATAGTTAATTTTCTAAAGAAAATCGCCAAAAACTACGTTTATCCTATGCTGAGCAATGTTATTCATTGCTCAAGAAGCGCATCGAAATGCATTCAGAATGACGTCATGCGCACACACCCTATATCATAGGCTTAGTGCCGTATTAAATCGTAGAGAAGTAAAATCGTTGTATTTCACATATTTTTAATGTGTAAATCACACCTATTGTATTTTCTACCTAATTTAATTTTCTGTTCAGAAAGTACAGAAATATTTCATAATTTTTATATTATTATTAAACTATACGAGTATAAAACCATTAAATTAATTATTTTCTAATTTTAAGAGTATAGAAATAAAACTACAGTTTTAAGACGTAATATTTAAGAAATTATTTTTTGCAAAGATTTCTGAGCAAACTTGAGCGCCCTCTTGAAGATTGCATTGCTGCAATTTTTAAAATTATTACAAATTAAATTACCGAATTCCTTTTCAATGTCAGTTTACTGCTTATATAACACGGTGTAACACGAAAGCCAAACCCTTTCATTAAATTACATTTCTTAGATGTAAAATTTACGTAATTATTTTGTTACAAACACTTATAGGCTAGTATTAGAAGATTAATTAAATAGCAATCATGCAAATTAAATATGTTTTTACTAAATATTTAAATGAGATATTTTTTGCATATTTATTTCTTAGACATAGCTAGTTTACAGTAACATGAGTTCTTACTGCGAAATCATAATATTAAGTAAATAAAATAATTAATTTAACATTTATTAAATTAATTAAAGATAAAATTAATTACTGTTACATTATAAAACACACATTGTTTAGAAAATGTAAAATTATGAAGTAAAATAATTAATTTATTAGGGGTTAGCTCGCGGCTCATATAAAAAACTCAGTATATAACATTATTATAAAGTAAATAAAATTATAGAAGTTATTTCGTTGATTATGTAGGTAAAAATATAGAATAGTTCACTAAGATTTTGCATCATGCATAACAAAATATTAAAAGACTATCATCGTATATTTCACCTTCAGTTAATATTGCATTTATATTTAGTGTAAAAATTATGATATCATAATATTAAGCCAATAAAATAATTAATTTAACATTTATTAAATTATTCAAAAAATAAATAATTACTCTTACATTATAAAACGCATTGTTTAGAAAATATAATATTTGTAAGATTCTGTGCAGGATTTAAACAATGTTAATACATTATTTATAAATGAACATAAATTTGCATTACATTCATATTAATAATTTATAAAATAGAAATAAGCCTGCTACATATTATAAAGTAAAATAAATAATCTAACATTTATTAAATTATTTACATGGATTAGCTTGCGGCTCATATAAAAAAATCAGTAAAAATGATGTACATTATCTTCAGGGGCGTATCAAGGATTTTGCGACGGGAGGGATCCAGTCTATATTAAGCATAGGAAAAGGGTGGAAACTACCCCCTTTTCCAGACCCTGAAAAAAAAACCTTGATGCGCCCCTGCATATCATTAAATCAATTACTCATAAATTGTAATCACTATTATATATTTTAAAACACACATTAATTAGAAAATATAACATTATTATAAAGTAAATGTAGAAAATTATAGAAGTTGTTTCGTTAATTATGTAAGTAAAAATATCACCTTTTACTTAAGTCACAAGAATTTTGCATCATGCATAACAACAAATTGAAAGAATATTTTAAATATAATTCACCTCTAGTTAATATTGCAATTAAATTTGGCGTAAAAAGAAGTTCAATAAGAAAAATCACGCAAGAAATTGAAATACATTACATTGAAATGTACAGTTTATAAAATATAAATTGATTCCAAAAATACCTCAATCAGTTTTGTAGATACAATGGAAGTTATTACGCAGAGGATCCTCTATATTACGCTTATATGGAGAAACACGAGTGTTGATAAAACTTGTGCACTGAGTGAGATATTTAAATTACGCATACTAGACATACATGTTTTAAGACTTACAAAAATCTTAAGATTTTTTTTTATAACCCAATAATATCTATTAAAGTAAAATAGAAATATTAAATAGAGATATAAATGTAAATTATAGTATTGATTTATACTTAATATATACTCATACAAACTTATAAATAATTAGAAGAATTGTTAAGAAATCACATTAAAGTGACATTTATTTTTTCGTAATTGGATTGTGCAATTAATTATTTTCTTAAAATAATGACGTCATAACCAGATGTTTTTAAGAAAGGAACATTTTCGAAGCTGTCTCAATATTTGTGTGTAGTTTATAGAACGAGCTATAGTCATATTTTGTATCTTGTATTAATACTGATATTTATGAAAAATAACGTCACATAAATTAAATACAAATATTCAGTTTTTATATTATTATTTGGATAGAAGATGAATGGAATTTGATACACAGTATGTATGTAGGTTAGCCATAATCCAGATGTTTGGACACGATTTGTTTCTTTGAAACACATAAAGATAAAATATACAATAAACAAGTTCAGATATAATGTAGACATATGTATTTAATTAGTAGAAGTTTTCTGGCAAATGCAAATTAATTTCCACATAGAAATTTATGTTGTAACTTTAACATAATGTAAATATCAGAATAATTGTACAAGTTGTAAAATACGAGAGCAAATTATTCGCTCTAATTTATCTTAAATTTCTAATAAGATAATGATACATGTTATTTAAATATCAAAAAAGTTGAGAAGTAAAATAGTAAGAACATTTTCAGAACAAATTCGTTATTGTTAGTATTTAATTCGTAGAAATCAGAATATTCTAAATAATTCCACGTAAAAAATTATTTTACTATTTTCATTTTATTTGCCTTATTTTTTAGCAAAGTCAAGATATAAAAAAGTATCAGTAGTAGACGTACATTACGTAGATAAGTTAGGTGATATAGTCGGTACAAGATAAACTTATTTGCTTATTTTAAACAATTAGAAACTAAAATATTAAATACATACGTAAATATAGCGTGTATTCAGATGACGTCATATTTAATGCACTTGGAGGCCATACTGGAGTAGTGAATAACATTGCTCAGCATAGGACAAACTTTATTTAAGCCAATTTTCTTTGGGAAACCAGTTAATTTTTATTATTATTATTTTTCTCACATACTTCAGATACTAATTTAACATATTTACAACATCAATGCTCTCAAAAATATTGCATAGTGTTTTTAAACTGGCAAAATGAGTTAGTTTCCTATGCCACCCATGTTATTAAGTTATCCAACATGGCATCAACATGAATACATACACCCTATAGTAAAATACATATAATTAACATGATAATTGTAAAGAAGTACATATACGTCAGTTAATTAATTTCACCATAATTATGTTACGTATTTTTAACCTACTAAAAATTATTTCGACAAATTAAGAAGTCAAATATTCAGAACAATTTACAAGCACAGTAATGTGTGTCAGATTTTCCTAATTATTCATAGAAACCAGAATATTTTATTAAAAGATAAACGTAGTAAACAGGTAATGACGTCATAACCAGCTGTTTTTAACAAACGAAGAAGCTGTCTCAATATTTGTGTGTAGTTTATAGAACGAGCTATAGTCATATTTTGTATCATGCATTGGTATTGATATTTATGAAAAATAACGTCACATAAATTAAGTACAAATAATCAGTTTTTATATTATTATTTAGAAAGAAGATGAATGGAATTTGATACACAGTATGTATGTAGGTTAGCCATCATCCAGATGTTTGGCCATGATTTGTTTCTTTGAAACACATTAAGATAAAATATAAAATAAACATTTTCAGATATAATGTAGACATATGTATTTAATTAGTAGAAGTTTTCTGGCAAAATGCAAATTAATTTCCACATAGAAATTTGTTGATACATTTTTTACAAAGTTAAAGAAAAATAAAAAAGTCAAATATTTATAAACAATATCATGAGAGAACAAAAATATATTTTATTTGCTTAATCGTAGAATATTCTAAACAAATCAAGATCAACGTATTTTTATTATATTATTAAATCCCTTGTCAACTTACATTTTTATTATTTAGAATACTAGATTGATAATTACCATACCTTATTAAATTGACATGTGATTATTGTTAGTATGAAAATGTTGTGCGGATTGCATAAATAAACATGTCTGATCACTTCTACGGAGCTACAGTTGGGTTTTGAGACAAACTAAAGTTATTTACGGAAGTCCCATCAAGTATTTTGTGATATAAATGCTTATGTTTTTCTCTGGTCTGTTTCTTTAACAAATTCATTACGCATTAAAAAGTCTAAATAGTAACAATCAAAGAAAAAAACCTAGACATGCCATAAACATATAAATATACAAGACCATTCAGCTTCAAAACTTTTGGCACATATTGTAAGATATGTTTATTATTATTTTTTTGTTATTTTAATTACTTTGTCTATATTTTAAACACAGAAGAATTGCAAGAGAAATTACAAAATAAATGTAGTTGTAGCTGTACAGCAAGCAAAACAATTTTTTTTACAAAACCTGCTAGCAATGAAGGTAGTCAAAAATCAATTAAATCCCTTGTCAACTTACTTTTTTATCATCTGGAATACTAGATTGATAATTACCATACCTTATTATCCATGAAATAGACACCAACACGTTGATTTTGTATTTATTTTCATTTTGGCGGTTATTTCACGCATCTGACGTCACAATGTACAATCACAGTCACCGCTCTGGTCACGTGATAAATTTAAGCCCCTCCCTCAAGTCCTTTACCCCTATCACGACCCCATCGGTACATTGTGACGTCAGATACGTGATATAACAGTCAAAATGAAAATAAATACAAAATCAACGTGTTGGTGTCTAATTCATGGAAAATAAGGAATGGTAATTATCAATCTAGTATTCTAAATGATAAAAAAAATTAAGTTTACAAGGGCTTCAAATACATAATATAAAATGTGTATACGTAATCATATTTGCCAGAAGTTGTAGAGAATCAGCCATATGGTTGTATGACGCGACGTGTCCAATCAATGTAGACGCATTAGATATTCAAATCTCGAATACATTTCAATATACTTTTGTAAAATTATCGAATGTATATATTTCTTACATAACATATTCGTACTAAATATTATTTACTAAAAATAGCATATTCTTAAAGCCATAGACCACATAAAACAACATGTACTTTTTAATGAATAACCATGAAATCAAAACTGATAATTTTTAACAGAATGTTAATGTAACCCCACGAGAGAGAGTGAAAATACTGTAAAGTATGCAAATTCTGAGACTATTCATGTTTCTGACGTCACAAACATGCAAAAAATGTTGTGCGGGTTATATAAACCTAAAAATTTTGATCACTGCTACGAAGTGTTTTTGAGACAAACTAAAATTATTTATGTAAATCCCATCAAGTGTTTTGTGATATAAATACTTATGTTTTCTTCTGGTCTATGCTTTTAAGTATAAATAAAGAAGGTCCACAACAAATATTAATTTAATAATGCAATATATATATTTTCAATTAGACGTGTAATTAGACATTGTAATTAGATTTAATTAGTACCGTTACATTGCAACAAGTTTTACTATTAAAATATATTTTTAGCCACTGGCGCGGAGTAGGTAAAGTGAGAGTAAATTATTTCAAATAAAAATTGATTTTCAATAAAACTTATACACATTCGATAAATAGAGAAACATATTTTTATCGTATATTTTTGAGATATTATCTAGAAAATACAAAAATGTACTTGTATAATATTTCAAGCCAATACACATACATGTTTAAGCCATGTTACTAATTAATTATAAATCATAGAAGTTGGAAAAGATTACATAAATATAACTCAAGCAAGAGTTCGCATTATCTTGAATTAATTTAAATAAACTTTAGTAAAACTATATAGGGTGGTTTCATTCATGTTAAAGTCGACGTCATAAGTAAGTACTAAATAACATTGGCCGGTATAGAAAAATGACACATTTTGCCAGTTTAACTTCGCATTTTTTTGATTGCATTGATGTTGTTAACAGGTTGAATTAGTACCTCAAGTATGCAAGAAAAATAATAATGACCAAAAAAAAACCTAGTGTTCAAAAGAAAATAGCCAAAAACTACGTTTGTCCTATGCTGGGCAATGTTATTCATTGCTTAAGAAGAGCATCGAAAAGCACTGAGAATGACGTCATGCGTACACACCCTATATTAAACAGTAACTTACATATTTTAATGTACCTAATTTTGCTACAAAATAGAATTTGTTAAAATTTTACATGTTTTAGTATAAATAAAGAAAATTTACACCAAAAAAAAAAATCGTAGTTTATTAAATATATTTCAATTTTTTTACTTTAAAGTAATAAGATTCTATAAGAAGAGTAATTAGATTTTGTAATAACATTTTATTTGTAACATCAATCGTAGTAAGCCTTTATTAACAAAACGTTTTGCTATTTAAATATATTTTTATTTACTGGCGCGGAGTAGGCAAAGTGAGAGTAAATAATCTCAATTAAAAAATGATTTTAAATAAAATTAATACAGATATGATAGATAAATATAAAATCAGATATTTGTGATATATTATCTTTACAATACGTACAATAATCTACTTTTACAATATTTCAAAACAACACAATTATACATGTTTAAGCCATGTTACTAATTAATTATAAACCAGAGAAGTTGGAAAAGATCAGACAAATTGTCAAATGACTCAAACGAGATATAGTAAAAAATCTTACAGAAATTTAAATTATCTTTAGTAAAATTTACGTACAGTAATAAAAATCTTAATAACTAAAGATTGGTACAAAATAGAATTTATTAAAACGTTATATATTCCTAAGTAAAAATAAAGAAAATTCATAATAAAAATTAATTTTATTATGCAATATATTTTACTTTTTTAATTTTTCATTAATATTATTATATAAGACGTATAATTAGATATTGTAATTATATTTCATCAGTACATTTACATAACATAAACATTTTACTTACAAAATATTATGTTTTTTTTTTGTCCCGTATTTCAGGAGTATTGAGAATAATTGTCTCAAAATAAAATTAGGTTTTAATTTAAATTAATAAAAATATGACAAACATGTTATATTACGTTAATACAGACGTTATTTAGAAATTCCATTTCTTGAAATTGCAAACAAAATACACTTTTACATGTTTAAATATTATAAGAAATAATCAACTAAAATACGGTTCACTGTTATAATGCATTCGAGCTATGCAAGCACAAGAACTTATAATTAAGATGCAACAGTAATTATTATATATTACACAACTAACTATAACTGAACAGTTTAATTGAGTCAATGGTTACCGAAGACAAGGGCCTACTTTGGGCAACCATTAGCCAGGTGAAAAACTACATTGTACAATATTTAATTTTTTAGTTTTAAGTTGGTGATAAAATTCGAATTTTTACACCTTTGTAGCGAAATAACTTCAATATTTGCCGTTTTTTAAGTTTAAAGTTTTAAGTAACATTTCATCTTTACTGCATGTTAATTTTATATTTGACGTTGGTCACATATCAGCCGATCACACCTAACTACCTCAATACATTGTAGACAGATTGTAGTTTTTTTTTTTTTTTTTTTTTTTTTTTTTTTTTTTTTTTTTTTTTTTTTTACTTTGGAAAAAGTGCCAAAACTTAATTTTATTTTTCAGAAAAAATATACTCAAAAGATAGTTTTATCTGTTAAAAAAAAAAAAAAAAAAAAGTCCAAGCTATGTTACACCTGAATTTACTTGAACGATTTGCACTTAAGTTTTCGTGAACAACTTACACACAAAAATGTTTTACACAATTTTACATTGAGAAGTAAATTAAGAAATATGTTTGACATTGCATTTGAAATTGACTGCGATATCGTTATTTCTAACTTTGGAACTGAAGAAAATAATCTTTAAACAATATAAAAATTAAAATAAGAGAAGTAATTTTGGATCTTCAAGATGCTACACTAAAAAAAATTCTTTCATAAATACGTAAAATAACAAAATTAAAGATACAAACGCTTTTTTAATTAATAATTTAGAAATAAATGTTTTTCTTTTATGAAACATTTTATAAGACGTAAGAAAATTAGACATATAATAATTATAATGTTTTTAATCAATAGAAGACTCCCCTTCATTAATCTATAATTATCAATGAGGCGATAAAATATAAAGAGAAAGCAACATGAAGTTGGACTTATTAAAAAAATACGTAGAGATTAGACGTAAAATATTCAAACAAAACAATGTGCTTATATGATCATACATAGTTATCATTTCTGATTTTTAATATTTACATGGAATACACAAATAATTTATCAAATAAACTATAAAAGCCTTTGTCAACTTACTTTTTTATCATTTAGTACTAGACTTTTTTTTTTTTAACGAATGAGGCCCCACGCACGCCGCATTCAGTAACGGACATCCATTACATAAATTCAACATTATTTGCTATTTATTATGTATATATGAAGCTATATGCATGATCACATGCACATTTCTACATATATATTTACATTGCCCTGGTCCGTCTCCTTTTTTTTTTTTTTTTTTTTTTTTTTTTTAATAAATATGATTATTTTTATATTTATATTTTATAAATGCACATTCTTGTATAAGATCTTTGTTTTGTCAGCCTGCTTGCAGGTCTTGCCTGGCTACACAAGACTGACCCCACTCAAAAATTACGCATTTAATTATATTATTTACATCCACCCTCAATGAGGAAGACTATTGATTTTTGGGACAGTATTTGAGCAAATTTGCATACGAGAATTTAAAATTTCGCGTAAATTTTAAAATTCTCGTATCCAAATTTGCAGAAGAAGATCAGACTGCGCTGCAAATTCACTAACGGCACAGGCTTCTTAGGGGCGTGGCCGCCACTTTTAAATCATGAATTAATTGCTGAAATTTAATTAATAAAGGTTAATATTGACGTCAATAGAATCTACTAATTATACGCTTTCTAAAAATGTGCTCAAATACTGTCCCAAAAATCATTAGTCTTCCTCATTACTGTTGCTATTGCTGTTGATGTTTTTGCTTGTTTTCATTTATTTTACATTTAATCACTAAAAAAAAATAATAATAAGGACAAGGTGTGATAACATTGCACAGATTGTGCTGAAAATAAGCAAGCATAATTATTACATAGTTATTTATATACGTGAGGTTAAACACAATCAAAGTTTGTATATTTAATATCTAAAGTTAGCAACATTTAACAAGCAAAGAGAGCTTCTCAGTACTGAACTACTTTTATATCTAAAACTAAAACACATTTAATTAACTTAATTTACATACGATAAGAAGTTTATTAAGAAATTTTCTCTAACAATTTAAAAAAAAGTATAGTTATAAAATTTATTCTTGTCAGAATTTTCAGGTTAACTCAAGTAAAATGTTTTGTTTTTTTACAAAAGTCAGGTAAAATATGCAGACATAATACTTAAGATATTTCACAGTTCAGACGTCAACTATTCTGATATATCGAACTACTGGCTTAACATTTATATATTCGTAAAAGAAGAATAATTTTCGTGGATAATTTTTATTTTAGATATTTATTATAAGATACGTAAAATAATGACTTAATTGATAGACGATTTGAGATCAGTAATTCACAAATCAATATTTTTATTCATAGAACATATCTGAAAATATGTATTATAAGATAATTAATACACTTTGATTGTTAATTTATAATCTAGAGACGTTTGGGAGGAATTTTTGTATTATTACAAGACAGCATACATGTGAGAATTATCAATTATTTCCAATTTTAATTGGAATCGTATGCAGTAAAACTAAGTTTGAAATAATATTACGTAACATAAATTTTAGTACAAGATCGTAAGTAGAGACCCTACTTCTTAAATCTATATTTATCTAGGATTTAATAAATATTAAGTAACTTTAATAATCTGACATTTATTTAAAAAAAAAAAAAAACTTTAGGTTTAAATTGGAAGTAAAAAAAAAAAAAAAAAAAAAAAAAAAACACTTGCTTTAAATTAGACAAAAAAAAGTCGAACACCCAAGTAGCTATATTTTTTAATTCTATGAAACTACAGTTTAAACAAATGATTTATAAAGACACATGTCTATATCTAAATTCAGTAACAGTAACGACTACTGCAGTAGATATGTAAAACTAAAATTAAGGATGATAATTGATATCAATTTACATACGATGAGAAGTTTGTTTAGAAAAATTGAAAGATTTAAAAACTCAATGAAAATTGTTTAAAATTTATTTTTCAAAATTGTCAATGACACTCAAGTAAGTTTTTATGAATTTACAAAAACACAACGCACGTAAAACATAAATTTACGTAAGATATTTCATTGGCTAGATGTGATATTTCACAGTGTAGATGTATCATCAGACTATTCTGATATATTAAACTATAGAAAAACTGAACAACTAATATTTATGTTGCTAAAATTAATATAATTATATCAATTAGTTAAACATGGCAGTTAAAACTAAATTAAGATTACTGATGTAATTTAACCAGTTTTATTTATAAACTAATTTAAAGTTAATATTTAAGTGAAAATATCGTGTGTGTGTAAGTGTTTTTAAACGATCCTTAGGGTACATACAATAAAATCAAAGTTCGTACATTTAATATCTAAAGTTAGCAACATATATCAGGCAAAACCGGCCCTGTGGCGCAGTGGTTAGCATGCTTGTTTTCCATGCCGTCGGCCAGCGTTCGATACCTGCAGAGGGACTTTTCATGAAGAGTCACCTGTGCTTGGTGTGGAATGTTGGTTCACGGTGTGGATTGACTTGTGTGTGTGCTACTGAGTTGCAGAGGTCGGCCAGGCATCCAAGGTAATACTTGGATGTCGGCTGTCCACGCATGCAGTTTTCTGTGGTTTCCTGCATGCACCACCCTGTCGAATGACTGGGCAGTTCCTAACTATATATAGGCCACAGCCGCTACCTTCCAATCCTTTCTACCAACACTCTACCTCTTCCTTCTACATCCTTTCATCCCTCAAAGGGTAGATCAGGTTTAACATGGGCGCTTGCGCCTTTCCTGGCTACCTTCTGTCACTGCTCAACGGTCCTCTCGAATATGGGGGCTTAGTAAGACATACAGTAAATATAATAAAATATATATAAAAAAAAAAGAGAGAGATTCACAGTACCGAACTACTTTTATATTTAAAACTACAATTAAGAATCAGTTAATTATCTACATACGTTAAGAAGTTTATTTAGAAATAATTGTCAGGCTGAAAGCTTAGGTAATTTATATTCTTCTTAGAATTTTCAAAAAGTTAACATAATTGTCCGACAATAAGCCTACCCTGCAGGAGGAATAAGCTTTTACCTTTTTTGCTTTGTTGGCACGATCAACCAAATCTTTGTTTTACTGAGAAATATAAACATAGAGTATAGTAGATAGTAAGAAGAGGTATATACAGTACTGTATATACATAACATACTAGTACACATTATACATATACGTACACATTTCAGAGAAGTAATAACAGAAGTATTTCTAATGTTTGTCATTCAACTCTTGTTCTTCAGTATTTCTTTTCAAAATATATTTCTAATTTTTTATAACACTCACTCAGTGCCTAAGAAATAAACCAATTTAGAGTAACATATTCGAGTAGCATTTCATACATAGAGACAGCTACCTTAATCTAAAGATTAGATTAGCTCATAGCTCATATTTTTAATTGAGTCAAAATTTTACTATATTTTGACCACATATTTAAAAAAAAAAGTGTACAATAAGACGTTCAATAAGTAGAAAAACCATGCGCAGTTTTACATAAAAACTACTCAAGTTAAAACAATATCACGTTCATATTCTTTGTAAAAAGACGTAAATTGAGAAGATACGCAACGTAACATATTTAATATTACTTAATTTCCCGCAAACTGTCACGCAAATATTTTTATAAAAGGTACATAAATTTGGAGTCATTTTCTATACAAAAAATTCACAAACATGCTCATAAATCTTCAAAATCATATATATTAGATTACATAAATGAAAATCAGATAAATGATTAAAGGAACCATTTTATTTATTACAACTTAATATTTATAAACTTTTGAACATAATATTTTAAAAAATGTTGAACTATTAACATAATTTATATAATGGTAAAAGACGTAAATACATGATAAGAAGTGTGTATGCAAATCCATGCAAATTATTGCTAATTTGTTTGTTTTCATTATGTCAGAATTACTACCTCATAATATCTGCTACATGTAAAGAATAAATGACGTAATTTATGCGACTGTATTTATGTCAATATAGCATAAATTATGCTAAATTAGAACATAAATATTTATGCTGTACAATATAATGTTTATGCTATACCTGATTTCTCGCTGTATTTCATAAGGAAAACATGCAGTATAGGGATGGTAAGTAAAATACAGATGACACTTCAAAGACGAATATAAGACAAACTTGGGAAATAACCACCCAAATAAGGAAACAACGAAATTTGCCAGTGATTTAGCATGGTAACCATAAATAAAATTATATTGAAACATGTATTTTTCAATGTTAGATTTCATAATTAAAATTAAAAAAAAAAGGCAGTTAAATAATCTTAAGTATCAATATTTATCTGGCATAAGATATAAGATATTCATACGTTCCATGTCTTTACAGATTAGAACAAGTCAAGTCAAAACACAACATACATACTACAAAATACAATTACATTTATAGCAAGTTATGTCCTATTTAAGATCAATTATATTTGACATTATTAACTGCTAAATAATCAGATACACTGTAAAACATCTTTTCAAGCAGGTTATTTCTGTACTGATTTCTTAAATAATAAATATGATTCACATTGTTTAAAACTAGATGGAAGCGCATTATATAACTGAGGAATACAGTATTCAGGGCCCCTTCAAAATACAATGTTAATAATATAATGAATAATTAAATAATATAAATCAAAATATAATGTTTGAATGATAATATGTTTATCTTAAACCTTATATATAACATAATTATAATGCAATATAGCATAAATTATGCTGCATTGTACAGATTGTGCTGAAAATAAGCTAGCAGAATTATTACGTAGCTATTTTTAGTCGTGTACTTAGCTTAAAAACAATAAAATAAAAGTTCGTATATTTAATATCTAAGGTATAAGAAACATTTATCAATATAAGAAAGATTCACAATACTGCACGTCTTTTATATCTAAAACTAAATGTAAGAAACAGATAATTATCTACATACGTTAAGAAGTTTATTTAGAATTATTGTCATGCTGAAAGCTTAGGTAATTTATATTCTTGATAGAATTTACAAAAAGCTAACATAATTGTCCGACAATAAGCCTACCCTGCAGGATGAATAAGCTTTTCGCAAGGATCTTTTCAACTCAGTAAGGTACGGGACATGAAATTTTGGATTTATCTCATTCTGATATATGTTGTGTACTTATGTAAGACACTATTTGTGCACTAGTTAAAATTTTCAAATTCGGGTTATTGGCGCCAAAAATTCAAAATTAAAAAATGGCATTCGGCACATAATACCCAACTTTCAGGCATTGCAGCAAAAAAACTATACAAGATAGAGACAAAATAATTGTGCCAAGTTGTTAGACATGTAATTGAAAACAAATGATGTGGTGAACACTTTGACCTTGAACATCTGCAAAGGTCACCGAAGCGCAAGTTAATTGTTCAAATGCATTTAAAAAAAATGAGCCATTTTAATATTAAACGCAAGAATATACATTTTGTAGACAATTATTTCAGAATCATTTTAAAGTCATTTTTAAAGTGTGCATTTCATAATTGACGATTTTGGAGCGAAAATCGTTGCGCGGCAACTGCCGCTTCGCGGCTTTGGAGCGCGCGCGCTCGCAACTCAGCATGCATATTCGTGTACATTTTACTCTCTATCGCTCACAAGTGTTACCAAATAACAAAAATAAATATACAGACATATTCTTACACCAATAACTTTTGTTTCTAAGTTATAGTGCCTAATTCGTGTATATTTTGCATTAATTTAATTAATATATCATTTAAGTTACAATTATAATACATATAAAAAAATCTCATAGATGATTGCCGTGTTTTAATTATTTAAACATATAAAATATTAAATATTAAATATTAAAATATTAAATTTATTATTTTTTTAATCGATTTTTTTTATTCAAGTATAACTGTAAGAATTTATAAGCTATATAAGTGTTTGATTGTGATTTTTAGCCTATATATGATATTTTTAGTGCTTTATTATTAAATGACAATTTTAATTTTGGATAAATAATTTTTTTTAGAGGATTTGTATTTCTTATGAAATTATTTTTCTTGGAATTTTTAAGAAATTAGGTTGTTGTTCTTTTTCTCAAAATTTAAAAATAAATTTACGTTTACACCCTTCTTAACATTATTTAGAATGATGCAGAATCTATGATGATTTCTCTGTACACGGCATTTTCTTTTCTTCGTTACAACTTTAAAACCAATAAAAAATCGTTCTATTGCCACAAAGTTCTAAAAACAATAATAAATCAATAGATTATTTGTGCCATCTATTTAATAATCAGCAAATCAATTTTTCAGATTTTATAAAATAATTGTAAGATAAAAAAAAGCAATCCATAAAAATCGGTATTACGGCAATTATTTAATCTTTAACGTACTTTTTTATATAAAAAAAAGTAGAAGAAGGAGAAGAAGGAGGAAAAAGAAAATGAGTTTCATTTTTGCAAATAATAACACCTTTTTGTAACAATTAAATACAAATTAACATTTGTTTTAATTAAAATCGTTATATTATCTTTTTGGTTTGAAGCGTTTAAAAGTTTTTTTTTTTTTAATAATCGGAAGTAATGCTAACGAATTCATGTAGATTTTATACGATTTTAACGATTATTGAATTGCTCAAAGTTGCTTTCATGTTAGGAACCGTGGCTCACGTTTACCGATTAGATTTCTTTATGATTAACTGGTTTCGAAATATGTAGCGATTTTCTACTATAATAAGAATATTTAAGATAGAAATTAACTTTTATTTATTATTGTTTTTAGAACTTTGTGGCAAAAGAACGATTTTTTATTGGTTTTAAAGTTGTAACGATAGAAAAGAAAATGCCGTGTACAGAGAAATCATCATAGATTCTGCATCATTCTAAACAATGTTAAGAAGGGTGTAAACGTAAATTTATTTTTAAATTTTGAGAAAAAAAACAACAACCTAATTTCTTAAAAATTCCAAGAAAAATAATTTCATAAGAAATACAAATCCTCTAAAAAAAATTATTTATCCAAAATTAAAATTGTCATTAATAATAAAGCACTAAAAAATATCATATATAGGCTAAAAATCACAATCAAACACTTATATAGCTTATAAATTCTTACAGTTATACTTGAATAAAAAAAAATCGATGTATATACTTATATTAAAACACGGCAATCATCTATGAGATTTTTTTATATGTATTATAATTGTAACTTAAATGATATATTAATTAAATTAATGCAAAATATACACGAATTAGGCACTATAACTTAGAAACAAAAGTTATTGGTGTAAGAATATGTCTGTATATTTATTTTTGTTATTTGGTAACACTTGTGAGCGATAGAGAGTAAAATGTACACGAATATGCATGCTGAGTTGCGAGCGCGCGCGCTCCAAAGCCGCGAAGCGGCAGTTGCCGCGCAACGATTTTCGCTCCAAAATCGTCAATTATGAAATGCACACTTTAAAAATGACTTTAAAATGATTCTGAAATAATTGTCTACAAAATGTATATTCTTGCGTTTAATATTAAAATGGCTCATTTTTTTTAAATGCATTTGAACAATTAACTTGCGCTTCGGTGACCTTTGCAGATGTTCAAGGTCAAAGTGTTCACCACATCATTTGTTTTCAATTACATGTCTAACAACTTGGCACAATTATTTTGTCTCTATCTTGTATAGTTTTTTTGCTGCAATGCCTGAAAGTTGGGTATTATGTGCCGAATGCCATTTTTTAATTTTGAATTTTTGGCGCCAAAAACCCGAATTTGAAAATTTTAACTAGTGCACAAATAGTGTCTTACATACGTACACAACATATATCAGAATGAGATAAATCCAAAATTTCATGTCCCGTACCTTACTGAGTTGAAAAGATCCTTGCGTTTTACCTTTTTGATTTGTTAGCATACGATTAACTAAATCAAACCTTCGTTTTACTGATAATTATAAACATAGTATAGTAGATATAGGGACAAGGGGTACTGTACTTAAACAGTAGCCACTTATCATGTTCATATATCTATGTGCTAAGTAACATTTAGAAGATCATTTCGTATAGTGTATGAAAATACAACTTTACAGCTGGAACCTGAGTAAAGCCAAAGATAAATTGAAATTACATATTTCTAACATAATCTAAAATTAACATACGAGTGGTATTAAGTATAGACCCCTTGCACATCCTTGCGCTTTGTCGCCATGCTAGTGGTGCCTAATACATTGTCCAGCATAGGGGAAACATTATTTCTCATACTTTTCACATAAAAAAAGTTCATTTCAACTGAACGAATTTGTCTAATATTCTACGAGCTTATTAGGAGCTAAAATAAAGCTTTGAGCTTTGAAGCTCCTTTTGCTATTAAAAAAATAAAAATGACGTTTTTCCTATGCTGGCCTATGTATTCCTTACCAACAAAATGGCGTCTCTTAAATATGAGTGCAACGAGTCTATTATTGTTACTTTGTTTTAAACACACAATTATACAAAATCCAACCAAGGTATAGAGAGCCTTATCGGTTAGTTCATTATATTTTTACACAATAGTATTGAATAAATTACTGGTAAAATTTAGTTTATATTTCAAAACAAACAAAGTAATTAACACAGAACACGTAAAACAAATGATATTTTATATTTATATATATACTGTATGTACATATTTGAACAAGTCGTAGAAGAAAATAAGAGAAATAATTAATATAAAAACATTTATATTTACGGAATTCTTTTGTTCAAAGATCTACAATTAATATTTAAAACATATTATCAATATAACTAATTAAAAATAACCAAATAATTAAGTTATTTCAACTAGAAAATAGCTAAGTTTGTCCAATGCCGAGCAATGTTACTACAGTATGGCGTACAAGTGCATTAAATATGACGTCATGCGCATACATCATTAATCATACATATTACTCATATTAATAGACGTAATAGTAGTCGATATTTAGTAGAGACGTATAGACAGTAAATTGACAATTAAAAATCAATATTTACTTGTCATATAGATCGATACAGACCTTGATAATTGCTCAGTTAAATCAATATTATGTTGAAACTCAATGTTATAGTAAAATTGATATTTTATATTTCTATTTTCTATATATTCGAACATATTTGAAAAAGTGGTAGAAGATTAAGAGAAATATAATCGCGGTACCATCTTCGATTATGGTAATCCATGGTTAAAAAATAACATTCATTTTACAAAAAAATTAATATGTTAAACATATTTTGAATTATAATATATTTATATAAACCAGTTGCGCACTTTTACGCTGTGTTGCCATGTTTGTGGTGCTTAATGCATTGTCCAGCATAGGGGAAACATCATTTTAACTCATTCGTAACAAAAATAAAAGTTTATTTTTTTATTAAGGCATTTTTTTCATATTTTTGTAGTTTATTAGGAGCTACAAATAAGGCTTCGATTGAGTTTTGAAGCTTAGCTTGCTAAAAAAATATAAGAAAAGTGCTTTTTCTATGCTGGCCTATGTATTCCTGACCAACAATATGGCAGCTCTTAAATATGAGAGCAACTGCTTTATATACACGATTTTATTTATTTATAATAATTATCCTATCTAAGACGTATTATTAGAAAGTTATTAATACAATTTATGATCCAATATTATTATACATAAGAGTTTACAAATTAAATTTTCAAAAAAAAGTTAGAAATTTCAATTTTATACATTATTATTATTTCGTATTTTTCTGTTCGGTGAAATGTCAATTATATATTCTTGTTTTTGCACTAACAAGTTATGTCTTATGTAAGAAGAAGTTTCGTTAATTGTAGCTAATTAGAACATAATGCTGTAGCTCTAATCTGTGATAATGTATACACGTATACCTGGCTAGATAAGAAGTTTTTGTAGATATGATAAGTGTTATCACACTTATATCTGTTATTATCACCCACAAACAAGATTAAACAATTTTGTTCTATTTTGAACAAAGAATTAACAACATAAAATATTTGAAAAAAAAAAATTTGTAAACATATGTAAATAATAATAGACAGATTGATAACATTAATGGATCTGCCGAGAAAGTATTATTTCTCGTAATAATGTAATTTGTTGAAGATTCACACGATCTCAAAGTTTTAAAAGCAAATACTTGAAAAATTCATGGCATTTTACAGTATTGAAAATATATAGAAAACACGTTGGAAAAAATAAACACTTTTTATTTATAAGCTAAAATATAACTATATATTGTAATACCTAATTATCGCAATCTTAAATACTATTTATAGAAGCATGTTGCATAACATTTTTTTTTCAATTAAAGTAATTATATCGAAATTATTTTCACATGCACTTAAATAAAACTTAAAACAAACATATTAAAATAAAGGCGTAGAACAACTAGAACAAAAAACTTGTCTAATATCCTAACATACCTAAATATCAATGTTGATTTGGCCACAGTCATTGATTTCTAATTTATTTTACATTCACAAAATGACATCTGCAGGTTTATGACGTCACAGTTCACGTCCACGCGCGCGGAAATATGCGAGCTGTGACGTCACAAAACCTCATCTGCCATTTCGTGAATGTAAAATAAATTAGAAATCAATGACTCCGGTCAAATCAACGTTGATATTTAGGTATGTTAGGATATTAGACAAGTTTTTGTTCAAGTTGTTCTACGCCTGTAATACAAGAATACAGTATACAAAATAAAATCACGATATTTTCAATTCATCCGTGAGTTTTAATTGTCCTATAGACGACGTATAATTAGATTTCTATTGTTATCCATATATATAAGATTTTACTGACAAATTAATTTTCTCAAACTGCAGAAGTTGTGTAGTAGATCTATTTTATTATAGCACAAAATGCTCGAAACAATAATTGGAAAATTGTTTTTCCTTCATAAATAACACATTTTGTGTTTACTTGCTATTTCACATAAGAAATCAGAAGTAAATTAAATACACCGCGACATGACAGTAAATATACAAACATTTGAAAGTTAACTGTCAACATAATGCAATTTTACATGGGTTAAACATGTGACACATTTTAAACCAAAATGTTTCACTTATTAGAAAACAATCGATTTTCAAAAATGTCAATATTTATAAATTATAAACACTTGCATATTTAATGATGTTAGAAGAATTTAACGTAGAGTCAATAATTAATAATTTATCGATTATTATTAAGGAAAAATCACCTTATTCCAAGTGAGTGCACGCGTGGATGTGCGAGTGGATGCAATTAATAAAAATAAATAGCTTCTAATTAAAGAGAAAATATTGACATACATAATTAAGACATAACAATTTCGCTATAGATTACATATTGTCAGTATTTTATAAAATACATTTGACACACGGAAAGAACAAAATACGTAATTTATGCTACATTTATCTCATTATAGCATAAATTATGCTAAATCATAACTTTTTTTTTTTCTTTTGCCATAATGTGTTATTGTGCTACACCAGGGTTTCTCAACCTTTTTGAGCTGCGGAGCACTTTTAGGAGCAAGGAGTGCCCACGGAGCACTGGGGGGTTTGGGGGGCGTAGCCCCCCAAAAAAGCCCGCCGCAGGCTCGATTTTTTTCCAACCACGTGACCGTTTTTTAGGCAATTTAAGTGAATTTAAGTGAACATAATTTCAAGAAGATTAACATTCACCCCATTAAAAACCCTAGCTAAATTTACAGCTTTAAAATTTACAAATATAATGGAATCAAGGAAAATATTAAGTGATAAATTTGTAATTTCAGAGCAGAAATTGTATGATTAATTGAAAAATTAATAAAATATTTTTTTAAAAAAAAGCGTATTTTTTTTTTAACATTTCTGAACTGTAGATATGTAGGTTTTCACGGTTCGATGTATGAGGTGAGACATTGCTAGGTATGTCTTGGGCTCTAACGGGATAACCGTGGCGGGTGTTGTTCTTCTTCTGTTCACGACGTTTCGCGACCTGCGTTGGTCGCATCTTCAGGTGAGTATGGTCCGAGTGATGTTGTTCTGCTCCTTATATAGCTGGTAGTGGGAGAAGTGGTCCCAGCTGCGCTCTCCTATTGGCCGGGTGTGGGATACTGCGCCGCGCCAATCGGGTGGTCAGGTTGTGACCACTTGCTCCTCTCTCTCTCAGGGCCGCGAGTGCGGGTTGCCACGATGTAGATAGCGGGAGGCCGCCCTCGCTCTTGCGGTTCATGATGTTGGGTGCCTTGCCGATCTCGATGGCTTCGCGGACAAGGCGTGGGCCGTAATGTCGTATCGGGGCGATCACTCTGGTCTTCTCGAAGTTGATGCTATGGCCCAGAGATGATGCGTGGTCGGCCAGAGCTGACTCTTTCTTGTGGTTCTTTTGTACTGCTTTGGCGTGTTCTTCTCGTCTGGTAGATATAAGCCGTTTCGTCTGGCCTATATAGATGTGGTCACAGTCTTGACAGGGGATGGAGTAGATGCCCTCTGTGTGTAGGGGGATCTTGTCTTTTGCCGAGCGGATGACGTCACGCAGCTTCTTGTTGGTGGTGAAGATAGTGCGAACGCCGCGCCGTTGTAGTTGGCGGGCGATGCGGTCGGTGACGCCGGCAACATAAGGTAGGAACGCTCGGTGTTCTTGTTATCCCGTTAGAGCCCAAGACATACCTAGCAATGTCTCACCTCATTTCTGAACTATTTTACGATTTAAAATGTAATTTTGAGAAATATTATTTTTTTGAAAATATTTGGTAGTAATAGAACTGTCACAAATACTGCCTCCTGTTAAAAAAAATCAAAACAATTCTGTCAAAAAATTGAAATTGAAAATTGAAATATTAATTTTGGAAAATTAAGGCTGCTTAGAAAATACAATATTGTCCTTAGTTTTAACCTTCAGTACTTATAATTTTCAAAACTAAAATGATGTAACTAAAATTGAATAAATTGTTAATAAAACAACAGGTATTATTCAGAAACACAATATTCATGAAAATTGAGACGTTTTGTACTGTATTATTTTAAAATTATAATGAATATTTTTTATTTTTTCTTCTTTTCTTTTTCCTTCTCTTTTTTTCTTTTTTCTTTTTTCTTTTTTTCTTCTTTTTTTTTTCTTCCTTTTTTTTTTTTTTTTTTTTACTTCCTCCTAAATTCTGGGGAGCACCTGAAACCATCTCGCGGAGCACTAGTGCTCCGCGGAGCACCGGTTGAGAAACCCTGGAATCCCAGTCCCAGTCAAGACATTGTCTTATCGATACAGTTAAGGACTTTCCAATTAATGTAAAAGCACACATGGGCCGGCCACGACCTAAGTACACAGCCCGGCATTCGCTATGACAGCCTAGAGAAACCGTGGAAACATCTAGACAGGCTGTCTCATTATAGGCTAAATTATGCAAAATCATAACAATTATTATGCTGTACAACATAATAATTATGCTAGATAACATAATTGTTAGCATTAATTATGCTGTATTGAACATATTATTTAGAAAATAAGGTGAATATTAAAAATACTAAATAATATATATTTTAATATTTTCAACGCATATTAGATAATTTCCAAGCAAAATATTTTATTACTTACAGAAAACATTTGATTATCAATATTTATAACACTTACATATTGGAAGACGATTGGTTTAGAAGTATGAGACGAGATTTGTATTCACAGATTATATCTCTAAGAAGTTTATTTAGAAATATTGTCACGCTAAAACCTTTTTTAGAAATATAATATTATATTCTTGTCAGAATTTTCAGGTTAACTCAAATAAAATGATTATTTTTACAAAAGTCAGGTAAAATATGCAGACAAAATACTTAAGATATTTCACAGTTTAGATGTAAACTATTCTGGTATATCGAACTACTGCGGCTTAACATTTATAGATTTGTAAAGTAAAAATAATTTTCGTGGATAATTTTTATTTTAGTTATTTATTATAAGATACGTAAAGTAATAAGACTTAAACGATAGACGATTTGTGTTCAATAATTTACAAATCAATATTTTTATTTATAGAACATATCAGAAAATATGTATTATAAGATAATTAATACACTTTTATTGTTCATTTATAATCTAGAGACGTTTTGAAGAAATTTTCGTATTTTTACGAAACAACTTTCTTTTGAAAACATATGAACAAATTTCCAATTTTAATTGGAATCGAATGCAGTAAAACTAAGTTTGGAACAATAATATGTAATATACAATTTAGTACAAAATCGTAAGTATAGAGACCCTACTTCTTAAATCTATATTTATCTAAGATTTAATAAATATTAAGTAATTTTAATAATCTGACATTTATTTAAAAAAAAAATTAGGTTTAAATTGGACGAAAAAAAAAAAAAAAACTTTAACTTCAAATTAGACTTAAAAAATTAAACACACAATTAACTTTATTTTTAAATTCTATAAAACTATCAACACTCACTCATTGTCAGTGCATCATAAATTAACCAATTAATAGACACATATATTTATGTAGCATTCTGTAGATACAGCAGATCAGATTACCTGATCAAAATTACCTCAGAGTTTTATTTTAGTCGAACATATATTTTCTCTATTTTGACTACAGACAAAAAAAAAGTACAATAAGACGTTCAATAAGTAGAAAAACCACGCGCAGTTTTACATGACAACTACACAAGTTAAACCAATAAAAAATAACGTTTATATTCTTTGTACAAAGACGTAAATTGAGAAGATACGCAACGTAACATATTTAGTATTACTTAATTTGCCGCAAACTGTCACGGAAATATTCCTATAAGATGATACATAAAATTCTAGACGTTTTATTAGAAATGATTCACAAATATGATTGTGACTTTTTGAAATTATACATATATTAGAATATGTAAAATAAGAAAATAAAATAAATATTTAACAGAATCATTTTAATTTATTAGCAACATAATGTATACAATGGTAAAGACGTGATAAGAAGTGTATAAGTTCGCGTGCAAATCCATGCAAAAATTTGTATTTCTTTTATATCTATTGATTTTTTGAATAAAAACGGGTATTTATTTATTTATACAAATCCATGCATAATATTTCTAGAGCATTTCGTAGATAGAGACAGCTTCTTAAATCTACAGCAGTTCATAATTACCTGGTATTTTTAATTATGTCAAAAGTTTGCTTCATTTAGACACTACAGACTAAACATTATCAGACGTGAAGTTAGTAGAAAAATAATGCTCAAATTTCTTAGCTCTCTATAGAGAAATGTAAGTTATTTTCATGTTAGGGAAAATTTTACTTTATTTTTAACACAGACTAAAATCTATCATACAATAAGACGTTCAAATCGTAGAAAAATAGCGATCAGTTTTTCAAGACTCTTCAATGAAATGTTGTTTCAATTTTTTGTAACAATTATTTGTAAAAAAAAAAAAAAAAAAAAAAAAAAAAAGTAGATTCAGAAGATACGTAACATAAAACATATTCATCATTACAATGTAACCCCCTAGTGCCACGGCAATATTCCTACAAGAAAATGCATCATGAAATATTGATTCATGTTAGAACAAAAGAAGTAGCAAGTCAATTTTATATTATTGCTAAAATATTCAGAACAATAATATAGAAGAATTTTAATTAGAAATTTTAAATGTATTTATAAAATAGTTACTTTAGTTGATAAGTTTAATAATTTAAAATATAAGTTTTATTAATAAATGTAAATCTTGAAAAAAAAAAATTTCATTGTCATAATACACGACAATTAACAGCTTCTAGAGCCGGTTGTTGAAAAATAGATACGGTTAGAGAACACTGACTTTTTCTGGTCCAAATTAAAATTACATATTTGTTACATGATCTAAAACAAACATCGGGGTGAAATCATTGTTATTTCAATCGATACTTTAACTTATATTTAATATACGTACATATTTGAACAAGTCGTAGAAGAAAATAAGAGAAATAATTAACATAATTGTGTATGAATTTTTTTTGTTCAAAGATCTTTAATATAATTAATATATAAAACATATAAGCAGTCTAATTAATGTAAAATAACCTAATAATTAACTGATTTCCACTAGAAAATAGATAACTTTTCCCAATGCTGAGCAATGTTACTACAGTATGGCATCCAAGTGCATTAAATATGACGTCATGCGCATACACCCTATATTTACTCATATTAATAGACGTAATACAGTAGTCGATATTTAGTAGAGACGTATAGACAGTAAATTGACAATTAAAAATCAATATTTACTTGTTATATAGATCGATACAGACCTTGATAACTGCTAAGTTAAATCAATTTTATGTTTAAACTTAAAGACCCTTAACAAAGAAGAGACATCCCCTGATTTTAGGCTACCTGGATGTACACGGCCGCACGACAAGGCTGCATACACTCGATAAACTGCAGGCGGCGATCGACAACCAATCAGCGCTTCACTTTTTGGGGTAAAATTCAGCGGCCAATCAGAGCGCATTGATGTTCCCGCTATGATTTAAACATCTCTATAGCTTCAAGGACGAAAGTGAAAGACAACGAAATTAATATATTTACTCAACTCAGAATATTATTTTAGTTGTTGTAGGACGAAAGACATAAAAATAATTATCGATTTTTACTGTTTCATTTTGTCACGGCAATAAATTAAATACGACGGCTGTACCAACTGCCGTCATATTTCCCGCATATCTGTTCTGTCTGCCGTGTTGTTAGTGATCTTTTCATCTGAAGGAGACTGTTGAATCATAATTATTGAAATTTTAGTTTGAAAGAGACGAAAACAAATAATAAAAATATGAACAGGAGACAGGACGGAGAGAGAGAGAGAGAGAGAGAGAGAGAGAGAGAGTGTGGGCGGCGGCGCTTGGTTCTTTCCCTGCTTGCTAAAATTATATACAGATGTTTCATTCAACCATCTCAAGCCACCGTGATAGCTCACTTGTCTACGCCTTGATGACACGTACGAAAGGTTACGGGTTCGAATCCGTCTGACTTTTTCCTGTCTCTAATTCTTTTTTTTTTATTTTTTATTTTTTGTTTTGTTTTTTTTTTTTTTGTTATCACTTATCATTAATTATTATATTATTACACATATTACACAATAATAATTCAGTTATTTAATTTTACAAAGAGTAAAAAAAAATGAAATGCAAAATTATTTTCCTTTTTTTTTTTATTATTCTTTATAATAATAAATAACTGAATAATTATTGTGTTATATAATTACTAATAAAAAAATAATAATAATAAAAAAAAAAAAGAATTAGAGACAGGAAAAAGTCAAACGGATTCGAACCCGTAACCTTTCAATAATGTCATCAAGGCGTAGACAAGTGAGCTATCCCGGTGGCTTGAGATGTTTGAATGAAACATATAACGTAGCGGGTCATAACCGAGATTGGGTTTAGTTTAATATTCTCGGTTAATGCGCTATTAAAGCGTATTGTTTGAATTAAATAATATCGGTGTTTTTGGTTGATATTTTCAGATATTATTATTTTTAATTCTAATTTTTTATTCTTTAAGTAGTATGCGCTCGTAATGAAATGCCTAATTAAATTTTCATATGTTCAAAATTTTAGGTAAAATAAAAAAAAAAAAAAATAATAGAAAGAGTTTCAGTAAAATATAGAGTGGAGGGGAGAGAGATGAAACAAGGAAAAGTGTTAGTTTGTTTTGATGCTGGAGTTTGGTCACATGAGTTGAGTTGCACCGATTGTTTTGTGCAGCAGAGGTCACCAAGGTCACGCGCACTATACTAGATCAAAAATAAGGAGAGTTTTTGTGAACACGTGCGGCGCGTGATGTCATAAAATTAGAAGTTGTCAGTTTTGCATTTCATTGGGGGTGGGGTAGAATTTTTATTACTTTATATATTGTTAGTAAACATTTGTATCCTTGAATGCGTTCATTTGAGAGAAGCAAAAATTAACATTGAGATAGAGATAGAGAAAGAAAAAATAATAATAATAATAAAATCATAATAAATTTTGGTCAATAAAATAAAAATAGCATTCAAGCACACAATATGTTTTTATATATTATTCAATCATATTTTAAAAAGTAGACGCATAATTTGTAAATGATTTTTATTGAATATATAATTTCAATTTTTTTAATATACAGGATTAGATTGAATGATTTTAATTATTGATTGGAAAATTAATAATAATTTTTGATTAGTTCATTTTTTTATATTCAAAAGTGAAAAATAAATTCAATAAGAATCATAAATATTTGAAATAATATGCTTGTTAGTTTTTATTATAGTAAAGTTTTTCTATGCTTATCATTTCATCAATCTTGCTAAAATTTTTACCACATGTTTGAAACAAATCAATGGCCTTCAAAATTAAAACAAAGCAATAGAATTTCTAGAACATTCTCTACAAACTGCGATGTAGAGAAGGGAAAAAACCTAAGCCGGAGTAGAGGGGAACGTGCACGTGTGTAATATTTTGCGTCTCGTGGGGAAGGGACGCGTACACCCCACTTCTCGGACTGAGAGGTTATAAATAGGCAGACGAGACCGATATTCTCCAGTTGTTGTTAAGTACAGTCAGTGATAGTGCACACTCGCCAGCAGGCCAAGAGCCCTTAACTGATCAGCCCCATGTTAATAGGCGATTAACATGGGTAGAAACTCAACTCCTGATAGTAAGTAGCTTGGCTTTTATCAGTAAATTACACTCAGCAAAATAGATTAAATTTTGGATTAAAAAAGTGATTAAAAATTGTATAGGCTGATTGATTTTTGTTGACTAAATTTTTGGAAATATTTAAGGAAATGAAGTGGTAATTTGAAGGTTTGAGTAAATTAATTTGGAAAATAAGATAATTTGGCTATGAAACAAGGATTTTTGAGTAAATTAATAAATTGATCAGTTTTAAGTAATTGGTGATTTTTTAATTTAAAAGTTATTTTTTGCTGATAATAAGTTGAGATCGAGGGAAGCTTACTGCGCGATGTGTGCAACAACGCTCAACTACAACAATTTTCTGATATTTGATACTATTATTGATTTAATTGTGATTTGGGGAAAATTACAATTAAATGAATGATTGTATAAAATCAGAAAAATTAATATACAGTTAAGTTTAATTGAGTCCGGGATTAAACTTGCTGTTAGTGGAGTTGATGTGAGAGAGAGAGAGTACTGCGTATGTCAGCGGGCAGTAGTCAAAATTAAATCATACCATTGCATTGATTTGATTCAATAAAACTTATTTTCAGGAAATATAATTATCAACATTTTGGCAAATAATAATATAAAAATAAAAATTTATAAAAATAATACTGTAATCAAAAATTGTGAAAATAAAATAATTCAAAAAGCATATTTTAAAACGTAAAAACTTGGAGTTGTTATTGAAGAGTTGAAACCCTTATCTCCTCTTTAATATAAAAGTTTAAGTAAAAACATCAACATTTTTCCCTATACTTAAGGGGAATGGAAGTGAGATCACCGAAATACCCCTAGACAACAGCCAACCAGGGCCAGAGAGGAATCCTTCACCTCTCAATCAACCCTGGAGTCTCACCCCATTTCCCCTTTTGTTATAGTGAGGGCCTGTCAAACCAGCGGCGTTTTAAAATATAAAAAGCTCGCATTTTGAAACTTAATTCTATTGTCGCAAAACAGTATTATATTTCATTTGACACCGTAAATAGTCATGTTTGTTCATTGAGCGCAATAGTGGGCAGACGGGATTAAAAAAGGTGTTGAGTGGAAGTCAAAATTTTGCAATAGTAAGGACCAAGGAGGAGATTGGTTGGTAATCAGATGTGATCAGATTACCAACAAAACCTATTTACAGGAGGTAAATAGAGAGATTATAAAAGAGATGTTGGGGACCACGGAGGAGAAAGGTGGAGGAGCGTTGAGTCTACAGACTATGGATGGCAGTTTTCCATCAATACTGCTACGTGGACTGTGGACCAGACGACGAAGAAACTTCTGGAGGAGAAACTACAATTGCACTAAATCAATCGTCTAGAGATGACGGACCAGAAGAAGATGAGGAGGGAGCGTATTTATAAGTTTTAAAATGTGTAAAATATTTGAAAAAAAAAAAAACAACAAAAACCACGTGACTTTCAATTTTTTCTTTTTTTTCTGTTTTTTCTTTTTTTTAAAGCGGGTGATATTATAACGTAGCGGGTCATAACCGAGATTGGGTTTAGTTTAATATTCTCGGTTAATGCGCTATTAAAGCGTATTGTTTGAATTAAATAATATCGGTGTTTTTGGTTGATATTTTCAGATATTATTATTTTTAATTCTAATTTTTTATTCTTTAAGTAGTATGCGCTCGTAATGAAATGCCTAATTAAATTTTCATATGTTCAAAATTTTAGGTAAAATAAAAAAAAAAAAATAATAGAAAGAGTTTCAGTAAAATATAGAGTGGAGGGGAGAGAGATGAAACAAGGAAAAGTGTTAGTTTGTTTTGATGCTGGAGTTTGGTCACATGAGTTGAGTTGCACCGATTGTTTTGTGCAGCAGAGGTCACCAAGGTCACGCGCACTATACTAGATCAAAAATAAGGAGAGTTTTTGTGAACACGTGCGGCGCGTGATGTCATAAAATTAGAAGTTGTCAGTTTTGCATTTCATTGGGGGTGGGGTAGAATTTTTATTACTTTATATATTGTTAGTAAACATTTGTATCCTTGAATGCGTTCATTTGAGAGAAGCAAAAATTAACATTGAGATAGAGATAGAGAAAGAAAAAATAATAATAATAATAAAATCATAATAAATTTTGGTCAATAAAATAAAAATAGCATTCAAGCACACAATATGTTTTTATATATTATTCAATCATATTTTAAAAAGTAGACGCATAATTTGTAAATGATTTTTATTGAATATATAATTTCAATTTTTTTAATATACAGGATTAGATTGAATGATTTTAATTATTGATTGGAAAATTAATAATAATTTTTGATTAGTTCATTTTTTTATATTCAAAAGTGAAAAATAAATTCAATAAGAATCATAAATATTTGAAATAATATGCTTGTTAGTTTTTATTATAGTAAAGTTTTTCTATGCTTATCATTTCATCAATCTTGCTAAAATTTTTACCACATGTTTGAAACAAATCAATGGCCTTCAAAATTAAAACAAAGCAATAGAATTTCTAGAACATTCTCTACAAACTGCGATGTAGAGAAGGGAAAAAACCTAAGCCGGAGTAGAGGGGAACGTGCACGTGTGTAATATTTTGCGTCTCGTGGGGAAGGGACGCGTACACCCCACTTCTCGGACTGAGAGGTTATAAATAGGCAGACGAGACCGATATTCTCCAGTTGTTGTTAAGTACAGTCAGTGATAGTGCACACTCGCCAGCAGGCCAAGAGCCCTTAACTGATCAGCCCCATGTTAATAGGCGATTAACATGGGTAGAAACTCAACTCCTGATAGTAAGTAGCTTGGCTTTTATCAGTAAATTACACTCAGCAAAATAGATTAAATTTTGGATTAAAAAAGTGATTAAAAATTGTATAGGCTGATTGATTTTTGTTGACTAAATTTTTGGAAATATTTAAGGAAATGAAGTGGTAATTTGAAGGTTTGAGTAAATTAATTTGGAAAATAAGATAATTTGGCTATGAAACAAGGATTTTTGAGTAAATTAATAAATTGATCAGTTTTAAGTAATTGGTGATTTTTTAATTTAAAAGTTATTTTTTGCTGATAATAAGTTGAGATCGAGGGAAGCTTACTGCGCGATGTGTGCAACAACGCTCAACTACAACAATTTTCTGATATTTGATACTATTATTGATTTAATTGTGATTTGGGGAAAATTACAATTAAATGAATGATTGTATAAAATCAGAAAAATTAATATACAGTTAAGTTTAATTGAGTCCGGGATTAAACTTGCTGTTAGTGGAGTTGATGTGAGAGAGAGAGAGTACTGCGTATGTCAGCGGGCAGTAGTCAAAATTAAATCATACCATTGCATTGATTTGATTCAATAAAACTTATTTTCAGGAAATATAATTATCAACATTTTGGCAAATAATAATATAAAAATAAAAATTTATAAAAATAATACTGTAATCAAAAATTGTGAAAATAAAATAATTCAAAAAGCATATTTTAAAACGTAAAAACTTGGAGTTGTTATTGAAGAGTTGAAACCCTTATCTCCTCTTTAATATAAAAGTTTAAGTAAAAACATCAACATTTTTCCCTATGCTTAAGGGGAATGGAAGTGAGATCATCAGAAATACCCCTAGACAACAGCCAACCAGGGCTAGAGAGGAACCCTTCACCTCTCAATCAACCCTGAAGTCTCACCCCATTTCCCCTTTTGTTATAAACATCTGTATATAATTTTAGCAAGCAGGGAAAGAACCAAGCGCCGCCGCCCAGACTCTCTCTCTCTCTCTCTTCCGTCCTGTTCATATTTTTATTATTTGTTTTCCTCTCTTTCAAACTAAAATTTCAATAATTATAATTCAACAGTCTCCTTCAGATGAAAAGATCACTAACAACACGGCAGACAGAACAGATATGCGGGAAATATGACGGCAGTTGGTACAGCCGTCGTATTTAATTTATTGCCCTGACAAAATGAAACAGTAAAAATCGATAATTATTTTTATGTCTTTCGTCCTACAATAACTAAAATAATATTCTGAGTTGAGTAAATATATTAATTTCGTTGTCTTTCACTTTCGTCCTTGAAGCTAGAGATGTTTAAATCATAGCGGGAACATCAATGCGCTCTGATTGGCCGCTGAATTTTACCCCAAAAAGTGAAGCGCTGATTGGTTGTCGATCGCCGCCTGCAGTTTATCGAGTGTATGCAGCCTTGTCGTGCGGCCGTGTACATCCAGGTAGCCTAAAATCAGGGGATGTCTCTTCTTTGTTAAGGGTCTTTAGTTTAAACTAAATGTTATAGTAAACTTGGTATTTATATATCTATATTATATTCGAACATATTTGAAAAAGTGGTAGAAGATTAAGAGAAATATAATCGCGGTACCATCTTCGGTTATGGTAATCCATGGTTAAAAAAATAACATTCATTTTACCAAAAAATTAATATGTTAAACATATTTTGAATATAATATATATATATAAACCAGTTGCGCATTTTTACGCTTTGTTGCCATGTTTGTGGTGCTTAATGCTGTCCAGCGTAGGGGAAACATCATTTTAACTCATTCATAGCAAAAATAAAAGTTTATTTTTTTATTAAGGCATTTTTTTTTTTTCATATTTTTGTAGTTTATTAGGAGCTACAAATAAGGCTTCGATTGAGTTTTGAAGCTTAGCTTGCTAAAAAAATATAAGAAAAGTGTTTTTCCTATGCTGGCCTATGTATTCCTGACCAACAATATGGCAGCTCTTAAATATGAGAGCAACTGCTTTATATACACGATTTTATTTATTTATAATAATTATCCTATCTAAGACGTATTATTAGAAAGTTATTAATACAATTTATGATCCAATATTATTATACATAAGAGTTTACACATTAAATTTTCAAAAAAAAGTTAGAAAATTCAATTTTATACATTATTATTATTTCGTATTTTTCTGTTCGGTGAAATGTCAATTATATATTCTTGTTTTTGCACTGGCAAGTTATGTTTTATGTAAGAAGAAGTTTCGTTAATTGTAGCTAATTAGAACATAATTTTCTAGCTGTAATCTGTGATAATGTGTACACATATACCTGGCTAGATAAGAAGTACTTGTAGATATGATAAGTGTTATCACACTTATCTGTTATAATCACCTGGGATGGATAAAAACGATTTGGTTCTATTTGAACAAAGAATTATTAACATAAAATATTTGAAAAAAAAAATAGAACATATGTAAATAACAAAATAGACAGATTGATAACATTAATGCATCTGCCGAGAAAGTATTATTTCTCGAAATAGTGTTATTTGTTGAAGATTCACACGATCTCAAAGTTTTAAAAGCAAATACTTGAAAAATTCATGTCATTATATTGAAAATATATAGAAAACACGTTGGAAAAAATAAACACTTTTTATTTATAAGCTAAAATATAACTATATATTGTAATACCTAATTATCGCAATCTTAAATACTATTTATAGAAGCATGTTGCATAAATTTTTTTTAATAAAAGTAACTATTACGAATTTATTTTCACATGCATAAAACTTAAAACAATCATATAAAAATAAAGGCATTGAACAACTAGAACAAAAATCAAGCCTAATATCCTAACATACCTAAATATCAATGTTAATTTGGCCACAGTCATTGATTTCTGATTTTTAAAACATTCACAAAATGACAGCTGCGGGTTGATGACGTCACAGCTCACGTCCAAGTGCGTGGAAATAGGCAAGCTGTGACGTCAAAAACATGCATCTGCTATTTCGTGAATGTAAAATAAATTAGAAATCAATGACTCCGGCCAAATCAACGTTGATATTTAGGTATGTTAGGATACTAGACAAGATTTTGTTGAAAGTGTTCTACGCCTTTAAGCAAAGAATACAGTATACAAAATAAAATCACGATATTTTCAATTCATCATTGAGTTTTATTTGTCCTATAGACGAGGTAAAATCAGATTTCTATTGTTATCCATATATATAAGATTTTACTAACAAATTATTTTCTTAAACTGCAGAAGTTGTGTAGTAGATCTATTTTATTATAGAACAAAATACTCAAAACAATCATTGGAAAAATGTTTTTCCTTTATAAATAACACATTTGTGTTTGCTTGCTATTTCACATAAGACATCAGAAGTAAATTAAATACCGTGACATGACAGTAAATATACAAACATTTGAAAGTTAACTGTCAACATAATGCAATTTTACATGGGTTGAACATGTGACACATTTTAAACCATAATGTTTCACTTATTAGAAAACATTCGATTTTCAATAATGTCAATATTTATAAATTATAAACACTTGCATTTAATGCATGTTAGAAGAATTTAACGTTGAGTCAATAATTAATAATTTATCGATTATTATTAAGGATATATTACCTTATTCCAAGTGGATGCACGCGTGGATGTGCGAGTGGATGCAATTAATTAACATAAATAACTTCTAATTAAAGAGAAAATATTGACATACATAATTAAGACATAACAATTTCACTATAGATTACATATTGTCAGTATTTTATAAAATACATTTGACACACGAAAATAATAAATTACGTAATTTATGCTACATTTATCTCATTATAGCATAAATTATGCTAAATCATAACATTTTTTTTTTTTTTTTTTGCTTGCCTTATTGTGTTATCGTGCTACACCAATCCCAGTCCCAGTCAAGACATTGTCTTATCGACAGGTAAGGACTTTCCAATTAATGGAAAAGCACACATGGGCCGACCACGAAATAAGTACACAGCCCAGCATTCGCTAAGACAGTCTAGAGAAACCGTGGAAACATCTAGACAGGCTGTCTCATTATAGCCTAAATTATGCAAAATCATAACAATTATTATGCTATATAACATAATAATTATGCTAGATAACATAATTGTTAGCATTAATTATGCTGCATTGAACAGATTATTTAGAAAATGAGGTGAATATTAAAAATACTTAATAATACATATTTCAATGTTTTCTACGCATATTAGAAATTTTCAAGCAAAATATTTCATTACTTACAGAAAACATTTGATTATCAATATTTATAACACTTACATATTTAAAGACGATTGGTTTAGAAGTATGAGACGAGATTTGTATTCACAAATAATATCTCTAAGAAGTTTATTTAGAAATATTGTCACGCTAAAACCTTTTTTGGAATTATAATATAATTATTATTCTCAGAATTTTCAGGTTAACTCAAATAAAATGATTATTTTTACAAAAGTAAGGTAAAATATGCAGACAAAATACTTAAAGACGTAGAACACCTTGAACAAAAAACTTGCCTAATATCCTAAAATACCCAAATATCAACATTATTTTGGCCGGAGTCATTGATTTCTAATTTATTTTCCATTTACAAAATTTCAGTTGCGGGTTTACTACGTCACAGCTCGCCTGTTTCCGCGCGCGTGGACCAGGCGAGCTGTGACGTAGTAAACCCGCAACTGACATTTTGTAAATGGAAAATAAATTAGAAATCAATGACTCCGGCCAAAATAATGTTGATATTTGGGTATTTTAGGATATTATATAGGCAAGTTTTTTGTTCAAGGTGTTCTACGCCTTTAAGATATTTCACAGTTCAGACGTAAGCTATTCTGATATATCGAACTACTGGCCTAATATTTATAGATTTGTAAAATAAGAATAATTTTCGTGGATAATTTTTATATCAGTTATTTATTTTAAAATACGTAAAGTAATAAAACTAAACGACAGACGATTTGAGATCAATAATTCACAAATCAATATTTTATTTATAGAACATATCAGAAAATATGTATTATAAGAGACGTAATCAATTCACTTTTATTGTTAATTTATAATCTAGAGACGTTTTGAAGAAATTTTCGTGTTTTTACGAAACAACTTTCTTTTGAAAACATATGAACAAATTTCCAATTTTAATTGGACTCGAATGCAGTAAAACTAAGTTTGGAACAATAATATGTAATATACAATTTAGTACAAAATCGTAAGTAGAGACCCTACTTCTTAAATCTATATTTATCTAAGATTTAATAAATATTAAGTAATTTTAATAATCTGACATTCATTTAAAAAAAAAAAAAAGGTTTAAATTGGACGAAAAAAAAAAACAAAAAAAAAAACTTTAACTTCAAATTAGACTTAAAAAATTAAACACACAAATAGCTTTATTTTTCAATTCTGTAAAATTATCAACACTCACTCATTGTCAGTGCATCATAAATTAACCAATTAATAGACACATATATTTATGTAGCATTTTGTAGATACAGCAGACAGCTTCTTAAATCTAAAGATCAGATTACCTGATCAAAATTACCTCAGAGCTTCATTTTAGTCGAACATTTTCTCTATTTTGACTACAGACTAAAAAAAAGTAAAATAAGACGTTCAATAAGTAGAAAAACCATGCGCAGTTTTACATGACAACTACTCAAGTTAAAATAATATCATGTTTATATTCTTTGTTAAAAGACGTAAATTGAGAAGATACGCAACGTAACATATTTAGTATTACTTAATTTCCCGCAATCTGTCACGGAAATATTCCTACAAGATGATATATAAAATTCTAGACGTTTTATTAGAAATGATTCACAAATATGAAAATGACTTTTAAAACTATACATATTAGAATATGTTAAATAAGAAAATAAAATAAATATTTACCAGAAAAATTTTAATTTATTAGCAACATAATGTACACAATGGTAAAAGACGTGATAAGAAGTGTATAAGTTCGCGTGCAAATCCATGCAAAAATTTGTATTTCTTTTATGTCTAAGAATTGTTTTGAATAAAAACGATGATTTATTTATTTATACAAATCCATGCAAAATATTGCTAGAGCATTTCGTAGATAGAGACAGCTTCTTAAATCTACAGCAGTTCATAATTACCTGGTATTTTTAATTAAGTCAAAAGTTTGCTTCATTTAGACACTACAGACTTAACATTATCAGACGTGAAGTTAGTAGAAAAATAATGCTCAATTTTCTTAGCTCACTATAGAGAAATGTAAGTTATTTTCATGTTAGGGAAAATTTTACTTTATTTTTAACACAGACTAAAAACTATCATACAATAAGACGTTCAAATCGTAGAAAAATAACGATCAGTTTTTCAAGACTCTTGAATGAAATGTTGTTTCAATTTTTTGTAACAATTATTTGTACAAAAAAAAAAAAAAAAAAAAAAAAAAAAAAAACGTAGATTCAGAAGATACGTAACATAAAACATATTCATCATTACAATGTAACCCCCTAGTGCCACGGCAATATTCCTACAAGAAAATGCATCATGAAATATTGATTCATGTTAAAACAAAAGAAGTAGCAAGTCAATTTTATATTATTGTTAAATATTCATAACAATAATATAGAAGCGTTTTAATTAGAAATTTCAAATGTAAATATAACATAGTTACTGCTAAATGGTGATAATAAATACATTGTTGCATTGATATCTGTACATGAATATGTAAAACATACATATAAAACAACAATCAACCGTTACAGTTAAGATTCTTAGAGAAAAGACGTAAGTTAAAAATAGAGATAGTACCCAACCTTGAGACAATACAATCTTATTTGTTTAAAAGTATTTTATTCGTAAAAAAAAAAAAAAAAAAAAAAAAAAAAAAAATGTGGATTCCAGACAAAGTCAGACAAAATTTGAAACAGTTTCTTTGATGTTGCTAAATTAAATTTTAAGTAAAAGTAATTATACAAGAAGACGTTTTTACGTTGTTGTTTTTTTTACAACAAAAACTATACATTAGTATCTTATATAATTATTATTATCAAATACATGAAACTAATAGATATTTAGCAAAGCAGTACACATTGTATATTCATACATAGCATAGATAATATAGCATATAGATTATGTAATTCCACAGTAGCTACTTATCATGTTAATACAATCTATGGTCTAACAATAAGTAAGATTTAGAAGATCATTTCGTAGTGTGTTATTTTAGTTGATAAGTTTAATAATTTAAAATATAAATTTTAATAATAAGTGTAAATTTTGAAAAAAATGTCATTGTCATAATACAAGACAATTAACAGCTTCTAGAGCCGGTTGTTGAAAATTAAATACGGTTAGAGAACACTGACTTTTTCTGGTCCAAATTAAACTTACATATTTGTTACATGATCTAAAATAATCATCGGGGTGAAATCATTGTTATTTCAATCGATACTTTAACTTATATTTTATATACGTACATATTTGAACAAGTCGTAGAAGAAAATAAGAGAAATAATTAACATAATTGTGTATGAATTTTTTTTTGTTCAAAGATCTTTAATATAATTAATATTTAAAACATATAAGCAATCTAATTAATGTAAAATAACCTAATAATTAACTGATTTCCACTAGAAAATAGCTAACTTTTCCCTATGCTGAGCAATGTTACTACAGTATTGCGATCAAGTGCATTAAATATGACGTCATGCGAATACACCCTATATTTACTCATATTAATAGACGTAAAAGTAGTTGATATTTAGTAGAGACGTATAGACAGTAAATTGACAATTAAAAATCAATATTTACTTGTTATATAGATCGATACAGACCTGGCTAATTGCTAAGTTAAATCAATTTTATGTTGAAACTAAATGTTATAGTAAAATTGATATTTTATATTTCTATATTATATTCGTACATATTTAAAAAAGTGGTAGAAGATTAAGAGAAATATAATCACGATACCATCTTCGGTTATGGTAATCCATGGTTAAAAAAGTACATTCACTGTACAAAATAATTAATATGTTAAACATATTTTGAATATAATATATTTATATAAACCTGTTACGCATCTTTGCGCTTTGTCGCCATGTTTGTGGTGCTTTATGCTGTCCAGCATAGGGGAAACATCATTTTAACTCATTCATAGCAAAAATAAAAGTTCATTTTTTTATTGAGGCATTTTTTTCATATTTTTGTAGTTTATTAGGAGCTACAAATAAGGCTTGGATTGAGTTTTGAAGTTTAGTTTACTATTAAAAAATATATGAAAAATGTTTTTCCTATGCTGGCCTATGTATTCCTCACCAACAATATGGCGGCTCTTAAATATGAGTGCAACCGGTTTATATAGATTATTTTATTTCATTATAATAATTATCCTATCAAAGACGTATTATTAGAAAATTATTCATACAATTTATGATCCACTAGAATAGAATTATACATAAGATTTTACAAAATAAATTTTCAAAAAAACAGTTAGAAAATTCAATTTTATACATTCTTATTATTTGATATTTTTGTGTTAGATGAAATGTGGAAATGTCAATTATATATTCTTGTTTCTACACTAACAAGTTATGTTTTATGTAAGAAGAAGTTTCGTTAAGTGTAGCTAAATAGAACATAATTTTCTAGCTGTAATCTGTGATAATGTATACACGTATACCTGGCTAGATAAGAAGTACTTGTAGATATGATAAGTGCTATCACACTAATCTGTTGTAAACACCGACAAAACAATGAAAGAAATTTTGTTCTATTTGAACAAAGAATTATTAACATAAAATATTTAACAAAGATTTTAAGTAAATCTTAATGTACAAAAGTAATTAAAACTAAAAATATTTGACATTTTTAGAAGACATTATCTACAATATACGTAAAATAAAGAGACACAGTTAGACGTGTTTTAGATCAATATAATTTACACATAATGTTGTTAGCTGTCATAAAACATTGATAATGTGTAAAATAAGACAATTAGAATAATAAGTAGACGTTTTCTAATTAATATTTTACAGACGTTTTGTGTAGAAATGTTCGTATCATTACCAAACAACATGCAATTTTATCCTGGTTTGTGATTTCAATTTTCACTGACATTATGACATAAAATTCAGTTTTAAGAAAATTAAAATAAATTTTAGTTAAATATCGTAAGTATAGAGAATCCTCTTCATAAATCTGTAATTATCAATAAATTATAAACATAATCCAACACAAAGTTGAATAATATATTCAAAATTACGTAAAGATAAGACGTAAAATTACGACCTGGAGTTAATTACATGGTACATTAAAATTATATTAGACGTAGATTATTTGGACGTAAAATTACGGCTTGGAGTTAATTACATGACAAATTAAAATAGACGTAGAGGGTAGACGTAAAATTACGGCTTGTAGTTAATTACATGATACATTTTAATCAAAATAGACGTAAAATTACGGTTTGGAGCTAATTACATGATAAATTAAAATAGACGTATATAGTAGACGTAAAATTACGACCTGGAGTTAATTACATGATAAATTAAAATTCTGATCCTTCTGTAATATTTACAGACGTGTTTTTTAAATTGTTGCCTATAAATTATGTCTTTGCAATTAGGTCGTTGAGTCACTAAAACATGTTACATGGAAAATAAAATATGACTTTTTAAGCCGTTATACATATAATATAATAGAAGATAATGAGTAAAACACAAATTAGTAGTGACTAAGCGCAAATAGAATTTCACTTTTACATGTTTTAGATTTATTTTAAGTTATTTAAACCTAATATTTCATTGGCGATAAGATGTTCGTATGAAAAAATTAAAGTTTAATATTTTAAACACATAACAGTAGCCTAGTTTTAAGTTGTGTCACAAACATATTCAGTGTTTTCTCATAAAAATCTGCAAGTAGAGGAATGATGATATTTGTCCACGAAATAGTGGAAATGTGGCATAGCTTAGTTTTTGGAAGCTACAACTTTAGCAAATTTGCAAGCAAATTTTAAATTAAAAAAGTAATAACAATAATAATAAAAAAATAGTAAAAAGAAAAAAAAAAAAAAAAAAAAAAAAGAAAAAAAAAAAAAAAAAAAAAAGAAAAAGTAAAATATAATATAATAAAAAAAATGGTTTGACAATTAAAATTTCCTCCAGACTTACACCAATATTTATAAAAACATCTAACAAACACTCAATATAATTTATATCAATTTTTGTCCCACAGTTTTTACTGTATAATTGATAGTAGGTTATTTGCAAAGAAGTAATTGTAGAAAATACATAATGTACTTAAAAAATATTTGGTTATCCTCATAATAATTTGTTCTTACAAGAACATAGAATGAAAATAAAAATTGTACATTATGCGTTTAGTTTTATATATTGTAATATATGTTATAAAAATCAGACGTTTTGTTATCAGATGATTGTCTTATGAATATTTTATTAACTAATTTCAATCTAGTACAAAGATTATTTTAAGTAAAGCTTAATCTACAAAAATAATTAAAACTAAAATCTTTTGACATTTTCAAAACCTTATAGAATATACGTAAAATAAGAGACATAGTTAGAAGTTTTATAGTTTAGTAATTTACGCATAAATTTTGTATCTTTTATAGAAAACTTATTATAGTACACTCTAAAAAATGGTGCGTTACTTTAGTTACGAATCCTAACTTATTTAAGATGTACACTTTTAAGTTATTATGAGCAGCTAAAATAATGCATTTTCGCAAGTTATTAAAAATAGCTAATTTAAGTTGTTTTAAGATTTTTTAAGTATAGATAATTGATACTGTTAATTTGATACTATAGATTATTTGTATAGAAGTAATTTTAGAAAATACTTACTGTAAGTAACATATGGAATGGAGAAAGTTTTCCACAATATTGTTCCTATATAAGAACACAGGCTTAAAAAAATGTATATTATGAGTTTAGTTTTATCAGGGTTCGGATTAAACCGTTTTTTTTTTTAATAAAACCGGCCGGCAGGTACAACCGTTTTTTTTAGCCCGTTTTTTTAAAAAAATAACCGTTTTTTAATTTTTTTCCTATTTTTTACAATAATAACATAAAAATAATAAAATAATTAAATCGCATATTTTTTAGTCATTTGAAAAAACAAAAACAAAAAAACACATCAAATATCAATTTTATAGAGGTTTATTTATTCATAGTAATTTAATTAGTAATACAAGTAAATTAAGCATTTCGACTGTTATTAATATAGTATTTTGGCTTCTTTTTTTTCTGTTGCTTTAAAAAAAAAAAAAAAAAAAAAGTTTGTTTAAAAAAAAAAACTTTTTTTTTTTTTTTTTTTAAATATTATTACCCGTTTTTTTTATAAAAAGCCGCCCGGCAAAAATCCAGGTTTAAAAACTCGGCCGAACCCTGAGTTTTATATATTGTAATATACGTTATAAAAATTAGAAGTTTTGTTATAAGATGATTGTCTTATGAATATTTTATAAACTTATTTCAACCTAATACAGTTATTGTTTTAAGTAAATCTTAATCTACAAACATAATTAAAACTAAAATCATTTGACTTTTTTAGAACATTTAGAATATACGTAAATTAAAAATATAGTTAAGACGTTTTTTAGAGAAATAATTCACATACAAATCTGTATTTTTTATGAAACATATTATAATACGTAAAATAAGTATAAGATATTGCAAATATATTATAGACGTTTTTTAATTATTAATTTAGAGAAGTTTTGCGTAGAAATTGTCGTATTATTACCAAGATAGAAAATATGTTAAAATTTTCAATATTCATTGAAATTTTAAACGTAAAATTCAAATTCAAAGATAATAAAATTAAATTTTAGTTATTTATCGTAAGTAGAGAATCCCCTTCATAAATCTGTATTTATCAATGAATCAATAAAATATAAACAGAATGCAACATAAAGTTCAATAATATATTAAAAATGACGTAAAGATAAGACGTAAAATTACGACCTGGAGATAATTACATTGTAAATTATAATTAAAATAGACTTAGAGATTAGACGTAAAATTACGACCTGTAGTTAATGACATGATAAATTATAATATACGTATATTATATGGACGTAAAATTACGACCTGAAGTTATTGACATGATAAATTATAATTAAAATAGACGTAGATATTATACAGACGTAAAATTACGACCTGTAGTTAATTACATGATAAATTATAATTAAAATAGACGTAAAGATTATACAGACGTAAAATTACGACCTGTAGTTAATGATATGATAAATTATAATTAAAATAGACGTAAAGATTATACAGACGTAAAATTATGACCTGTAGTTAATGACATGATAAATTATAATTATAATATACGTATATTATATGGACGTAAAATTACGGCCTGAAGTTATTGACATGATAAATTATAATTAAAGTAGACGTAGAGATTATACAGACGTAAAATTACGACCTGTAGTTAATGACATGATAAATTATAATTAAAATAGACGTAAAGATTATACAGACGTAAAATTACGGCCTGTAGTTAATGATATGATAAATTATTATTAAAATAGACGTAGAGATTATACAGACGTAAAATTACGACCTGTAGTTAATGACATGATAAATTAATATTATTTTATACGTATATTATATGGACGTAAAATTACGACCTGAAGTTAATGACATGATAAATATTTCAGTAATATTTCTCCATCACTACAAACTTCAGATCGTAACATACATAGTCCATGCAGCATAGGGAAAACTTCATTTTTATTTTTTTAATAGTAAAAGAAGCTTCAAACCTCAATCAAAGCCTTATTTCAAGCTTCTAATAAGTTCGAAGAATATGAGAAAAATTCGTTCAGTTGAAATACTCTTTTTATGTGAAAAATTAGGAGAAATGATGTTTTCCCTATGCTGGACATTGCCTAATTAGGCAGCACAAACATGGCCACAAAGCGCAAGGATGTGCAAGATGTCTATTTAAAATACGTCACATTATTATTTGTTGGTAATGGTACAACGATATTTCAGTGTAAAATAAGACGTGAAGTTTCGTACTAAAATAGTTTATATTTCAGAGCAAATTATTTATGTTATCTTAAAACAAATTAACAGTTTTCCTGCTTAACAAATATTTGCAAATTATATTTTAATGAAATTAGAGTACTGCACAAAGTATTACATGTATCAATTTGTTATTAAAGGAATAGGGTACCGACCTTATATCTAAAAAAACTAGAAGAGTTTTGGGTCTAAATTTGGTGTCATTGTGTAGCTAAGGGTCACACTTAGCCGGGATAAAAATTTCATGATGTTTGACTCTCCCGAAAAAAAGAAAAAAAATATTGAAATTAACATTGGTCCTAAATTTCAAAAAATCATATAAAATTAATTTACACGGTGACTCCCAAAAATTTTATACATTTGAAATTGTCTCAAGCTGAAGTATCATTGTGCAAAATTTCAGATTTTTTGTTTGACGAGAAAAGTTTGAGTATAATGGCCGACGTCGGTACCCTACCCCCTTACTAAAATTCTAATTTGCTGATATAATGTCTTAAAAATATCATAGAGATTGGTAGAGAGAAAAATGGTACCATTTTGTTCTTAGCTAATAATAATGTTATAGTCTTTTAACATTCATTAAAACAAACTGTAATTCGTTAAATTAATTTCATAACAATATTTAAGAAAATTTACGTATGAAAGCATTTAAAAATAATCTTAAAACTATACACGATATATTTTAAATTAATTTTTTGTTATTTCTTTTTTAACATTTAATTAGAACTCGTAGAAAGACTTGAAGTGGGTTAATTTTAACCACATTTAAGCCACGGATACAAAGGTACAAAATATAAGAAGATTTTCGCGTAAAAAATATCAATAAAAATATAATAAGTGATCATAAATTATTGCATTAATTGCACAAAATTAAAATAGAAGATGTCAGATTGTATTTTTTTCTTTATAGAGAATTTCTCTAAATTAGCAAATAGATTTAAAATTTTCACTACCCTTTATCCACAGATATACGTATACAAAACTTAAGAAGATTTTCTCGTAAAAAAAATATATATATATATATATATTATATATATACAATAAATCACCATAAATGATTGCATTAATTGCACAACAATAATATAGAAGATAATATTATAAGATTGTATTTCATTCTTTACAGGGAATTTCTCTAAATTAGGTAACATATTTAAAATTCTAACCACATTTTATAAACACATATAGATACAAAATATAAGAAGATTATCTCGTAAATAAAAAATTAATCACAAAATAACTTTATCTCACATAATTGCATTAGAATTGCATCGTAAAAATATAAATAACAAAATAATGATCAGTTTATATTGCATGAATTGCACAGCATGAAAGGCGTAGAACACCTTGAACAAAAGAGTTGCGTAATATCCTAACAAACCTGAAAATTAACGTTGATTTGGCCGGAGTCATTGATTTCTAATTTATTTTCCATTCACAAAATGCCGCTGCCGGTCACTGACGTCACAGCTCGCCTGGTCCACGCGCAAGTAAACCGGGTGAGCTGTGACGTCAGTGACCGCCAGCGGCATTTTGTGAATATAATATAATATAGAATAATATATTTTTAATATTTTTTTTTTTATTATATTTTAATATAATATAGAATATCTAAGATTGTGTTTCGTTCTCTACAGAGAATTTCTCTAAATTAACGAACATGTTCAAAATTGTAACCACATTTTATTCACAGATATAAGTAGATACAAAATATAAGAAGAATTTCTCGTAAAAAAATCAATTACAAAAATAATTGATCTTAAGTTATTGCATTATTTTCACTATCAATAATATAGCAGATCTCAGATTTTCTTACGTTTACATAGCAATTCTCTAAATTATCGATCAGATTAAAAATTCTAATCACATTTTATCCACAGATATAGATACAAAATATAAGAAGATTTTCTCGTATAAAAATAAATTACAGAAATTTGTTTTCACCAAATAATTGCAATAATTGCACAAACAATAATATAGCAGATATCAGATTTTATTACGTTTACAGAGAATTTTTGTACATTAGAAAACACGTACATACACAAAATGTAAATTCAAAATTCTAACCACATTTTAATTCACAGATATAGAGATACAAAATTTTAGAAGATTTTCTCGTAAAAAAATCAATAAAATATAATAACTAATCATAATAATTGCATTAATTGTACAACATTAAAATAGACGATGTCAGATTGTATTTCGTTGTCTACAGAGAATTTCTCTAAATTAACGAACATATTCAAAATTCTAACCACGTATTATTCACAGATATAGATACAAAATATAAGAAGATTTTCTCGTAAAAAAAATTCAATAAAAAATTCAAATTATTGCATTATGATTGCATGGTAAAAATATCAATAACAAAATAATGATTGATTTATATTGCATGAATTGCACAACATAATATAATATAGAATATCTAAGATTGTATTTCGTATTCTACAGACAATTTCTCTAAATTAACGAACATATTCAAAATTCTAGCCATATTTTAAAATAAAAGAAGATTTTCTCGTGAAAAAATCAATAAAAATATAATAATTGATCATAAATACTTGCACTAATAATAATACAGAAGATTTCAGATATTCTTACGTTTTTTGCAGAGAATTTCTCTAAATTAACGAACATATTCAAAATTTTAACCATTTTTTATTCACATATTTTAAAAATCATAAAATATTATTTGTTTGTAATTCGTAAAAACGATATTTCAGTGTTTGATAAGAAGTGAAGTTCGTAGTAAAACTGAACATAGTTCATAATCCGATCTCATGTAACGTAGTAGTTATACTACTTAAAACATATTGCCAAATAATATATTAATCAAATCAGAGTTTTTTTCACAAGATATTAAGCAAGTATTAGCACATACTTTTACGTATGTGAATTTATTATTACAAAAATTATATTATGACAAAATACTGCCTTAAATATTACATTATAGAGATTGGTATACAGAGAACACTTAAAGGCATAGACCACATAAAACAACATGTTCTTTTTAATCATTAAACACAAAATGAGATCTACAAAACTGATGACAATTTTTACCAAAATAAAAATGTGGAACCACAAGAGAGCGTGAAAATAGTACTGTAAAGTATGCAATTTGAGTGAATATTTCTGTTTATGACGTCAGAAACATGCAAAAATTAGTATGAAAATGTTGTGCGGGTTGTATAAGTTGAAATTTTCTGATCACTGCTATGGAGCTACAGTTGGGTTTTGAAACCAAATAATGTTATTTATGTAAGTCCCATGAAGTGTTTTGTGATATAAATGATAATGTTTTCATGTTGTCTATGCCTTTAAATATTATTTAGATTGGTAAAGAGAACACTTTTACCATTTTATTTCTATACAACTAATAATAATGTTAGAGCTTTTAACATTTATTAAAACAGAACCGTATTTCGCTAAATTTATTTCATAGTAATATTTTACGTTTTTTAAATTTATTAACGTTTTTTTACCGTTACAGTTCAAAAGTTAAGTGACGTCATAACCGTTAATTGCACAATAATTAAAGCATTGCAAAACTGTGAACAAGCTTTTCAATTATTTATTTTTGTAGAGAAAATATTTAAATCAATAAATATTAGTTAAATACATAAAACAAAACTTTTTCATTTTTAGAATCATAATTAAAATAAAGAAGAAATATTTACAAAAAATATGTTTAAACCACGAACAAATCAAAATCAAAGTAAGCACTGGACAATGCTTAATATAGAAGTAAAAAAAAAAAAAAAAAAAAAAAAATACAAAATACAAAATACAAAATATTTATTTATAGGGCATGTATTTATATAGAAAGTATTTCAGATATAAAAAATCTTAAAACCATAGACCACATAAAACAACATGTACTTTTTAATGAATAAACCCAAAATGGGATCCTCAAAACTGTTGACAATTTTTACCAGAATGTTAGTGTAGCCCCCACAAGAGAACATGAAAATACTGTAAAGTATGCAATTTACGTGAAAATTAATGTTTATGACGTCAGAAACATGCAAAATTTAGTATGAAAATGTTGTTCGGGTTGCATAAATCGAATTTTCTGATTATTGCTACGGGGCTACAGTTGGGTTTTGAGACAAACTAAAGTTATTTATGTAAATCCCATCAAGTGTTTTGTGATATAAATGCTTATGTCTGGTCTATTTAACATTATTTCGTAATATTATATGTTTTGGACCCAGCTCAGTGGTTTCTGATTATGAAATTATATTGTATAAATGCAGACGTGAAGTACGTAGAAAATTGAATGTAGTGTAATGGCTACAAAACTGATATTATATTACAATATTGTAGTTCTTTTACTACTGAAAATATTTGCCAGTTAATATGAAAATAAAATTTGTAAAATGGAGCTTATTGGTTTAGCGCGCGGGGAAACGCGGGCGAAGCTAAGGGTCCCCTAATTTAACATTACGCTTATGGGGAAAACACGTTTTTATTGCAATTTTTGAGAAAACTACACTGATTTGGGAGAAATTTAATTAAGAAAAAAATACTAAACATACTTTAATGTGTTTTAAGCAATAGACATTTTTTTAACAATTTTTTAAACCGATAACCTCCATTTAAGAATTAACCTTAATCCTAAAAAAATAATAATAATAATAATAAATAAAAAAAAATTAAAAAAACAAAAAAAAAAATTAAAGACGGTGCGAGAAAGATAATTTTGTTCATTGCTCAAATCTGATATTTCCCGCCTAAAACTTAAGCCTAAACTAAAAATAATAATGACCGCTTATGTTTACCTCAAAACTGCCGGAAACCACGTGATTGTAAAAAGTGGGAGTCAACTCGCGACATCTGCGAAGATAAATTCAAATTTACATGTAAATTCAAAATAACCTTCGCAGATGGCAGGAGTTAACTTCCACTTTTTACAATCACGTGGTTTCCGTTTCCGGCAGTTTTGAGGTAAACATAAGCGGTCAATATTGTTCGTAAACCCTGTTTTCTTGCACAGAAAAATGCGCATTCCATTTGATTAACCAAAGGCGATCGTCATTTTTGGTGCAGAGAACAGGGATTACGAACAGCATTATTACAAGATATAAGTTACAATACAAGAACAAAACACAACGAACGTCTAATAAGCTCAGGACTGATTTAGTTATTTTTAACTCAACTTAGAGCAAATCTATAATTAAGATAAATAATGTTAAATTAGACGTATTATTACTTCACAAATTACAAAAGTAGGACATGAGATTTTTACTCAATGCATTATGTTATCCCCAGTATAAGGTATTGCATTGCTAGAAGTATGGATTAGATAATGACATATATGATTAGATTGTTAATCAATTTATAACTTAATATAATAATGTCTTAAAAATACTAAAGAATAAATAAACTGGTTCATGTATTCAATAATTATTTATACGTAATATGGCATATAGGGTGGTTTCATTCATGTTAAAGTCGACGTCATAAGTGAGTACTAAATAACATTGGCCAGTATAGGAAAATGGCACATTTTGCCAGTTTAAAAATACTTAGCAATTTTTTTGAGAGCATTGATGTTGTTAACAGGTTGAATTAGTACCTCAAGTATGCAAGAAAAATAATAATGACCAAAAAATAGCTCATTTTTCAAAGAAAATAGCCAAAAACTACGTTTGTCCTATGCTGAGCAATGTTATTCATTGCTCAATAAGAGCATCGAAAAGCATTCAGAATGACGTCATGCGCACACACCCTATATATTACATTACTATTTAATATTTAACATTGCAAATGATTCATAAAAATTATTCCAATTCATAAAACACACAAAAATTATTAAAATTTCACTTAGCTTTGGCAGACTCGCGGTGATGTATGAAGAACTGTGAAGTCGCAAATTGGCGACTTGCAGAAGTATGTAGACACCAAATGAGGGAAGGGAGAGTATTTGCAAAACTTAAAAGTTGGCAAACTTTTGTGGAAAATGAAGTGAGATGAACCAGGAATCAGGCAAAAATTTCATCAGGAGAAGAAAAATCTGAAACAGATAAAATGTAAATTAAAAACTATGTTTTTGATATGACAAAAAAAAAAAAAAAAAAAATCAAATCAAAATCAAACTCAAAACTAGTGTTAAAAATTTAACTCAAGAAGATTTTTTTTTTTTTTTTTTCATTTTACATCAAAATTATTGTGTCGAGCTCTCTATAGATTTAATTAGGCTGCAGAATTTGGGAATTATTTTTAAATAATTATAAATATTTCACTTATCAAAAGAAATGCAGATAAATGTCCTATACAAGATAATGTATTTAATATCACCAAGATGGCGGTTAAGCGCAATGTTATTTACCTGCAGTGATTACATATGTTGTTACATCTCAGGTTCATTGCCCTCTAGCCCCTCAGCGACTTCAACCTGTCAATGAAATATTGATGAGTTTTTGTATATGTATTTAAATAAAAGTAAATTTTAAAAAATTAAAAACTTACGTCGAACATGTGCACAAAACTGACACCAAATATTGTTTCACATTTCTCCACATTGTTTAAAAAAATACAAATTTCAGTTTAAATTTTAATTATTATCAATTCGACACTGAATATGATGAAAAATTGCAATTTAGAATTCAAATTTCACCACCAATGTTTAAAAAAAAAGTCTTATTTCAGTTTAAATTGTAATTATTGTTAATTAAACACTGAATATGTTACAAAAATTGTAGTTCAGAGTTAAAATGTCATCACAAATGTTAAAAGTACACATTTCAGTAGAAAGAGTATAAAAATAATAAAATTGCAGTGAAACACTGGAGATGTGATACGCACTAGATCTGGAGCTGAAGTGACGTCGAGAGAGAGAGAGAGAGAGAGAGATTGACTGCACATGCGCCACTGCTACCGCGCAGCTGCGCAGCCTCGCACTATAGGGCCACATTGGTACCCATGTACCAACACCAACTGCATACTTGTATACTGCAGCCTAACTACTGGAGAACTGACACAGCAACAGTTTATGTATAGGGTGTATGCGGATGACGTCATATTTATTGCGCTTGGAGGCCATACTGGAGTAGTGCATAACATTGCTCAGCATAGGATAAACTTCATTTAAGCCAATTTTATTTGGGAAATCTGTTAATTTTTTTGTTATTGTTATTTTTCTCACATACTTGAGATACTAATTCAACATATTTACAATATCAATGCTCTCAAAAATATTGCATAGTGTTTTTAAACTGGCAAAATGTGACATTTTCGTATGCCACTCATGTTATTGAGTTATCCAACATGGCGTCGACTTTAACATGAATGCATATACCCTATACTTTTTTACTTACATATACACATATACATGTAGAAAGAATAAATTATGTAATTTATGCTGAATTTATGTCATTATGGCATAAATAATACTAAATTAAAATAATATAAATTATTTTTATGCACCAAATTATGTTTACAGTGCTAACTGTATGTAGTATATTAATTAAGGAATATACTAAGAAAAAAAATATTATAATTTTATTTCATATTCTAAAAGAGGACATGAATCGATCGATACATATGTGAATTTATAAATTTTGAGTTCATTAAGTATTTGTAATTAATTTTTAAAGTCGTTATAAAAGACGTCACACACTTCACCTTATGCATATATCGATCTTGTTGCGAAAAAAAGGCATATCTCGTTTTTTGTCAGTGGAAGCAAAAGGCCTATCTCTTATTTTGTCAGTGGAAGCAAAAGGCCTATCTCGTATTTTGTCAGTGGAAGCAAAAGGCCTATCTCGTTCCCGAACGTTATGTAGATGGCGCTCGAGATTGACCTTTTGCTTCCACTGACAAAATACGAGATAGGCCTTTTGCTTCCACTGACAAAAAACGAGATAGGCCTTTTTTTCGCAACAAGATCGATATGTGAGTGTAGGAAAAACACACAGCCTGTGACGTCATTTCATGACTTCCAAAAATTAGAAATTTACATATAAATAGGTTCAGACCAATGTTCTATTTTAGAATATGAAATAAAAATTATCTACTTAAAATTTTTAGTCTTTCTCAATTTTTTACTGTACATTATTGTATGAAAGTAAGCTAGCATAATTATTATGTTTTTTTTTATTTTTAACCCATGCAGATGATAATCTACTATTTATAATTTCTTTAAATATTATTTAATTTGTTTTAATAGACATTATCAGCTCCCTAATTTTAAAATCTTCAGTATTGCAATAGAAAAAGAGGGTATAAAAAAAATATTTAAAAAAAGAAGCAAAAATTTTTAATTGAGAAACTGTTTATAATTTTTACCAATTTCTATGTACTCAAACTGAAATTTTATCATTTCTTAATTTTTTGGTGAAACGTTTTAATTAATTTTTTTTAAATAAAAACAAGTTCTCAAATAAACAATATAAAGAAAACACACGCACGCACGCACGCACGCACGCAAAAAAAAAAAAAAAAAACTTGATAATATCAATTGAACTCACATGCGCTTAGGAATTGAAATATCATAAATATATTAATATGAAATTACATACTTTTTATTATTTCTTTTTATTCTTTAATGTTTGTTTTTTAACTCATATTGTTTTCAAATTCTATGTTTTCCACGATTTATTCGCGGTTTCAACTCAAGCTGGCTTATTTTCAAAACCCCAACATCTATTTTTTTTTCTATCTAATTATTTTTAAAATTGTATAAATCTTTTATGCTGAGTCAATGAACTGCCTCGTTAAATATAATTATTATAATTATAATTTTTATTTTATAAGCTTGTTATTTTTAATCTTATTTAAATTTTAATAAATTAAAGAGACCTCATAGTATTATTAATTATTATATTTCTATGGGAAGTATGCAGATGACGTCATATTTATTGCGCTTGGACACCATACTAGAGTAATGAATAACAATGCTCAGCATAGGACAAACTTTTTTCTACTTTCTTTGTAAAATTATCATTTTATTTTTTTTTACTATTATTATTTTTCTCACATACTTGACGCACTAATTCAACCTATTATCAACATCAATGCTCTCAAAAATATTATTTTAAAAATGTCAATAAGTTGCATTTTCCTACACCAGCCCATGCTATTGAGTGATCTAACATGGCGTTGACTTTAACATGAATGAATACACCCTACAAAAACTGTATTCTATTTTTACATTCTGTTCTATGTAACACCATAACGGCAATTTTATATCATTAATCATATAGGGTATATCCGCATGACGTCATACTGAATGCGCTTCGCCGCCATAATATGAAATAACACTGATCAGCGTACTGCACTTTTTTTTTTTTTTTTTTTTGCTGTTAGCTTTGAAAAAAATAAGTTAAAAGTTTTCCTATGTTTATTTTTGTCACATACTAGAAAACCTAACTCAGCCTGCTAACAATATAAAAAAAAATGCTGAATATTTTTAAAGTGCCAAAATGTATTTCCAGCCCCCCCCCCCCTTTTTTTTTTTTTTTTTTTTTTTCCTTGCTATATTGTGTTATTGTGCTACACCAATCCCAGTCCCAGTCAAGACATTGTCTTAATCGACAGTTAAGAACTTTCTAAATTAATGTAAAATAACACACGGGCCGGCCACGGCCTAAGTATACAGCCTGGCATTCACCATGTCAGCCAAGAGAAACCGTGGAAACATCTAGGCAGGCTGGTCGGTGCAATCACATAATTCATACACCTCCCGAATACTGTGCGTCGTCATGGAATGCATGTATAAACATGCATCGTGCCATGTTTTGTGCTCTCACACTTCACGTACGCACCCAGCAGTGGCTCGAACCTAGATACTCTATACTCGACTCAAAAAAACTGAGTTACCTGCATTTCGACCTTTTACGGTATCGCCCAGCCGCCCCCCTTCTCCTCAAATGTGACAATAGGTGATACTTTAGGTATGCCCGATTTAAATCGACTAAGGTTTTTTGAGTCGAGTATATACATAATTATACATTATACATTATATATATGAATGCAATGTATATACAATATATTTCGGAAATATAAATGCGATGAAAGAAATTTGATTCAAAGTTTATATTTTCAAGAATATTTAATCCTTATATGGTCAAACTGTAAAAGAAAGTCATAAATATAAAATATAAGAAAATTAACGTCGTAATAATAACAGTGAAAATATTAAAATAATAAATAACAGAAATTAATTAAAGTTTACAATTCTAAGAAATATTTAATTAAATTTTATTACTATCGTTTAAGTAATTAAATATTATATTGAAATAATATTTAATTAAATTTATTTTTACGACTTTTTGTAAATGTAAAAGTTTTGTATTTTTAATTTTCTTTGCAAGTCTGAGTCATATCCTGTGTGTGAGTGTGAGAAACTGCAAATATTTATCTGACACGTGTGGCTTGGCATCTTGGGTGGTCTGTGTATGTGCTGAATACTTCTGTGTGCAGAAATAATTTACTGGCTGTATAAGGTGGTTTCATTTATGCTAAAGTCGACGCCATAAGTGAGTTCTAAATAACATTGCCGGTATAGGAAAATGTCACATTTTGTCAGTTTAAAAATACTTCCCAATATTTTTGAAAGCATTGATGCTGTTAACAGGTTGAATTAGTACCTCAAGTATGCAAAAAAAATAGTAAGAAGCAAATAATTGCTAATTTTCCAAAGAAAATAGCCCCCCCCCCCCAAAAAAAAAAAATACGTTTGTCCTATGCTGAGCAATGTTATTCATTGCTCAAGAAGAGCATCAAAAAGCACTCAGAATGACGTCATGCGTACACACCCTATTAATCAGCATATTAGATATACCGTGTATCCGCATGACGTCATATTTAATGCTTGGAGGCCATACTAGAGTAGTGAATAACATTGCTCAGCATAGGACAAACTTTGTTTTTGTATTTTTTTCTTTTTTTTTTTCTTTTTTTTTTTTATTATTCTTATTTTTCTCACATACTTGAGATATTAAATCAATTAACAACACTAATGATCTCAAAAATATTGTAGTCACTGGCAAAACAAGATATTTTCCTATGTGGCCCATGTTATTGAGTGATCCAACATGGCGTTGACCTTTAACATGAATGCAAACACCGTATAGTGTGAAATTAAGGACCATTAAATTTCATTGCACTGTGTGGGATTGTGTGGGATTGCATTGTGTGGGACCATAATATTAGGGGACTTCTCTCTCTCTCTGTCTCTCAATCTCTCTCTCTCTCTCGCGCGCGCCCTTTTTTTTTTTCAAAAAAAAAACTTACATTAAATACACAAAATTTATAATGTGCTTTCAGTTTTGATAATTTATTTTTATTTTTTAAAGAATTTTTTACCATTGTTGGAAATTTCTATTACTTAAAAAAAAAATATTATTTAGTTTCTTTTGAGCAGAAATTGCAAATATATATCATATTATTATATAGTAAAAACAAAATAAAATAAAAATTTAAAACCCAAATCATGTATATACGTTACTTTTGCAAAGACGCTAGAACGCCAATGATGTCATTGCATTTTTATATGAAACAGTTTTGTATATTTTACTATGATGTACAAAGTGGAATGTTATGTTTCCATATAGAAATCTCCAGGATTTGCAACTGCCATAAAGAAAGGATGTCATTAGAAATATGACAGACACACAAATACTCTCAAAATATATTTGAAAATATTTTTATTTATTACATTTTTATTGTTATTATGTAATATACAAAAAAGTTGATCATTTCGAATCGATGTATTTTTGTAATGGAGAGAGAGAGAGAAATTGGATGCAAATCAATACATCGTTTCAATAAAAATTTAGCAATTTAAAATATTGTTTTTTGTAATAATATATAGACCGGTTGCTCTCATATTTAAGAGCCGCCATTTTGTTGGTCAGGAATACATAGGCCAGCATAGGAAAAACGTCATTTTTTTTATATAGCAAAAGAAGCTTGAAGCATCAATTAAAGCCATTTTCTAGCTCCTAATAAGCTCGAAGAATATGAGAAAAATTCGTTCAGTTGAAATAAACTCTTTTAATGTGAAAAATTAGGAGAAATGATGTTTCCCCTTTGCTGGACAATGCATTAGGCACCACAAACATGGCGACAAAGCGCAAGGATGTGAAAGGAGTCTATAATAAAATAGAGGTTCTGATTTCGTACTCTTGCCAAAGCAGTTCAGTGCACGTTAAAATTTTAACACAAAAAAAATGTAATAATAAAAAAATTAAAAAAACATAAAAAAAAAACATATTAACAATGACATCATGTAAAACAAAATATTCCAAGAAATAATTGTAGAAAAATAAAAAAATTCTTAGTTTATATTTTATTCTAAAAGATTGTTCCACTTCTCTAAATAAAAATAATATATCTCAAACAAAAATAAAATATCATCATATGACATCAGAATGATGTCATTGTTTTAATACAAGACTTTTGAAATCACACTTCTTGAAATTGTAGTAAATATTGCGAAATGTTTTGTATATATTATTTTATATTTCTATATTATATTATTTTGCTGATGCAATCCAAGTGGAATGTTTCCACATAGAAATCTCTAGAAGTTCTAACTGCCGTCATCAGTAATATGACCAACAGTTTATGTTGGTTTATTAAGGTAGTAGAGTACCGACCTTATATCTTAAAAACTAGAACGTGTTTTGGGTCTAAATTTGGTGTCATTGTGTAGCTAAGGGTCACACCTAGCCGTGATAAATATTTCATGATGTTTGACCGTCCCGAAAAAAAGAAAAAAAATATTAAAATTAACATTAGGCCTTATGGGCTTAAAATTTCAATTAATCATGTAAAATTAATTTGCACGGTGACCCTGCAAAATGTTTATATATTTGAAATTATCTCAAGCTGTGCAAAATTTCAGATGTTTTTAACGATAAAAGTTTGAGTCTAATGGCCGACGTCAGTCCCCTACTGCCTTAAGTTTACGTTGCACTGTGTTATGTAGAAATGAGATCATTATTTTGTCGCCAGATTAATGTAACAACTCTCATATTTAGTCTGGGTTGTTATAACTGAAGCTTGGCTGGCGTCACTGCATGCAAGTCACGTACTCGACAGCTCAAATATTATGTTTTATCTTTGTATTTCCTTCTATGTTGATATCATAACTGCGCACTATAATGTAACATGAGCATATTGTATTTAACTGCATCGCTGGAGAGTTCTAGAAATTATAATTTTATTTCAGAACTTTCTAGAACAAAGATTTTAAAAAAGTTTTTAAAATATCGTTTATTATTATTTTTTAAAACTAAAACCCGTAAAAGTGTATTCATAGTATATATATATATATATATATATATATATATATATATATATATATATATATATATATATATATATATATATATATATATATATATATATATATATATATATATATATATATATATATATATATATATATATATATATATATATATATTAGGGTTTCTCAACCGGTGCACTAGTGCTCCGCGAGATGGTTTCAGGTGCTCCTCAGAATTTAGGAAGTAAAACACAAAAGAGAGAGAGAGAGAGAGAGAGAGAGAGAGAGAGAGAGAGAGAGAGAGAGAGAGAGAGAGAGAGAGAGAGAGAGAGAGAGAGAAACAAAGAGAGAGAAAGAAAAATAAAAAATTAAATATGTTCATAATTCTTAAACAATACAGTACAAAACGTCTCAATTTTCATGAATATTGTGTTTCTGAATAATACCTGTTATGTATTATTAACATTTTATTTAATTTTAGTTACGATGAAACTAAGTACAATATTGTATTTGCTAAGCAGCCTTAATTTTCCAAAATATAAATTCAAGGTAATTTTTCAATTTTTTGACAGATTCGTTTTGATTTGTTTTAACAGGAGGCAGTATTTGTGACAGTTCTATTACTACCAAATATTTTCAGAAAATATTATTTCTCCAAATTACATTTAAAATCGTAAAATAGTAGTGTAGAAATGTTCAAAAATACGCCTTTAAAAACAATTTATTTTATTAATTTTTCAATTAACCACACAATTTCTGCTCTGAAGTTACAAATTTATTACTTAATTTTTTCCTTGGTTCCATTATATTTGTAAAATTTAAAGCTGTAATTTTAGCTAGGATTTTTAATGGGGTGAATGTTAATCTTCTTGAAATTATGTTCACTTAAATTCACTTAAATTGCCTAAAAAACGGTCAAGTGGTTGGGAAAAAAATGCGCCTGCGGCAGGCTTTTTTGGGGGGCTACGCCCCCCAAACCCCCTAGTGCTCCGTGAGCAGTCCTTACTCCTAAAAGTGCTCCGCAGCTCAAAAAGGTTGACAACCCGGACATATATTAATATATAATTAATATTATTTATTTTTCTTAAGATTTAATAGGATATCGTTTCATATATTTGGTATTTTATTTTTTATTATTTCAGTTAATTTATTATTTTTGGTTCATGCAACTAATTTATATTTCAATATGTCCTGTTGTTTGATATATTTATTTATGATATTTGCAGTATGTTAGTACATTCCTGGTATAGTCACGTTTATAAAGAAAATATTTGCAATGTAAGCATTACAATATAATAGACGCAGTAAGAACTTGAAAACATCTGCAGACTTAGCATCTCTTTAATATTCACTCACATGACTGTAATTAATATTTTGCTAACGTGTGTTTCATGAGAAATGTGCGGTACTTTGATATACTTAGACTTTAGCATTGACATAGGAATGCTAAAGTATAATATACATAAAATATAAAACTTCATGTCAGTTCTGCAGAAATGTTGTTTACTTTCAAGTCGGCAGTTTCATATTCGTATTAGTTCAAACAAAGTCGCCGCACTTACTCATGTGACTGTTGAAGTTATGTGAAGCAACACTTGAAGCAGAGATTTATAGTTTTAATACAAAGCATTTAGTGTTCTGTGAATATCATGCTGCTATGAAATTAAAATTGCAGTTTATATAAGTTTCTAACGGTTCTGTAAACTGCTTTCAAATTTAATTAAAAAAAAAATTAAAAGAAAAGGAAAGGATAGGAAAGAAAGGGAAGGAAAGGAAAGAAAAGAAAAGAAAAGAAAAGAAAAGAAAAGAAAAGAAAAGAAAAGAAAAGAAAAGAAAAGAAAAGAAAAGAAAAGAAAAGAAAAGAAAAGAAAAGAAAAGAAAAGAAAAGAAAAGAAAAGAAAAGAAAAGAAAAGAAAAGAAAAGAAAAGAAAAGAAAAGAAAAGAAAAGAAAAGAAAAGAAAAGAAAAGAAAAGAAAAGAAAAGAAAAGAAAAGAAAAGAAAAGAAAAGAAAAGAAAAGAAAAGAAAAGAAAAGAAAAGAAAAGAAAAGAAAAGAAAAGAAAAGAAAAGAAAAGAAAAGAAAAGAAAAGAAAAGAAAAGAAAAGAAAAGAAAAGAAAAGAAAAGAAAAGAAAAGAAAAGAAAAGAAGAATAAAAAAAAAGAAAGAAAGTAAAAAAAAAAGAAGAAAAAAAATAAAAAGAAAAAGATAAAAAGAAAAAAGGACTCGTAAGAAACTGTAATGCTTCTTAGCGATGACAAATAAGTAAATAATGAAAAAAAAAAAAAAAAAAAAAAAAAAGTTTGTCTAGTGGTAAAGTAGGTCTCTCATTTAAAATTTTCAGTAATCAATGCAGTAGTTTCCTCAAAATTCGAAAAAAATTAATAATAATACTAAAAAAAAAAAAAAAAAAAAAAAAGAACTTTCTCTTCTTGGGGGTACCGACGTCGGACATTAGGATTAGACTCAAACTTTTCTCGTCAAAAACATCTGAAATTTTGCACAATGATACTTCAGCTTGAGACAATTTCAAATATAAAAAAAAATTGGGGGGTCACCGTGCAAACTAATTGTATATGATCTTTTGAAATTTTAATACCATAAGGCCCAATGTTAAATTCAATAATTTTTTTTTTTCGGAACGGTCAAACATCACGGCTAGATGTGACCCTTAGCCAGGGGCGGATCCAGGAATTGTGTTTGGGGGGGGCGATCTCCTAGAAAATTAACAATGTAGGACCGGGGGGGGGGGGGTAGCGCGCCGCAGGCGAAAAATTTTATTTGGCCACGCCCCTTTCTGGAAAATATTGCAAAATTAGTATGCCTTTGAAAAAATATTCTTGAATTGCAAAATTTTTGATTTGGTAGTTTTTTTTTTTTTTTTTTTTTTTTTTTTTATGTAAGCCAAAAAAAAAAAAAAGTAAAAGTTGGACAAATGATTTCTGAAATATTTTCTATTTTCATCTCTTTGTAAAATTATTAATGTTATTTCACTGAAAAAAAAAAAAAAAAAAAAAAACTTGAAAAAAAACTTGAAAAAAAAAGAGCAAAATTTAAATAAATTATTAATATTGTGTATTATTTTATTTTTATTAATTTATTTTTTATTATTATTTTTTTATACACCAATTTACTAAAAATTGTTTTGCAATTTTTCAAACTATTATCGATATTGTAAAACATAAAACTTATATTTGGATGGAAAAATATTTTGAGAAAAATTATAAAATTTACATTAAATTTTTTTTTTTTTTTTTTTTTTTAGTTCTTTTCGCGAGCAAACTATTTCGTGGATGTCCAAGTATTAACAGAACTATATCTCTGATATATTACCCTGATGACATGACAACTAGGGGATGTTAAAAAAATTATTTTTTGTTATATTATACTGTATTTACTGTAGTCAGGATTCAAAAGCTTATCCAGCAATAAAAGTTGCGCCGAAGGCGCAAAAAAAATTTTTTTCGACTAAATTTTTTTCAACTTTTGCTCATTTTTTTCCACCCACGTGGGCCGTTTGGGGGGGGCGGTCGCCCCCACCGCCCCCCCCCTGGATCCGCCCCTGCCCTTAGCTACACAATGGCACCAAATTTAGACCCAAAACACGTTCTAGTTTTTGAGATATAAGGTCGGTACCCTTCTCCCTTAAGGGGGTAGGTGACCGACTGATATCTCGCAAACTAGGACGGTTGCGTATAATAATAATAACACAAAGTAAAGAAGAAATGTTACTTAAAAATTTAGTTATGTCAAACATGTGAAAATACGATCAAATATATAAGTTATTACACTTAAAAGATAGCATGTAAATGTGGAAATTCAAATTTGAGAGGGAAATTTTAGTCAAATTAGAAACTTTTTTACAATTAAAAAATATCATTAAAATTTTGTTTGATATAAAAAAAAATTATAAATTTACTTTATTTTATTTGAAAATTATAGTATATGTTTTATTGGAATTAAATCATGTACAAAAGTTTATTGGGAAAATAGAGTTCTTCTTTTAGCGATTTCCGGTCCAAGTCGGTCCCCCACCGCCTTAAGCGTAATGTTAAATTACGAGTCCCGCGACTTTTCCTAGCACGCCTTTCACTGTCGCTACGTCACCGCTGTGAACGTTAAAGAGCTTCTGACCTCAAAAACAAATTTGCTCTCAATGCTAAATCATGAGACAGGACAATTATGCAAACACATATTTTGTGCTATTAGGGAGAGAAAACTTATAAAGTAGACAACCTGCGCTACAATTTCTAATCAATTCCATTTCGAATAAATTCCGTGGTTCCACATCAATATTATACATCTTTTTTAGCACATTTAGTATTTCTGTTTTCAGATTAATTTTAAATAATAAATATATCAATTAAAAATATATAAAATTTGCCCACATAAATAGTCACATTTTGTTAAATATTTTATTTTTAATATATTCTTGAATAAATTTGAAGTAATATCTACCTTAACCTACAGTATTTATATTATGTAGTAGACATATCATTTTTTTTTTTTTTTTGCTTGCTATATTGTGTTATCGTGCTACACCAAGCCCAGTCCCAGTCAAGACATTGTCTTATCGACAGCTAAGGACCTTCCAAATCAATGGAAAAGCACACACGGGCCGGCCACGGCCTAACAAGTAAGTACACAGCCCGGCATTCGCCATGACAGCCTAGAGAAACCGTGGAAACATCTAGGCAGGCTGGTCGGTGCAATCACATCAATCATGCACCTCCGATTCGAGTGTACGAAATGCATAAAGCATATTAAAATTCATTTTAAATAGTTCTGTCTTTTCAAGTGGTCCATTAGTGTAATATTTTATCTTTGGTAGTTCTCCGATATCCAGTATGCAGTATAATTCTTGGAATGCTCAGCCATCGCTGTGATTTGATTGGCTGGCTAAGTATATACGTCATGTTAGAAATATGTGCGTGCGAGGTGGTGCGCACAGCGAAGTAGAGAGAGAAAAGTTACAAAATATGACGCAAGTTCTTCATCTCTGACATATCATTGAGACAACATCGCTGTCGCGAGAAAATAAAAACTTTGGCTACTAAATATTTTTAATTTGAAATTTCGTCAGTTTTGCATAAGTAACATTTGTGTGCGATTATTAATAAATCTATTAAACAAAGTATTTTAAACATTATAATGAAGTTTGAGAAAATGTATTATTATCTGTCTAATATTCCAAGCGACTATATCTCAACCAAAAGTCATTATTTAACTTCAAAATACAATAAGTTGTGCTTAAATTTGGTTGATACACGCAAGCATCCAAGATTTACTTTTGGTAAGTATTGAATTTTACTATGTATTTCAAAAATATAAAAATATCGGATTCATTTGTGTGAAATTTGTAAAATTGATTCTTAAAAAAAGCGCATTAAAATTTTAGTACGAGAATTATTATTGAAATTTAAAAATTGCACGTATGTATTAGAAAATTGTACAGGGTGTATGTATTCATGTTAAAGTTGACGCCATGTTGGATCACTCAACAACATGGGCGGCATAGGAAAATAACTCATTTTGCCAGTTTAAAAATACTAAACAATATTTTTGAGAGCATTGATGTTGTTGAATTAGTATTTCAAGTATGTGAGAAAAATAGCAATAACGAAAAATTAACCGATTTCCCAAAGAAAAATGGCTTCAGTGAAGTTTGTCCTATGTTGCGCAATGTTATCCATTACTCCAGTATGGCGTCCAAGCGTATTAAATATGACGTCATGTTCATACAATATATAATATTGAATGCATTTTCAAAAAAAAAATGTAATTTTTTTTTTAATTTAGTTATTTATATTTAATACGACATTTAACTCCAATGTCGAATGGTTTAAAAATACCCACATAACAAATGTACAAGATAGCTTAGCCTTATATACCTAAGTTTAAAAAGGAACCGGAAGTTGGCCAGTAGTAAGTTCAAGGACCAGGGGGGAGGGGGCGAAGAATAACGGCAAAGTGTTCCGTTGCTTTTGTCAAAGTATAACAACGCTTGTGACGTCATTGCAGTTAATTCTACAGTACGTATATTGAAAAACTGTATTATATACAAGATTTTCAATGCTTTTGTTTTTAGGGAGAGAGAGAGAGAGAGAGAGAGAGAGAGCATGACAAATTTGAATAGAAATTGCAACGGTTTAAAAATCTGCCCAAAAATTTCTATGGTTAAAACACGTAAAAGTATGTCTAGTATTTCTCATTTCAATTTCTCCGAAAATAGGTGGAGTAGTTTTCTCTAAAATAAACGGGGTTTTCCCCATAAGCGTAATGTTAAATTAGGAGACCCATAGCTTTCCCCGCGCTAACAGACAAGTTTCATTGCGTTAGTTATGCATGAAAAATGTCTTAAAAATTTGCAATGTTTTTAAAACCCTTAAAAAGGTGCCCGTAATTATATCAAGGATATTTCACCTTTGTAATTACTAATTAATAATCCGCAACACGCAGAGATTAGGAAATCTAAAACTTATGGCATGAAAGTTGCGACATCGGGTAATGACGTCATCAAATATCTGCTATGTAATACCCCCACTACCGTCCAAATATGCTAATGTAATATTGCGCAATGTGGCGTCAGAGGAAGTTCACAGTGCAGCTTCACAGTTTTCATTTTTTCTAAAATACATGGCGGTAAAATTGCTGAAATATAAATCTTTTTTTTTGTTTGTTTTTTTTTTTTAAGTAAAAAATATATATTTTCTCTAATACTATTTACTTGTAATGCAATTTCATTGAAACAAGTGAACAAAATAAATTGCTAGAACATTAATTGTTGTAACATAAAACAGTCATACACTTCTCCCAATACTAGTTCAAGCGGATACAGTGTAATTAACAATGTAAAGTCAATTGTGATTGGCTAGTAGGTTTATAACACGCTCTCTGATTGGTTTAGCACCGTGGCGGATACAGCTTTTGGCGGGAACGACCGTGTTTTGTCCAGAGTGTAGTTCTCTATCTCAATTTACATTGTATCCTGTAGGGTAGGCAAATTTGTGGGCAGATATGTGACGCAGGTTGCATACCTAACTTATTTCACAGGGGCTCGCTGCTCAAGATTTGCGTTTAATTTTATTGAAGTCAATTTCTGACGATTATTATGGAAATTTGCTTTCAATTACGCCGTATCACCATGTTTGAGAATATAAATAGATAGATAATAATTTTAATTGAGGCCACAAAAGGTACAAAACCCACTGAAGTGGTCCTCTGATATTCTTGCTGTCACAGGTTTATAGTTTGACATTTTTTTTACATAGTTTTAAAAACAATAAATCCATTACCTAACATGGAGAATACGTAATTTTTAACCTTTTAATAGAGAAATACACACTTTTTTCATTGTAATTTATTTGATTTCAACGCACTTTTTTTTTTTTTTTTTTTTAAGAATTTTTTTTAGGTCATTTAAAAACTAATTTTAATGGACCACTAACTAGCAATGAAAGAACTATTTAAAATACATTAAAACATTTTTATTGCATTTTTATAGAAAAATCGTTTTCATAAATACAAATTAAGAAATATTCATTGCAAGTGGTCCAATATTTTACGAAGCAGCCAAAAATATAGCATTATATGCATTTTAATATAGTGTATTCTAAAATATCCAGTTAAAGAGAATTTTATTATCTGTTGTTTACTTTTTTTTTTATTAGCCTTTTTTTTTTTTTTTTTTACAGTACGATTTTTGCATACATTGTTTTTTTTCTCTTTCCCCCAATAACTGAATTGAAAAAAGTTTAAACAGTAACATATTAGTATAAACGTTATTTCTTCAGTGGTAAATAGTTAGCTCTGCACACCTTAAAGCCATAGACCACATAAAACAATTGTGCTATTTAATGAATAAACACGAAATGGGATCTTCAAAACTGGTGACAATTTTTACCACACTGTTAATGTAGCCCCACGAGAGAGCGTGAAAATACTGTAAAGTATGCAAATTGCGTGAAAATTCATGTTTATGACGTCAGAAACATGCAAAAATTAGTATAAAAATGTGCGGTTTGCATAAATTGAATTTTGTGATCACTGCTACGGAGCTACTGTTGGGTTTTGAGACAAACTAAGTTTATTTATGTAAATCCTATCAAGTGTTTTGTGATATAAATGCTTATGTTTTTCTCTGGTCTATTCCCTTTAAGAAATTTTGTATACTTATTCTAACAAATTTATTGTAACAAAAGTCAAAATTTTTATTTACTTATCCACGTGCATGTAGAGTAGGCTCTAAATTACAGATTATAATACGTCATAACTTTATATTCCAGCTGGCGACACAACATGAGGCCACAAAACTTCACCTAACGTCAACCGAAACATTCCACAACTTTCTGAACGAAACACGAAATATAACATTTCAAAATCTAATGTCATTTTAAATACATTATTTTAAACTTACAAAAAATGTTGACAAATTGAGCTTTCTCTCGATTTCATTACATTAACTTTTACACAGTGATTTGATTAAAAAAAAAAAAAAAAAAAAAAAGGAAAAGGAAAAGGAAAAAAAAAAAAATAAAACAATAAAAGAATAAAAAAAAGTTACCAAACTAGTTTCGAAATTTCAAGTCATCAATCTAAAAACTCCAAACCACAAAAAAGTGACATCTTGATCAAATATCTATCATTTATTCCTGTGTTAAATGAAAATAAGCGTGAATTATACCTAATATCACTTTGATAAAATCAATACAATATCGGCACATTGCTACCTAAAACTGAACTATTTGTGATCCACTTCACACTGACGATTGAACGGCGTATTGACAGCCGATAACATCAGTTTCTTCAGGAAATTCTTCAAGAAAATTCTTCAGGAAATTCTTCAGAAACCAATTAAGCTAAGTACCTTTTTGTTTATCTTTCGCTTCTCTCTCTCTCTCTCCCTCCTCTCTCTCCCTCCTCTCTCTCCCTCCTCTCTCTCCCTCCTCTCTCTCCCTCCTCTCTCTCCCTCCTCTCTCTCCCTCCCTCCTCCTCTCTCTCCCTCCTCCTCCGTCTCCATCCCTCCCTCTTTCTCTTTATTTGAGACTTTTTTTTGTACTTTTCAGACTATTTTGCTTTTTTAATTTTTTTAAAATTTTTTCTAACTAAAAGAACATGGAACTTTAAATATCAAGTATATATAATAGTGTATGATAAACTTATATAACATAAGTTATATAATAAAGTCGTTAAAATGGATCGAAAAATTTTAACATTTGTACTTCTAATTTTCTTCTATTTTAATTGGAATGTTTTTAAAAATCGAAATATTAATTGATTTATCTGTAGTCTATTTAACTAAACTTATAAATAATAATTTTATATAAAGTTGCGAATTATGTATCTATGACTAAATACGTGTAACCATTTAATTTAATAAAATGTATCCAAACTTATATACAACACAATAATAACGTTCATTAGTAAATGTTATTCGTATAATTAATTTATATAAGGAATTTTCAAAGATATGAAAAATGTAAAAGTCACTTATTTAAATTTTATATTTCTATTTTTCTTCTATTTTAATTAAATATGTTTAAAAAATGTCAACGTTGATTAAATATTGTGTAAAATAGATTGAAAACCGTATTCTCTCTGTCATTATGAAAACTGCGTGTAATTTAAATAGTATTTGTATTTCTATAAAACATAAAATTTGTCGAGATTTTGTGTTGAAAGATAATTTTAACATAAAAAATAAAAAACTTAATAAAATATCCAATGCAAATCTGTCAAGATAAATGCGGTCAGTATCTGTACATGGGGCAGAGTGCATGTCTACATTATAACCTTCATACTTCTTATAGCAACATTAATTAACATATATTTGTTAATTAGGATTATGTTATATTGACAACAATTAAATGTTTGTTATTGTTTAAACAATAATGATATGTTGGTTCTATTGGTTTTTACCGTGATGATTTTGTCTTTGAATACTTCTTGGTGGAATTGAATTTAAAGTAATTAAATAGGTGAAATGTGAGAAAGTCTAATTAACATAATTACGCTAACGTATTCTACATGATTTATAAAATATTTGTAGTGACATTAATTAACATGTAGGTGTTAATTAGGATTATGCTTATATAAATTGAATGTCTATTTTTGTTTCAATAGTAATGCCAGTTATGGTGATATACATAAAATAGGTGCTGTGGGCCGTGACAATTATCTCTTTGAATACTTCTCTGTGTAATTCAATGTATTAATTTTTAATACAATGTATTAATCAGAAGCATATACCTATGGAATGCGAGAAAGTCTATAAAACGTATTACGCACACGTCTTCTAAATGATTTATAAAATTTTTTGTAGTAATTTACAATAATTTAAATATGAATTATTTTGCACTAAAACTACATAATTATGATGTAGGTAAATGTGCAGATAATTTGTGACTTGGTTAAGTATTGCAGGGGTCACAAATATTGGTGAGCTATCGTCTAAAATCTTACCGTCAAACGGAGGTAATTAGTTTTTGTGACTCGTTATATAGAGTTATTTACTGTGTTAGAAATAATAACAAATATGATATTTTGTAAACATTACTGGAAGTTGTTGTAGTGTTTTGCATTGGATAAAAACCCATAACATTGACTTGAGTAGCTTTGCTTTGCATAACGTTGTATTAGTTATGTATTATTACAGTGGTCAGAAATAGCGATGAGATAGTCGAAAATAATTCAGTGGATTTGTTACAAAAAATTTTACGGGGCTCACCGTGCAAATTAATTTATTTGATTTTTGAAATTTTAAGCCCATAAGGCCCAATGTTATTTTCAATTTTTGTTTTCTTTTTTTTTTTGGGACGGTCAAATATCTTGATATTTTTATCACGGCTAGGTGTGACCCTTAGCTACACAATGACACCTAATTTAGACACAAAACACGTTCTAGTTTTTGAGATATAAGATCAGTACCGTACTCCCTTAACGCAGACACAAGGTTATTATTTTTAGTAACCATATTATTCATTTTAGGAAACTAAAATTCTCCCACATTATCTTCCGAGCATATTAAAGCTAGTTGGTTATTTTACGATTTTTCTACTTCAATACGTATTTATTTAATTTCTGCAATATTTGATATATTTTTATTGAAACACAAAATTGGTATATTTCAACAAAATATTTATCTTGAGTATTCTTAGGTTATCCGTTAATACACTAAAAATTGTCAGAAGATTAATATTTATGATTTTATTATTATTATAAATTTAATATTTCTAGCTTAGTTCTACTTGGATAAAACTTCAGTTTTGTTATGTATTCACATGTTCTATGAAGCTATAAATATGTTACTGGAAATATTGTATCGTATTTACTTCTTTAATCTTTAAATACGTCTTTGTATTCATTAACAATCTTACACATTTTATAATTAACTAATACATGAAAATGTATATTAGCCAGTCAATGTGTGTTTATACAAATATGTTTCTACTTCATCTTCTTAAAATATTAACTGTATTGAATAATATTTAAAATTACCTAGCTATAGTTTAGAATTAAAATTAGACCTTTTTTAATGACGCCAGACGTCCTTTAAAAATCATGTATAATACACGTATAATATAACATAAGTATTATAATAAGATTATTACAATTAATTGGAGAAATATAAAATTTGTACTTCTAATTTTCTTCTATATTCATTAAAATTTGTTTAAAAATCGATATATTAATTGATTTCTCTGTAGTCTATTGAACTAAACTTATAAATAATAATTTTATATAAAGTTGCGAATTATGTATCTATGACTGACGCTATACGTGTGACCATTTAATTTAATAAAATATATCTCTAATTAATGTTTATCAATCCAAACCTATATATAACACAACTAATACAATAATGACGTTCATTAGTAAATGTTATTCGTATAATTAACTTAGATAAGGTATTTTCAAAGATTTGAAAAATGTAAAAGTCACCATGTTAAATTTTATATTTCTATTTTTCTTCTATACTAATTAAATATGTTTAAAAAATCTAAACGTTGATTAAATATTGTGTGTAATAATTTGCTTAAATAGTAATAGTAATGCCAGTAATGGTAATAGAATGAATTTAATGAATTGGTCTCTGTGAGCCGTGACATGTATCTCTTCGCATACTTCTCTGTGTAATTTAATGTATTATTTTTAATACAATGTATGTAAAAAAAAGCAAATTTTTATAGATAAAATGCGAAAAAGTCTATATAACATACCACGCTAACGTCTTTTAAATGATTTATAAAATATTTGAAGTAACTTATAATAATTTAAACATGAATTATTTTGCAATGAAACTGCATAATTATTGTAGGTCTGCCTATATGCAGAAATATTGTGACTTGCTTATGTATAGAGCGGTCACAAATATTGACGAGCTATAGTCTAAAATCTTACCGCCAAACGGAGGTAATTAGATTTTACACCTTGCTATATAGAATTAATTATTAAGTAAGAAATAATAACAAATGAGATATTTTGTAAACATTACTGGAAGTTGTTGTTGTAGTGTTTTGAATTGGATAAAACTCCATAACATTGACTTGAGTTGCTTTGCTTTGCATAACGTTGTATTAGTTATGTATTACATCAGAGTGGTCAGAGTTAGCAATGAGATGGTCGAAAATAAATTCGTCGAATTTTTACAAAAAATTTTATGGGGCTCACCGTGCAAATTAATTGTATTTGATTTTTTGAAATTTTAAGCTCATAAGGCCCAATGTTATTTTCAATAATTATTTTCTTTTCTTCGGGAAAATCAAACATCATGATGTTTTTATCACGGCTAGGTGTGACTCTTAGCTACACAATGACACCAAATGTAGACCCAAAACATGTTCTAGTTTTTGAGATATAAGGTCGGTACCCTACTCCCTCAACCCAGACATGAGGTTGTAATTTTATTAACCATATTATTCATTTTAGGAAACTAAAATTCTCCCATATTATCTTCCGAGCATATTAAAGCCAGTTGGTTAATTTACGATTTTTCTACTTCAATATACGTATTTTTTTAATTTCTGCAATATTTGATATGTTTTTATTGAAACATAAAATTGTTATAATTGAACAAAATATTTATTTTTAGCATTCTTAGGTTATATTACACTGAAAATTGTCAGAAGATTAATGTTTACGATTTTATTATTAAATTAAAAATTGCTTCCTTAGTTCCACTTGTATTAAAAATACTTGTAGTAACTTTACAATAATTTAAACATGAAATATATTGCAACTAAACTGCATAATTATGTAAGTCTGTCTGTGTGCAGATATTTTGTGACTATTATGCATCAGAGCGGTCACAAATATTGATGAGCTATGGTGTAAAATCTTACCGTCAAATTGTTATGACACACATCGATATATAAATAGTTTAAGGCAATCAAATATTTTGTAATAATTACGATCGTGTGTTCACATTATAGGGTTTTGTATATAAAATGGATAAGATTCAATTATACATTGATTACATTTTCTTCGACTGCGCTGTGTTGCTTTGAGTCTCGTTGTTTTACAATGCACTATTTTAAATTGAAATAACTCTATTTAAAAAGAAATTTATGTCTGTAATTTTGATATTTTGTTCGCTCTTATATCAATGAATACCCTGAAATATGTTCAATATGGTAGCTGTCAATAAGCTATCAATTAGGAATTTTTGAGGAAGTTGATTGTAAACATAAATATTTACATCAATAGAAACCAAACCCTTGACTCTAAACACTTCTAATTGTCTTCTGTTACTTTGTTACGATATGATGTATATCTTAATCATTTGTTTTCAATCCAATATTACGTAATATAAGTTTTGGTTAATTGTTACTTCAAATCAATCTCTATTTTGTTTTCAATGTTTAAGGTTTTATCAACCTTATATTTATATTGCGTACCATTATTCTGGAACTAAGCATCTTTGATAAACGTCTTTAAACTTAATATTGTAACAATAAAACAATTAATTTTAAGAATTACATGTTTTTAACGGATTCTATATTCAGGGACCGGAACCGTCTCTAATATTTGCGCGATTACCGAGTTCCAATTACCGCGGTTCTCAATGAGTAGTAATTTGGAACCGGTTCCCAGAACCAGTTCTAAAAAGGCGGTTTTAAAAAGGTGGTTTTTAAGAACTGGTTCCAAAAAAGTGGTTCTTTGGAACCGGTTCTCGGAACCGCTTCAAAAAGAGCGGTTCTGAGCGGTTCCAGGAACCGGAACCAGTTCCGGTTCAGGTCCCTGCTCTATATCCATAATATGTTAAAAATAGTCATAAATAATTGACGTCTGCACTTTTATGTTGCAAATTATCTGCACTTTCTGTTAACTACCAACATAATGTATTACGTCTCTGTAATGATTTAATTTACTAGTTTGTATGCGCATGACGTCATACTGAATGCGCTTCGACGCCATACTGGAGCAAATGAATAACATTGCTCAGCATAGGACAAACGTGGTGTATGGTTATTTTATTAGGAAAGTTGGTTACTTTTTTATTATGTTCCTCACATACTTGAGATACTTAATCAATATACTGTATTTACAACATCAATGCTCTCAAAAATATTGCTAAGTATTTTTAAACTGGCAAAATGTGTTGATTTCTCATGTAATTTAGTGCTCACATATGGCATGGACTATTATATGTAGAGAGCGCAGAAATATTTTTTTTTTTCGAAAATAGTTAACTATATATAGGTGTTTTTTTTGGGCAAAATTGGTGGTAGAATAGGTGATTTTTAAGAAATAGTTGATTTAATAGTTGATTTTTATTTTATTATATTTTCATGAAAAAAACAAAACAATTTCAACATTTCTCACCTATTTGTCAACTATTTTCATATTTTTTTCATGATTTGTTGAAAACGTGTACATTTCTAAGGAAAGTAAAAAAAAAAAAAAGAAAAAAAAAAAAGAAAAAAAAATTCAACATTTTAATTTAAAACTTTTTTTCAAATTTACTTAGAAATGTACACGCTTTCAACAAATCATGAAAAAATAAAATGAAAATAGTTGACAAATAGGTGAAAAATGTTGAAATAGTTGTTTTTCATGAAATAGGTGAAAATAGGTGATTTTTAAATAGGGTCAAAAAGTCACAATTTAATGGATCGATGGAGATCTGGTTAAATAATTAAAATATAGCACCCGAAACGCAAATAGTTGAAAAACTATTTCTGCGCTCTTTAATTATATGAATGCATACTCTATATAAAATGTAAAAGAATTTACTTCAATAATATGGATATAAATATTATTTATCACATAATAAAATAAATAACAATTTATATAATAAAGACGTTTCACAAGAGTTTATAACATTTGTACTTCTAATATTCTTCTATTTTAATTAAAATGTGTTTAAAAACATAATTGTTAATATATTTTATGATTGAATTATTTAATTAACTATTGCTCTCCACTAAAGTTATGAATAATTAATTTTAAGAAGCTGCAATATGTCCATGCACTTTCACCTATATAACTTAATATGACGTCTCTTTATCGATTTAATTTTGTAAACTTTAAGATATGTAATTTATAAATATGCATCCCTAACTATTAATTATCTTAAATCATTTATATTGTTAAAAAGCAATTAATCGTACGATTTTTACAATTCTACTTCTCATTTTTCTCTATATTATGATTTAAATTTCTATTAAAATATATAAATGTCATATTATTTGTGTTAATAGTGTTATAAACCAGAGTAAGTTTACCCTCTGATATTACGAAAACTGCTTGTTTTTAAACATTCCATAAGTATTTCTATAAAATATATATATTTTTTTTTAAATATACAATTTTTTGTTTTTGTTTTTCTTGATTTTGTGTGAAATAAAGAGGGAAAAAATTTGCCCTGCTTAATAAGGAAAACTGCATGTATCCATCAGATGCAAATTATTAATGCACTTACTGTCAACTATTTAAGACGTCTCTTTAATGCTTTAAGTTTATAAACTGTAGAAGTAAACTGTACAAGATACGTATATATCTCTAATTATTATTTATCATAACATAGTATAAATATGTATTTAATACAACTCATTTAAATAAAAATTCATTATTAGTATAATTTTAACATTGCAACTTCTAATTTTCTTCTATATTATGATTATATTAATTGTATTAAAACTATAAGTTTAACTATTTGTCTTAATATTGTGTGAAATAAATAAGAGAAAGATTATCCTCTGTAATTACGAAATCTGATCTTTTTTTGTTAATGTTTTAAGCATTTCTATAAGCAATTAAATGTGTTGAGATATAAGCATGCTTTATTGTTATTAGTTTTAAATATAAAAAATAAAAAACCTTATAAATAACGAAATCTGAATCTGTAAAGATAAATACTTCTTCTCCTTTTCTTAGTTGTTACTTAAGATATTACGCTAATACTTCTTAAATACAGTACGTGGTTTTAAACTAGAAAAATGATTTATTTTCCTATGCCACTCATGTTATTGAGTTATCCAACATGACATCGACTTTAACATGAATGCATACACCCTATAGAAAATAAAGAGAAAAAGTTATTACCTATATGAAAACTGGATAAATTCTCAAATATTATTTGTATTTCTATAAAATATTAAATTAGTTGAGATTTTATGTAAAAACATTTTTAGTTTTACCGTAATGTTTTTTTAAATATATTATCAAATTTAAATCTGGCAAGATAAATGGTCAGTATCTGTGCATAAGATGAAGGCATGTTTACATTATACGTTATTACTTCTTATGGTTTTCTTGTTATTAATTAACATTTACTTATTAATTAGGATTATATAAAATTGACAACAACTCAATTTTTATTATTGTTTAAACAATAAAATTTTTTCGTTCTAATAATTGCTGTTTAGCGGGATATTTTCGTCTTTAAATACTTCTTTGTGTCGTTAGATATAGATATGTGTAGTTAGATATAGATATGTTTGTTGATATATCACAAATATTTTAAACATAGTACGCAAGCGTCTTCTATATGATTTATAAAAATATTTGTAGTAACTTTACAATAATTTAAATATAAATTATATTTAAATAAAGCTGCATAATTATAATCAGTCTCCCTGGCAAGATAATTCCGCGTCAGTGTCGCTACATGAGACAGAGTGAATATCTACATTATAACGTTCATACTTCTTATAGCAACATTAATTAACATCTATTTGTTAATTAGGATTATATATAAAACTGACATAAATTCAATGTTTATTATTGTTAAAACAGTAATGTGGAAGTAGTGATTTTGGTACAGTTGATTTTAAGCGTAACATTTTTGTCTTTAAATACTTCTTTGTGCAATTATATATAGGTAAAATATAAATATGTAATTATTATCAATCTTTATATATATATATCTATAGGTTAAATATAATTATATTTTTAAAAAATTCTACGCGAACGTCTTCTATATGATTTACAAAAATATTTGCAGTAACTTTACAATAATTAGAATATAAATTATGATTAAATAAAGCTGCATAATTATAATCTGTCTCCCTATATGTGGATATATTGTAACGTGTTAGAGCGGTCACAGATATTGACATGAGCTAACGTCTATTCTATAGGGTGTGTGCGCATGACGTCATTCTGAATGTTTTTTGATGTTTTACTAAAATGTATCTCTAATTGTTATGTACGATATCACACCAAACTTATATGTAACACAATTCATGCAATAATGACATTTATTCGTAATGTTATTCGTGTAATTAATAATTTTTATATAGATAAGGTACTCGAATGATATGAAAAATGTATATGTTACCATGTTAAAATTTATATTTCTAATTTTCTTCTATATTAATTAAATATGTTTAAAAAATCTCAACGTTGATTAAATATTGTGTGAAATAAATTGTAAAACCGTATTCTCTCTGTCATTATGAAAACTGCGTGTAATTTAAATATTATTTGTGTTTCTATAAAATATACAGTTTGTTGAGATTTTGTGTTTCAAGATAAGTTAAAACATACAAAATAAAAAACTTAATAAAATATCCCATGTAAATGTGTCCAGATAAATGCGGTCAGTATCTGTGCATGGGGCAGAGTGCATGTCTACATTATAACCTTCATACCTCTTATAGCAACATTAATTAACATCTATTTGTTCATTAGGATTATGTTATATTGACAACAATTAAATGTTTGTTATTGTTTAAACAATAATTATATATTGGTTCTGTTGGTTTTTACCTTGATAATTTTGTCTTTGAATACTTCTTGGTGGAATTAAATATAAATTATTTATTTTATTAAATAGGTGAAATGTGAGAAAGTCAAATTAACATAATTACGTAACGTATTTTATATGATTTATAAAATATTTGTAGTGACATTAATTAACATGTAGGTATTAATTAGGATTATGCTTATATAAATTAAATGGCTTTTTTTGTTTCAATAGTAATGCCAGTAATGGTGAAATGGTGATATACTTAAAATACGTGCTGTGGGCCGTGACAATTATCTCTTTGAATACTTCTCTGTGTAATTTAATGTATTAATTGTTAATACAATGTATTAATCAGAAACCAATACATAATGTATGAGATGCGAAAAAGTCTATAAAACATACTACGCTAACGTCTTCTAAATGAGTTATAAAAATATTTGTAGTAAATTATAATAATTTAAACATGAATTATTTTGCTCTAAAACTGCATAATTATGATGTAGGTAAATGTGCAGATAATTTGTGACTTGGTTAAGTATTGCAGGGGTCACAAATATTGACCTAAAATCTACCGTCAAACGGAGGTCATTAGTTTTTGTGACTCGTTATATAGAATTATTTACTGAGTTAGAAATAATAACAAATATGATATTTTGTAAACATTACTGGAAGTTGTTGTAGTGTTTTGCATTGGACAAAACTGCATAACATTGACTTGAGTTGCTTTGCTTTGCATAACGTTGTATTAGTTATGTATTACATTACAGTGGGCAGAAATAGCCATGAGATAGTCGACAATAATTCAGTACAATTTGTTACAAAATATTTTACAGGGTCACCGTGCAAATTAATTTATTTGATTTTTGAAATTTTAAGCCCATAAGGCCCAATGTTATTTTCAATTTTTGTTTTCTTTTTTTTTTGGACGGTCAAATATCTTGATATTTTTATCACGGCTAGGTGTGACCCTTAGCTACACAATGACACCTAATTTAGACACAAAACACGTTCTAGTTTTTGAGATATAAGATCAGTACCCTACTCCCTTAACGCAGACACAAGGTTATTATTTTTAGTAACCATATTATTCATTTTAGGAAACTAAAATTCTCCCACATTATCTTCCGAGCATATTAAAGCTAGTTGGTTATTTTACGATTTTTATACTTCAATACGTATTTATTTAATTTCTGCAATATTTGATATGTTTTTATTGAAACATAAAATTGGTATATTTCAACAAAATATTTATCTTTAGTATTCTTAGGTTATCCGTTAATACACTAAAAATTGTCAGAAGATTAATATTTATGATTTTATTATTATTATAAATTTAATATTTCTAGCTTAGTTCTACTTGGATAAAACTTCAGTTTTGTTATGTATTCACATGTTCTATGAAGCTATAAATATGTTACTGGAAATATTGTATCGTATTTACTTCTTTAATCTTTAAATACGTCTTTGTATTCATTAACAATCTTACACATTTTATAATTAACTAATACATGAAAATGTATATTAGCCAGTCAATGTGTGTTTATACAAATATGTTTCTACTTCATCTTCTTAAAATATTAACTGTATTGAATAATATTTAAAATTACCTAGTTATAGTTTAGAATTAAAATTAGACCTTTTTTAATGACGCCAGACGTCCTTTAAAAATCATGTATAATGCACGTATAATATAACATAAGTATTATAATAAGATTATTACAATTAATTGGAGAAATATAAAATTTGTACTTCTAATTTTCTTCTATATTCATTAAAATTTGTTTAAAAATCGATATATTAATTGATTTCTCTGTAGTCTATTGAACTAAACTTATAAATAATAATTTTATATAAAGTTGCGAATTATGTATCTATGACTGACGCTATACGTGTGACCATTTCATTTAATAAAATATATCTCTAATTAATGTTTATCAATCCAAACCTATATATAACACAACTTACACAATAATGACGTTCATTAGTAACATTATTCGTATAAATAATTTAGATAAGGAATTTTCAAAGATGTGAATAATGTAAAAGTCACCATGTTAAATTTTATATTTCTAATTTTCTTCTATATAAATTAAATATGTTTAAAAAATCTAAACGTTGATTAAATATTGTGTGAAATAATTTGCTTAAATAGTAATAGTAATGCCAGTAATGGTAATAGAATGAATTGAATGAATTTATCTCTGTGAGCCGTGACATTTATCTCTTTGCATACTTCTCTGTGTAATTTAATGTATTATTTTTAATACAATGTATGTAAAAAAAAGCAAATTTTTATAGATAAAATGCGAAAAAGTCACTATAACATACCACGCTGACGTCTTCTAAATGATTTATAAAATATTTGAAGTAACTTATAATAATTTAAACATGAATTATTTTGCAATAAAACTGCATAATTAATGTAGGTCTGTCTATATGCAGAAATATTGTGACTTGGTTATGTATAAAGCGGTCACAAATATTGATGAGCTATGGTCTAAAATCTTACCGTCAAATTGTTACACAAAATATTACAGGGTCACCGTCTAAAATTATTTTATTTTATTTTTTTGGACATTTTAAGCCCATAAGGTCAAATATTATTTTCAATAATTATTATTATTTTTTTTTTTGGGACGGTCAAACCTCTTGATAATTTTATCACGGCTAGGTTTGACTTAGCTACAACAAATTTAGACCCAAAACACGTTCTAGTTTTTGAGATATCAGGTCGGTACCCTACTCCCTCAACCCAGACATGAGGTTGTAATTTTATTAACCATATTATTCATTTTAGGAAACTAAAATTCTCCGATATTATCTTCCGAGCATATTAAAGCCAGTTGGTTAATTTACGATTTTTCTACTTCAATACGTATTTTTTTAATTTCTGCAATATTTGATATGTTTTTATTGAAACATAAAATTGTTATATTTCAACAGCGTATTTATTATAGTGTACTTAAGTTATCCGTAATTACACTGAAAATTGTCAGAAGATTAAAGTTTACGATTTTATTGTTAAATTAAAAATTGCTTCCTTAGTTCCACTTGTATTAAAAATATTTGTAGTGACTTCACAATAATTGAAACATGAACTAAATTGCACTAAAACTGCATAAATATGTAGGTCTGTCTGTGTGCAGATATTTTGTGACTATTATGTATCAGAGCGGTCACAAATATTGATGAGCTATGGTGTAAATTTTTACTTTCAAATTGCTATGACACACATCGATATATTAAGTTATAAATAGTTTAAGGCAATTAAATATTTTGTAATCATTACGATCGTGTGTTCACATTATAGGGTTTTGTATATAAAATGGATAAGATTCAACTATACATTGATTACGTTTCTTCCACTGCACTGTGTTGCTTTGAGTCTCGTTGTGTTACGTTGCACTATTTTAAATTGAAATAACTCTATTTAAAAAGAAATTTATGTCTGTAATTTTGATATTTTGTTCGCTCTTATATCAATGAATACCCTGAAATATGTTCAATATGGTAGCTGTCAATAAGCTATCAATTAGGAATTTTTGAGAAAGTTGATTGTAAACATAAATATTTACATCAATAGAAACCAAACCCCTGACTCTAAACACTTCTAATTGTCTTCTGTTACTTTGTTACGATATGATGTATATCTTAATCATTTGTTTTCAATCCAATATTACGTAATATAAGTTTTGGTTAATTGTTACTTCAAATCAATCTCTATTACGTTTTCAATGTTTAAGGTTTTATCAACCTTATATTTATATTGCGTACCATTATTCTGGAACTAAGCATCTTTGGTAAACGTCTTTAAACTTAATATTGTAACATTAAAACAATTATTTTAAGAATTACATGTTTTTAACGGATTCTATATTCAGGGACCGGAACCGTCTCTAATATTTGCGCGATTACCGAGTTCCAATTACCGCGGTTCTCAATGAGTAGTAATTTGGAACCGGTTCCCAGAACCAGTTCTGAAAAGGCGGTTTTAAAAAGGTGGTTTTTAAGAACTGGTTCCAAAAAAGTGGTTCTTTGGAACCGGTTCTCGGAACCGCTTCAAAAAGAGCGGTTCTGAGCGGTTCCAGGAACCGGAACCAGTTCCGGTTCAGGTCCCTGCTCTATATCCATCATATGTTAAAAATACACATAAATAATTGACGTCTGCACTTTTATGTTGCAAATTATCTGCACTTTGTGTTAACTACCAACATACTGTATTACGTCTCTGTAATTATTTAACATACTAGTTTGTATGCGCATGACGTCATACTGAATGCGCTTCGACGCCATACTGGAGCAAATGAATAACATTGCTCAGCATAGGACAAACGTGGTGTATGGTTATTTTATTAGGAAAGTTGGTTATTTTTTTTATTATGTTTCTCACATACTTGAGATACTTAATCAATATGCTGTATTTACAACATCAATGCTCTCAAAAATATTGCTATGTATTTTCAAACTGGCAAAATGTGTTGATTTCTCATGTAATTTAGTGCTCACATATGGCATGGACTATTATATGTAGAGAGCGCAGAAATATTTTTTTTTCGAAAATAGTTAACTATATATAGGTGTTTTTTTTGGGCAAAATAGGTGGTAGAATAGGTGATTTTTAAGAAATAGTTGATTTAATAGTTGATTTTGATTTTATTATATTTTCATGAAAAAAACAAAACAATTTCAACATTTCTCACCTATTTGTCAACTATTTTCATATTTTTTTCATGATTTGTTGAAAACGTGTACATTTCTAAGGAAAGTAAAAAAAAAGAAAAAAAATTTAAAAATTTTAATTTAAAACTTTTTTTCAAATTTCCTTAGAAATGTACACGTTTTCAACAAATCATGAAAAAATAAAATGAAAATAGTTGACAAATAGGTGAAAAATGTTGAAATAGTGGTTTTTCATGAAATAGGTGAAAATAGGTGATTTTTAAATAGGGTCAAAAAGTCACAATTTAATGGATCGATGGAGATCTGGTTAAATAATTAAAATAGCACCCGAAACGCAAATAGATGAAAAACTATTTCTGCGCTCTTTAATTATATGAATGCACACTCTATATAAAATGTAAAAGAATTTACTTCAATAATAAGGATATAACTATTATTTATCACATAATAAAATATATAACAATTTATATAATAAAGACGTTTCACAAGAGTTTATAACATTTGTACTTCTAATATTCTTCTATTTTAATTAAAATGTGTTTAAAAACATAATTATTAATTTATTTTATGATTGAATTATTTAATTAACTATTGCTCTCCACTAAAGTTATGAATAATTAATTTTAAGAAGTTGCAATATGTCCATGCACTTTCGCCTAACTTAATGCGACGTCTCTTTATCGATTTAATTTTGTAAACTTTGAGATATGTACTTTATAAATATGCATCCTTAACTATTAATTATCTTAAATCATTTATATTGTTAAAAAGCAATCAATCGTATAATTTTTACAATATATGCTACTTCTCATTTTCCTCTATAATATGATTTAAATTTCTATTAAAATATATAAATGTTATATTATTTGTGTTAATAGTGTTATAAACCAGAGTAAAATTACCCTCTGATGTTACAAAAACTGCTTGTTTTTAAACATTATAAGTATTTCTATAAAATATATATATATTTTTTTTTAAATATACAATTTTTTGTTTTTGTTTTTCTTGATTTTGTGTGAAATAAAGAGGGAAAAAATTTGCCCTGCTTAATAAGGAAAACTGCATGTATCCATCAGATGCAAATTATTAATGCACTTACTGTCAACTACTTAAGACGTCTCTTTAATGCTTTAAGTTTATAAACTGTAGAAGTAAACTCTACAAATACGTATCTCTAACTATTATTTATCATAACAAAGTATATGTATTTAATACAACTTATTTAAATAAAAATTCATTATTAGTATAATTTTAACATTGCAACTTCTAATTTTCTTCTCTATTATGATTATATTAATTGTATTAAAAATATAAGTTTAACTATTTGTCTTAATATTGTGTAAAATAAATAAGAGAAAGATTATCCTCTGTAATTACGAAATCTGATCTTTTTTTGTTAATATTTTAAGCATTTCTATAAACAATTAAATGTGTTGAGATATAAGCATGCTTTATTGTTATTAGTTTTAAATATAAAAAATAAAAAACCTTATAAATAACGAAATCTGAATCTGTAAAGATAAATACTTCTTCTTCTTTTCTTAGTTGTTACTTAAGATATTACGTTAATACTTCTTAAATACAGTACGTGGTTTTAAACTAGCAAAATGATTTATTTTCCTATGCCACTCATGTTATTGAGTTATCCAACATGACATCGACTTTAACATGAATGCATACACCCTATAGGAAATAAAAAGAAAAAGTTATTACCTATATGAAAACTGGATAAATTCTCAAATATTATTTGTATTTCTATAAAATATTAAATTAGTTGAGATTTTATGTAAAAACATTTTTAGTTTTACCGTAATGTTTTTTTAAATATAATATTAAATGTCAATCTGGCAAGATAAATGGTCAGTATCTGTGCATAAGACGAAGGCATGTCTACATTATACGTTATTACTTCTTATGGTTTTCTTGTTATTAATTAGCATTTACTTATTAATTAGGATTATATAAAATTGACAAAAACTCAATTTTTATTATTGTTTAAACAATAAAATTTTTTTCGTTCTAATAATTGCTGTTTAGCGGGATATTTTCGTCTTTAAATACTTCTTTGTGTCGTTAGATATAGATATCTGTAGTTAGATATAGATATGTTTGTTGATATATCACAAATATTTTAAACATAGTACGCAAGTGTCTTCTATATCTTTTATAAAAATGTTTGTAGTAACTTTACAATAATTTGAATATAAATTATATTTAAATAAAGCTGCATAATTATAATCAGTCTCCCTGGCAAGATAATTCCGAGTCAGTGTCGCTACATGAGACAGAGTGAATATCTACTTTATAACGTTCATACTTCTTATAGCAACATTAATAAACATCTATTTGTTAATTAGGATTATATAAAACTGACCTAAATTCAAAGTTTATTATTGTTAAAACAGTAATGTGATGGTATTGCATTTGTTACTGTTGATGTTTAACGTAACAATTTTGTCTTTAAATACTTCTTTGTGCAATTAGCTATAGGTAAAATATAAATATATAATATAAATAGGTTAAGTATAAGTATATATTTTAAAATTCTACGCAAGTGTCTTCTATATGATTTATTAAAATGTTTGTATTGTAACTTCACAATAATTTGAATATAAATTTTATTTAAATAAAGCTGCATAATTATAATCAGTCTCGCTATATGTGTTATATGTAACGTATTAGAGCGGTTACAAATATTGACATGAGCTAAGCTCTATTCTATAGGGTGTGTGCTCAACACGTCATTCTTAATGCTTTTCGATGCTCTTCTTGAGCAATGAATAACATTTCTCTGCATAGGACAAACCTATTTTTTGGCTATTTTCTTTGGAAAATTAGCTATTTTTTGGTCATTATTATTTTTTTTGCATACTCAAAGTACTAATTCAACCTGTTAACAGCATCAATGCTCTCTAATAAATTGCTAAGTATTTTTAAACTGGCAAAATGTGCAATTTTCCTATACTGGCCCATGTTATTTAGTACTCACTTATGACGTTGACTTTAACATGAATGAAACCACCCTATAATGTTAGCGTCAAATTGAGAACATTATATTTTGCAGATGAGGCCTCCAGTGTTGGTCATCAATATTTGACTTAATGGTGATATCCACTTTCTAACACGTTATAACTTCTGTTAACAGTCAATATTTATTTACTGTTAAATGTCATATTGCTACATTGGCCAGTGGCTGAAAAATGTTATGGATCACAAAATATTTTCTAAATATATTATTTTTTATTGCACTTTCATAACATAATTCAACTTGTTAACAATTCTCTCCAAAATATTGCTAAATATTTTTAAAACTGGCAAAATGTTATTTACTCATGTTCTCACATATGGCGTCGACTGTTATATGAATGCGAACATCCTATAGGGTGTATGCGGATGACGTCATATTTATTGCGCTTGGAGGCCATACTGGAGTAGTGCCTAACATTGCTCAGCATAGGACAAATTTCATTTATTTCAAATTTCTTTGGAAAATAAGTTAATTTTTTTGTTCTTGTTATTTTTCTCACATACTTGAGATACTAATTAAACATATTTACATCATCAATGCTCTCAAAAATATTGCATAGTGGTTTTAAACGGGCAAAATGAGTTATTTTCCTATGTCACCCATGTTATTGAGTTATCCAACATGACGTCGACTGTTATATGAATGCGAACACCCTATATAAAATGTAAAGTAGCTACTTCAATAATATTGTATCCATTATAATTATTTGTCTCAAGATAAACTTATCTAACATAAGTTATGTAATAATAGGTAATAATGTATTAATTGTTTATTGATATATACTTCTAATTTTCTTCTATTTTAATTGAAATGTGCTTAAAATTGAAATAATAACTTATTTTTTTATAGTTGTAAAAATAAGTATTGAACCAAAGTTATGAATATTTAGTGTTATTCGTAAACCTCGTTGTCTTGCACCAAAAAAATGCGCATTACATTTGAATAACCAATGTTGATCGTCATTTTAGGAGCAGAGAACACGGTTTTTGAACAGCATTATTGATTTATACAAAGTTGTGAATGATGAACTTCACTAACTCTCTATATACGTGCATCCATTTAATTTTAAAATATGTTTATTTTAAAGAATATTTTATTCCTCAACTTTATAATTCACATCTGTCTTATATAACACAATGTGAATCATATTTATTATTTAAGAAATCAGAGAAATTCATACTTGAAAATATGTTTTATATAATGTATCTGATCATTTAGCAGTTAATAATGTTAAATATAATTGATCTAGGATATAATTTACAATATTTTAATATTTTGTTGCATGTATGTTGTGTTTTGAGTTGAAATATTCTACTCTGTTGAGGCGCAATCAAATCTTATAATCACTCACAAAAAAAAAAAAAAAAAAAAAAAAAAAAAAAAAAAAAACTAGTGCATTATTTTAGTTACGAATCCTAACTAATTAGAGATAAACATTTTTGAGTTATTACAAGCAGCTACAATAATTCTGCACCCATTTCTTGAGTGATCTTATTATGATCGTTATGGTCAAATGTCAGGAGTTTTGTCACGATAATTTTCTATAAAACTTCTTTATTATTAAATATTTATTGTGGCTATATTTCAGCATGTAAACAGAAATGGGCCAGCCAGTTAAAGAAATAGCCAGGTATATTTACGTATATCCATAATGGTCAAATTTCAGGTGTTTTGTCACGATAATTTTCTATAAAACTTCTTTATTATTAAATATTTATTGTGGCTATATTTCAGCATGTAAACAGAAATGGGCCAGCCAGTTAAAGAAATAGCCGCGTATATTTACGTATATCCATAATGGTCAAATTTCAGGTGTTTTGTCGCGATAATTTTCTATAAAACTTCTTTATTATTAAATATTTACCCTAGCTATATTGCAGCATGTAAACAGAAATGGGCCAGGCAGTTAATATAGCCAGTATATTATATTTACGTATATCCGTTATTATCACATTTCAGGAGTTTTGTCACGATAATTTTCTATAAAACTTCTTTATTATTGCAAAATTAACTTTGCTATGCAGTAAAATTAGTATCATATATGAAAGGTGTATAGTTGCAAATTTTCTCTATTTTTACGTCTAAGAACTGATATAGAAAGAAATTGCTGTTTTTATTAACTTTCCTTGCGTGCTTACTGATAAGCTCCTGTAATTAAGTACTTTTTGTGTCATATATTAGAATGTTAAATTGGTGAAAAATGTCCCTAATATATTGATTATTTTGTTAATATTGAAACGTATATTTTTATCATTGTGGCCATATTACATGGTAATTATTAAGGGATTTCAGTTTAATTTTACTAAGTTTTGTAACAATTATTTACACGAGATTACTTCTAAATATGTCGAGAGATTATTGAGAATCAAATTTATTATTTTTAAGTTTTTCTGTGTCGATATTGATGAGAAAACTAAATGTCTGTTAACTTTTTAAGTGTAATTTGAACTTTATGTATTTTTATCTTATAAACACACAGTGTACTGGCAACTTGATATTATTTGGTAAAGATGTAGTTATTTTGTTTTTACGTAATGACTTCTGTTTTTATTATTACGTCAGATTTGTATTTCGTGTATAGGGTGTGTACGCATGACGTCATTTTTGTGTCTCTTCTTGAGTAATGAATAACATTGCTCAGCATAGGACAAACGTACTTTTTTGGCTATTTTCTTCGAAAAATTAGCTACTTTTTGGTCATTATTATTTTTCTTGCATGCTTGAGGTACTAATTCAACCTGTTAAAAGCATCAATGCTCTCAAATATATTGCCAAGTATTTTTAAACTGTCAAAATGTGTCATTTTCCTATACTGGCCAATGTTATTTAGTACTCACTTAACGTCGACTTTAACATGAATGAAACCACACTATCATCTAAGCTGCAACAAGTGTGTGCTCTTAATTATTGATTGTTTAATTACTTATGATTAAGCTAATATACATCTTGAAATGCGCAATAAATGTTCTAAAATTGAAAACCATGTTATACTTTTATATTTATCTATTGGAATTTTTAGCTGTAGGTGCAGATCAATTGTTTTTACTTCTGGTTTTAGCGATTGATTTTAATAGTAATATAAATATGAATGTAAAAGTAGCACCAAATGTGCATATAGTATGTAAGTGTTTTGACTTTTTCTGTCTGTTAATTAACCTTGACGAATATGCCATGTATATTGTATACGATTGAAGGAAACAGAGAAATAAAGAAATTTTGAATTTGAATACCATTGTGTGCACGAAAAAAATTATCTAAAGAGTTACTATTTAGACTTTTTTCATAATAAATTCTTTAGATACATACTAAACTTTTTAGAATCTAAAGAGTTAACTATTTACCGCTAAAGAATTTACGTTTGTACTAACGAGTTACTCTTTAAACTTTTTGTAAGAGAGTTATTGTTTAGTACTAAAGAGTTATTGATATGTGTATCTAAATAATTTATTAAATTTATGTTTTCCGTGTGAAAATGTTAGATTTATAGATTTGTATCTCGTCTATTGTAATCTAAGTCGCAACAAGTGACTGTTGTAATTTATTAATTGATTATTAATTCAACTTTCTGAGCCGTATTGAACTTTTTCAATGAACATAATTGAAATGTGTAAAAGAAAATATACAAAGCAAACCATGCATCAGGTTTATATTAACCATATCACTTCTATATCATGGAAACTACATGAAACTTATACGCTTGGACGCCATATTGGAGTAATAACATTGCTCAGCATAGGACAAACTTTGTTTTTGAGTATTTACTTTGTGAAATGGAATAATTTTTTGCTATTGTTATTTTTCTAACTATTTAAATATTTAAATTTAAAGTACATTTAAATGTCACGTAAAAGTTATATATTTTTATATTTATGAAAGTTTGAGCAATTACTCCTCTGTACGTATGCAATAAGCTGTAAGTAATACAATGTATTAGATGTACTGCATGTCCTGCTGTAATACATGCAAGGAATATACAAAATATCTGACATATCTGCAATCAAGAATTAATTTTTACTATTTAAGTATTCTAACCATTCTTTTCACGGGTAATCATTCTGAAAATAGAGTCCTTGCACATCCTTGCGCTTTGTCGCCATGTTGGTGGTGCCCAATGCATTCTCCAGCATAGTGGAAACATTATTTCTCCTTTTTTTATAAAGAGAGTTTATGTCAACTGAACGAATATTCCTGATATCTTTGAGCTTATTAGAAGCTAGACATAAGGCTTTGATTGAGCTTTTTGAAGCTTTTTTTAACAATAAAAAAAAAAATGACATTTTTCATAATTATGCTGGCCTCTGTATTCCTTACCAACAAAATGGCGGCTCTTAAATATAAGTGCAACCGGTCTACAGTTAGTTGTGAAGAGATGATTGACAATTAAATTAAAAATTTAAAAGTTTTTCTGTCACAATATTGATGAAAAACTAAATATATGTTGTGCTCTTGGAAATAAGTTGAATTGTCAGTAATTCTATATCTAAAACATACATAATGTCTAATTCAAGTGAAAATAGCTTGAAATTTTTAACTTTGGCTGTATTTAATTTGTTTTTTACGTATTTACTTCTGTTTTTCTCGTTATGCCAAATTATTAGATTTATAGATTTGTATCTCGTCTATTGCAATCTGTTGCAACAAGTGTATGTTTTCAATTATTGATTGATTATTAGGTATAATAAGTTCAACTTTCTGAGCTATGTATGAACATAATTGAAATATGAAGAAAATCTCCTAAAATTAAAATAGGAATACATGCATCAGGTTTATATTTACTGCATGTATATCTCTGTTGTATAAATAGTGGAAACATCGTAAAACTTGAACTAATATTATTGCAAATAATCCACAATAAATATATTGATTTTAAGTGAGTAGAGTACCGGTATCAGCCATTAGACTCAAACTTTTCTCGTCAAAAAAATTTGAAATTTTGTACAATGATACTTCAGCTTGAGACAATTTCAAATATATAAAAAATTTGTAGGGTCACCGTGCAAATTAATTTTTTTTTTAAATTTTAAGCCCATAAGGCCCAATGTTAATTGTAATAATTTTTTTTTTCGGTACGGTCAAACATCTTGAAATTTGTATGACGGCTAGGTGTGACCCTTGGCTACACAATGACACCAAATTTAGACCTAAAACACTTCTAGTTTTTTGAGAAATAAGGTCGGTACCCTACTCCTTTACATTATAAATTGTTACGGGACTTGTTTTTCGTGATAAATTTCACTCTATAATTTATATAAAATAATGTATTGCCTGAATTTTTTTTTCGGTTTAAAAAAGTTGAAATCAAATATATATCTAAATGCTTACTTGTATTGTTACAAATTAGTTCATTGAGTTGAAATGTTGAAATTGTTTTATTTAACGCTCTTCGCACGTCTTTTTTATCGCACGTATTTTAACTTACATTCTGTTATCCAATATAGTGAGGATATTTATTATTTACTTTTGTGTGACAAAAATAGTTGTTAATCTTTATTCTGAATTGTTCTGATATTTCTTCTTATTGACACCTTGGATATTGTGACAAAGCCAAGGTAAAGTTGGCAATAATATGGCAACAATGTTATTGTTATTACTGGTTTATAATTGTATGTATAGACCTCTTTCACATCCTTGAGCTTTGTCGCCATGTTTGTGGTGTCTAATGAATTGTCCAGCATAGGAGAAACATCATTTATTCTAAATTTTCACTTAAAAAGAGTTTATTTTAACTGAAATAGTTTTTCTCATATTTTTCGAGCTTATTAAAAGCTGAAAATAAGGCTTTGATTGAGATTTGAAGCTTTTTTTGTTATTAAAAAATAAAAATTACATTTTTCCTATGCTGGCCTATGTATTCATAACCAGCAAAATGGCGGCTCTTAAATATGAGTGAAACCGGTCTATAAGTATCATTATATTATTATTAGACAATTAAATCTTTGATGTAGCAAAACTTATTTTAAATAATATATCACATATTTTGCACAGTAATATGCACAATGTAGCCAATCACAGTCACCGCTTTGGTCACGTGATAAATTTAAGCCACTCCCTCAAGTTCTTTACCCCTATCACGACCACATCGGTACATTGTGACGTCAGATACATGATATAACTGCAAAAATGAAAATAAATACAAAAATCAAGGTGTTGGTGTCTAATTCATGGATAATAAGGTATGGTAATTATCAGTCTAGTAATTTAAATGATAAAAAAAAGTAAGTTGACAAGGGCTTTAAGATAAATTTTTGTACCTTTAGTCCGTTGGTCAGAATTTATGAGTGCTTCTAAATAACGAAATAATTACATTAAATTGTTATTAACATTTTAACAAATAATTTTATTGATGTGACGACGTATAACACGTCTTATTTGTTGCTCTCTAATATCTCGTCTATGTTTTTAATTTTATTAATATTACATATTTATAACTTAAAATTATAATTAATATATTTTGTATTAGTTAACGTCTGCTACTACGCTTAGTTTTACGTTTTTATCGTCCTAGATTTATAATTGTTAATTTCTAATTGATAATCAGCAAAATCATTGCAATAAAACATTGCCAAGAAAACTGAGCTATTTTGTCGTAACTTAACGAGAGAAAATCTTAATGTATTTTTATTTGTAGTTAAAATGTAAATCAAATTCTTTATGCAAATGCCTAACTTTATTTTTTACAAATAAATTGTGTGATTATATAATTGCCTGAAGTGGTATTGTCAATTAATTGATCTTATTGACGTCTTTTTTATCGCTCGTTTATATAAATTACTTTGTTTACAAATAATAAATGAATTGTATTGGAGTAAATTAGAGTCTCTTTGACCAAAACCTAATAGTAGATTAAGTAATGGACATTGTACACAATTTATTATGCCTAGAATCAACGCTACACTCTTGCAAAAACAAGGTTGTTCCCGCCAAAAGTTGTATCCGCAGTGCTAAACCAATCAGAGAGCGTGTTATAAACCTACTAGCCAATCAAAGTTGACTTTACATTGTTAATTACACTGTATCCCCTCAAACTAGTGTGGGAGAATTGTAGTTATTATGATTCTTTTTTCCTAGAAACGTTGATCTATAGACCCTTTGCACATCCTTGCGCTTTGTTGCCATTTTTGTGGTGCCTAATGCATTGTCCAGCATACACGGAAAAAATTATCTAAAGAGTTACTATTTAGACTTTTTTCATAATAAATTCTTTAGATACATACTAAACTTTTTAGAATCTAAAGAGTTAACTATTTACCGCTAAAGAAATTACGTTTGTACTAACGAATTACTCTTTAAACTTTTTGCAAGAGAGTTATTGTTTAGTACTAAAGAGTTTTTTTATATGTATCTAAATAATTTATTAAATTTATGTTTTCCGTGCAGGGGAAACATCATTTCTTCTAATTTTTACATAAAATGAGTTTATTTCAACTTTTCTTTCATATTCTTCAAACTTATTAGGAGCTAGAAATAAGGCTTTCATTGAGGTTTGAAGCTTCTTTTGCTATTAAAAAATAATAATAACATTTTTACTATGCTAACCTATGTATTCCTGACCAACAAAATGGCAGCTATTAAATATGAGTGCAACCGGCCTATATAACAAGCTAAGCAGCAATGTTAAAGAAATATCCTCTTCTATGTTTATGAAATATGTTTTATAGTTAAAGTTGTTTTTATCTTTATAAGTTTTGTCATGTTTTGTGGTTTTAAAGGCGTAGAACACCTTGAACAAAAAAGTTGCATAGTATCCTAACAAACCTTAAAATTAACGTTGATTTGGCCAGAGTCATTTATTTCTAATTTATTTTCCATTCACAAAATACCGCTGGCGGTCACTGACGTCACAGCTTGCTTGTTTTAAGCGCGCGTAAACCGATATACACCATTCAGTGTATATAAATATATACACCGTCAGTGACCGGCAGCGGTATTTTGTGAATGGAAAATAAATTAGAAAAAAATGACTTTGGCGAAATCAACGTTGATTTTAAGGTTTGTTAGGATATTACGCCATTTTTTGTTCAAGGTGTTCTACGCCTTTAATATAACTTCTCAGTTTGAAATGTTTTTACTGTTACATGAAAATGTAATGAAGAGGCGTTTTCTACGTTGTCATTCTGAAATATAGATAAATGTATTAACTTCTATTTGACGTCTTAAAATGTTTAAAATATAATTATAACTAATATGTTATGTTGTTCCAATATTGAAATGTTTTTACTATAACATACAAATATTAATAATACGACGAGTTTTATACTTTGTCATTCTGAAATATAGATAAATGTATTAACTTCTATTTGACGTCTTAAAATGTTTAAAATATAATTCGTGTTTCATATTATATGCTCAGTAATATTTTAAATAATATTACAATCGTAGATGATTGTTCTTGTTTAGCCTTTATTAAGCAAGTAAATATAATTGAAGACGTAGAACACCTTGAACAAAAAAGTTGTGTAATATCCTAAGATATCTGAAAATCAACGTTGATTTGGCCAGAGTCATTGATTTCTAATTTATTTTCCATTCACAAAATGCCACTGGCGGTCACTGACGTCACAGCTCGCCCGGTTTACGCGCGCGTAAAACAAGTGAGCTGTGACGTCAGTTACCGCCAGTGGTAAAAAAAAAGTCCGGAGAATTTACGAATGCTTCAAGGTCATTTGAAAAATCCAATAATCGATTATTTGTATAATATCAAACAGGTACACCTTTTAGGTGATTGTTCAAAAAGTCGGCCTATCGCCCACATTGTTAAAATCTCGCACCTATATTTTGTGAATGGAAAATAATTTAGTAATCAATGGTTGCAGCCAAATCAACGTTAATTTTCAGGTTTGTAAGGATATTTCACAACTTTTTTTTGTTCAAGGTTTTCTACGCCTTTAAATTCTCTGTATTCTTCTTTATATTTATATAATTTAATTTTAATTTTGTGTATAATAGTGAATTTGTTTATTGTTGTAATAAGAAGCCACGTAATTGGAAACAAACCTCACTGAAAGATATATAATAATATTTTATATGCAAATTACTCGATTGAAAAGTTCTACTCCTGTAATGAGGAAAGGTGAATTTAATTTTTTTTTTTTTTGAGTTTATAATATTTTTGGAAACAACTTTAAAAATTTTTGAGACGCGTATTTTTTCTTAGGACGATTGAAGCATGCGAAGTATTTTTACTTAATTTTTGAAAATCGGCCTAGAAAGCCTGTGACGTCATCAGTCGACTTTTTTCTCGGCAAATACTTATCGTTCAAGGTTCAGTAACCAGTTCAATGAAATCAGCTCGTCCTCAGGATTTTAAAAAACTGGCTGCTGAACTTTCTACGGTCAATACTTTCTAAAATAAATGCCCGATTTATGACGTCACAGGCTTTTTAGGTCGATTTTCAAAAAATTAATTAAAAATACTTCCTATGCTCCAATTGTTCTAAGAAAAAATGACGCCTCAAAATTTTGTAACACTTTTTTTAAAAATGTCATAAAAAGTTGGGGTTAAAAATAATTCATCTTCCTCATTTATAAGATAGTTTAATACTTCTATGTTCTAACAGTATTGAAACTTTAAGTTTAAAATTTAAATATGTTTATTTTGAAAATATAGTTCGTGCCTAATATTTTACTACGTTCTACGTCTCGCAGTTTTATGTTATAATAGCAACTGTATTAGGTTGCCTTGTGTACGAATACGATATTTTATTTCTACTGTACGTACTGTATTGTGCAATTCTGAAATACAGATAAATTTATTAACTTGTCTTAAAATGTTTATGTAATTCGTGTTTCATATTAAATGTTCATTAATTCTTCAAATAATATTACTATAGATGATAGTCGTTCTTGTTTAGCCTTCATTAAAGCCATAGAACACATAAAACAACATGTGCTTTTTAAGAATTAATCACAAAATGGGATCTTCAAAACTGATGACAATTTTTACCAGAATGTTAATGTAGCCCCACGAGAGAGCGTGAAAATACTCTAAAGTGTGCAATTTGCGTGATTATTCATGTTTATGACGTCAGAAACAGGCAAAAGTTAGTATGAAAATGTTGTGAGGGTTGCATAAATTGAATTTTCTGATCACTGCTACGGGACTACTGTTGGGTTTTGAGACAAACTAAAGTTATTTATGTAAATCCCATCAAGTGTTTTGTGATATAAATGCTTATGTTTTTCTCCGGTCTATTCTTTTAAAATGTAAATCATGTTTCATATTAAATGCTCAGTAATATTTTAAATAATATAACAGTTGATAATATTTATTGTTTAGGATTTAGTAAGCAAGTAAACATAAATAAATTCTTGATATTCTTGATTATATTTTTAATGTTAATATTGTGTACAACAATGCATTTCTTTATTGTTGTAATGATACTTATTGTTGTTGGAAACAAAACTCACAGTAAAATATTTGATGTTTAAATTACTCAATTGATGACTTCTCTACTTTTGTATAATGATTAACATAATTAGTTCTAATTATAATATATTCTCTGACGTCAGAGTCTCCATACCTATGTTTTCAAACCACCCTATACCTACATGTCTATTGGTAGCACATGAAAGTATAATGTGTATCCGCATGACGTCATATTTAATGCGCTTGGACGCCATACTGGAGTAATAAATAACATTGCTAAGCCTAGGACAAACTTTTTTTTTTGTCTACTTTCTTTGGGAGATTTGTTATTTGTTATTATAATGTTTCTCACATACTTGAAATTCAAGCTATTAACAAAATCACTTCATTCTCTTAATATTATTGTTTATGAAATACAATTTTTTTAAACCAAGAAGAATTACCGAGCTATTACCGAGCTGGTATGTCCGAGTGGTGAGGCAGCTGACTCGCAACTCTGTACTCCTCACCGAGTATAGGTTCGAGCCACTGCTGGGTGCGTACGTCAAGTGTGAAAGCACAACATGTTGCACGATGCATGTTTACATGCATTCCATGACGACGCACAGCATTCGGGAGGTGCATGATTGTAAGATTGCACCGACCAGCCTGCCTAGATGTTTCCACGGTTTCTCTAGGCCGTCATGGCGAATGCCGGGCTATGTACTTAGGCCGTGACCGGCCCGTGTGTGCTTTTCCATTAAATTGGAAAGTTCTTATCTGTCGATAAGACAATGTCTTGACTGGGACTGGGATTGGTGTAGCACAATAACACACAAGCAAATAAGTAAAAAAAAAAAAAAAAAAAAAAAAGATAAAGATAAAGATGTGTTTGCTCTCTTTCTTCTGTGTTTTTAAATAACGAAATAATTACATTAAATTATTATTAATATTTTAACAAATAATTTTATTGATGTGACGACGCATAAAATGTCCTATTGTTTCTCTCCAATATCTCGTCTGTTTTTAACTTTAATAATATTAAATATTTATAACTTGACATTATAATTAATGTATTTTGTATATGTTTAAGTCTGCTACTACGCTTAGTTTTACGTTTTTATCGTCCTAGATTTATAATTGTTAATTTCTTATTGATAATCAGCAAAATCATTGCAATAAAACATTGCCAAGAAAACTGAGCTATTTTGTCGTAACTTAACGAGAGAAAATCTTAATGTATTTTTATTTGTAGTTAAAATGTAAATCAAATTCTTTATGCAAATTCTTAACTTTATTTTTAGAAATAAATTCTGGGATTATAATTACCTAAAGTGGTATTGTTAATTGATTGATCTTATTGACGTCTTTTTTAATCATTCAAATAATAAATAAATAATCTGTATTGGACTTAATTAGAGTCTCTCGTTAGCCAAAACCTAATACATTAAGTAATGTATTGACTTTATTATGCCTAGAATCAACGCTAGCTATTATAATGATTTTTTTTGCCCTTAAAATGTTGATCTATATAACAAGGTAAGCAAGCAAGGTGTATACTATATAAACCTTGCTAAGCAGCAATGTTAAAGAAATGACTGTTTCTATAGTTTATGAAATATGTTTTATAGTTATGTTATAGTTTTTTTTTTTATCTTTTTAAAGGCGTAGAACACCTTGAACAAAAAAGTTGTGTAATATAAGAATAGGAATCTTTATTGACCCGGGCAGTTTATAGTAACAATCAAAGTTACAACAAGCAAACATGAAAATCAACGTTGATTTGGTCGAAGTTATTGATTTCTAATTTATTTGCCATTCTCAAAATGCCTCTGGCGGTCATTGACGTCACAGCTTGCTTGTTTTATGCGCTCGTCCCCTGAACGTATGTCCACTGCACACCCTGGGCCTAAATTGTGTATGCCAAGTGAACGTATGTCTCCTGGAAGTATGTCTCGTGAGGATCCCCCCACATAGCGGTACTGTATGACATGTGCACGTATGTCCACTGCAAACCCTGGGCCTAAATTGTGTATGCCAAGTGAACGTATGTCTCCTGCAAGTATGTCTCGTGAGGATCCCCCCACATAGCGGTACTGTATGACAAGTGCACGTATGTCCCCTGAACGTATGTCCACTGCAAACCCTGGGCCTAAATTGTGTATGCCAAGTGAACGTATGTCTCCTGCAAGTATGTCTCGTGAGGATCCCCCCACATAGCGGTACTGTATGTCAAGTGCACGTATGTCCCCTGAACGTATGTCCACTGCACACCCTGGGCCTAAATTGTGTATGCCAAGGGAACGTATGTCTCCTGGAAGTATGTCTCGTGAGGATCCCCCCACATAGCGGTACTGTATGCCAAGTGCACGTATGTCCCCTGAACGTATGTCCTCTGCACACCCTGGGCCTAAATTGTGTATGCCAAGTGAACGTATGTCTCCTGGAAGTATGTCTCGTGAGAGCGATAGTTAACATTATAGGAAATATAACTTACATATAGTTTGGATATTGCATCTGCAATTAACTCAAAATAACGGATTCTACTTCTACAATTTATAACATAATTTTATATTTCTCAGATGTATATAACTATATTTAAACTAAATAGTTTAAAATGCAAGTATGTTTATTTGGTCTAGGAAATAAGAACCTATTATTTTGTTACGTTTCACGTCTCATATAGTTTTATATTATCATAGTAACTGCTTTAGGTTGCGTTATTTTAAAATACGAATTTATGTTTCTACTTTTTTTTCTCTTGTTTTTACTGTATGTCTTACTAAGCCCCCGTATTTGAGAGGACCGTTGAGCAGTGACAGAAGGTAGCCAGGAAAGGCGCAAGCGCCCATGTTAAACCTGATCTACCCTTTGAGGGATGAAAGGATGTAGAAGGAAGAGGTAGAGTGTTGGTAGAAAGGATTGGAAGGTAGCGACTGTGGCCTATAGTTAGGAACTGCCCAGTCATTCGACACCTAGGGTGGTGCATGCAGGAAACCACAGTGCACTGCATGCGTGGACAGCTGACATCCAAGTATTACCTTGGATGCCTGGCCGACCTCTGCAACTCAGTAGCACACACACAAGTCAAGCCACACCGCGAACCAACATTCCACACCAAGCACAGGTGAATCTTCATGAAAAGTCCCTCTGCAGGTATTAAACGCTGGCCGATACCAGCGTATTTTGCGATTCTAAAATGCAGATAAATTTCTTAACTTGTCTTAAAATATTTAATTTAATTTGTGTTTCATGTTATATACTAAGTAATATGTTTTAAGCTACATTACTATAGTTTAAAAAAATTACCATGTCAATTATTAAGCAAGTGAAAATAATTAAATTCTTAATATTCTTCTTATAATTATAATTGATTTTTAATTTAAATATTGTGTATAAAAATAATGAAATTCTGTATTGCTGTAAAAATAGTTAACGTTGCTGGAACTAAAACTCAAATTGAAACTTCTCAATGTATAATGCATCAATGTTTTGTAACTTGACTGTTATGTGTATAATATTGTGTCTCAGTAAATCTATATAATAATGTTAAGTCAGGTAGATCACTACCAATATCTCATGGTTACGAAATCCAAAACTTAATTATATAACAATTCTCCACGAACTTCTCAATCTTATTCCTAAGTATAACTTAAAGCAGGGTTTCTAGTATAGTTTTTCAATATCATTTTTCATTTTCAAATAAAGTATTTTCAAGGTATATTTTTACTTTTCAAGGAATATGTTTGATGATAATAATATGGGAATTAACTAATTTTAGGGTACCGTAGTAAGAAAAATAAGTAAACAATTTAATGTTATACTTTTATAAAACACTGTCCATAGCAAAGTAAACTTACTACATACACTTTTTACTACAAAAGTAAAATAAAGCTCCAAATTTTTTTTAATTTCGGTACTTTCCCTAAAAGTCATATTATCGAGGAAAAAAATAGAGGCCCTTCAATGGGAATAGTTTCATAAAAATGCGGAATTTTATTCAAAATTCGTTTCTTTTTATATTTATATAATAATGATGATGTTTGTATACATCAAAAATAAAAACTCAAGTTTTTTTTGTCATTGTTACTGTATTTTCAAGGGTTTTCCAGGGGGATCAAATTTCCTGCATTTTCAAGGTTTTCCAGGTTACTAGAAACCCTGCTTAAAGGCATAGACAACATGAAAACATTATCATTTACATCACAAAACACTTGATGTAACTTACATAAATAACTTTAATTGGTCTCAAAATCCAACTGTAGCTACGTAGCAGTGATCAGAAATGTCAATTTATGCAACACACACAACATTTTCATGCTAGTTTTTGCATGTTTCTGACGTCATAAACATGAATAGTCACTTATATTGCATACTTTACAGTTTTTTAACGCTCTCTTGTGGGGCCACATTTGCATTCTGGTAAAAATTATCATCAGTTTTGTAGATCCAATTTTGTGTTTAATGATTAAAAAAAACATGTAGTTACATGTTTTCTATGCCTTTACTTAATGTTATTCATGTATGTCTTATCAAGTGTTTTGCGATGAAGTTTTTCTTACGGCCTATCGCTTTAAGACGATTATTTTATAAGTTACAAGCAGTTATCTACTGTTGATTATGTTATGCTATGATATGTAATAATATACACAAGAAAAATGTAAATTTTATTCACCAAACTTCAACATATGCCAGGAAATATATATACATAAGATTCTCTTTGTAACGTCTTTTTTTAAATATAATAAATAATATTTTATTGCCACACGTACAAAAATAAATACTTTATAATTATGCTAGCTTATTTTGAGCTCAATTTGTCAACTCAGCATAATTTATACTATACTGCATAATAACTATGTTATATAGCATAACAATTTGGTTGTGCAATAATTATGTTGATCTAATTTAGCTTTATTTATGCTATAATAGCTTAAATGTAGCCTAAATTACGTAATTTATTCCTGCCGTGCATTTTCGTAAAATATATGCAACAATCTGAAAGGCGTAGAACACCTTGAACAAAAAAGTTACGTAATATCCCAAGAAACCTGAAAATCAACCTTGACTTGGCCAGAGTCATTGATTTCTAATTTATTATACATTCACAAAATGCCGCTGGCATTGTCACTGACGTCACAGTTTGCTTGTTTTACGCGCGTACGCGAGGCAAGCTGTGACGTCAGTGACCGCCAGCGGCATTTTGTGAATGGAAAATAAATTAGAAATCAATGACTCTAGCCAAATCAACGTTGATTTTCAGGTTTGTTAGGATATTACATAACTTTTTTGTTCAAGGTGTTCTACGCCTTTAAGAAAGAAAAATTGTTGTTTTTTTCCTTTCATTAAGAATGGAATCTACGATTTCTTAATTTGCTTTCTATTTTGTAATTGCTACTTACTGCAATATAATAAATATTGAATTTAAGCTATAAATCAATTTGAAATTATTATTAAATCGATATTAAAATCAAACTAATTTTTGCTATTGAATTGATATAGCTTGTGTAATTTTGTGACTTTGACATAAACGAAAAGTTAAAAGTAAGATTAAAATTAAAAATTAAATTATGATTTATGATTTTTATAATTTTCTTATCAATTAATTAAAAAATATATATATATCCAGCAATATAGACAACAAGTTGAACATATGTGACCGACTAATTGCATACTTTGCAGGATACTCTCAGTTTAAAATATTTGAAACAAAATATCGAATATTTTTAAGTATTTTACATATCGATGACTCCGCATCACAAGCGAGCATCTACACTTTCCAGATTTCCGACAAAACGACTATCTACACTTTCCAAGCAGCGCTGTAGCTCGACTAACAGCCATAAACTTAAATCCCTTGTCAACTTACGTTTTAATCATTTAGAATACTAGATTGATAATTACCATGCCTAATTATCCATGAATTAGACACTATCACGTTGATTTTGTATCTATTTTCATTTTGACTGTTATATCACGTATCTGACGTCACAATGTACCGCCACCAATCACAGTCACCGCTCTGGTCACGTGATAAATTTAAGCCCCTCCCTCAAGTTCTTTACCCCTATCACGGCCCTATCGGTACATTGTGACGTCAGATGCGTGAAATAACAGTCAAAATGAAAATAAATACAAAAACAACGTGTTGGTGTCTAATTCATGGATAATAAGGTATGGTAATTATCAATCTAGTATTCTAAATGATAAAAAAGTAAGTGGACAAGGGCTTTAAGTAATTATGTGACTTTGTTATTTATAAATCACAAATATTTGTAAATAACAATTATTTTGAGAAAAAAAATGTTATTACATATATTATTATTACGTTATTATATTGTTACTATTCTTCTTCTTAATGTATAATTTTGTTCTTTTTATAAGTAAATAAATAAATAAATAATAGTCTTTATTGTTCAAACAACAAATTAGCAGCAGATGAAATATACATAATAAATTATTAAAAATTGAACAAAAGGCGCAGTCAGGACAATGAGTCCTATCAACTGAACCGGAAATAAGTGACGACACTGTATGGAATAATAAAAATAACCAATTATAATTAACATATTATTTTGTGTCCACTTATAACATTATGTTTTAATAAGAAAAGATAAGTACACTAATATATGAGCTAGTTACTAGCATAATCTTTTAGAAATAGATTTTTTAAACATTGAGATTGTAGACATACAACATACATCATCAGGTAATTTATTCCATAGCTTAGCTCCTAATAAGGAGAAACAATCTGTTTTAATATTAGGTATTTGTAAATAATATTTATGAGATCTAGTATTGCGAGAGTGAACTGAACTCATGAGTGTAAACATATTTTTTAAATACTGAGGCTGATCACAATGAATTATTTTATACATTTGACATAAAATATGATATTCTCGACGACCAGTGATTCTAGGCCATGATAATTTGGTGTAAAATTCAGACACATGATCAAATTTGCGTAAATCATAAATATATCTTATACATGCATTTACAAGTTTTTCTAAGCTATATTCAACTTGAGAAGTAGCATCACAATACACAATATCACAATAATCAATAATTGGCAGAACAAGAGTTTGAATTAATTTAACCCGCGTATCAATAGGAGTATCTCTCCTAAACTTGTATAAACTATTTAACGCAGCATATACTTTTTGACTAGTAAAAGCAGCTTGTTGTTTCCAAGAAAGCGTACCATCAATCATTAATCCAAGATTTTTAACACAAGAGAAATACTCCACTTCAACACCATTTAGCACAGGTTTAGGTATACTATTCAGATCAATCTTTTTGATTAGTTTATCAGAACCAACAACAATAGCTTGTGTTTTACTAGTATTAAGTTCAAGACCATGAGTACGAGCCCACTCAAAAACAGTTTTTAAATCTTCATTTATACACTTAATAGTATTAACAATATTTTCTATTTTAGTACGCATATACGATTGTTTATCATCTGCATACATATGTCTATTACAATGAATTAGGGCTCTTGCAATATCATATGTATACAGTGAAAAAAGTAGAGGGGAGAGGCAGCTACCCTGGGCAAGACTATATATTTTTTCACAATCAGAAAGCATACCATTATTACCAACAACAGTTTGACTTCTGCATCGGTTTCATTCATGTTAAAGTCGACGCCATAAGTGAGTACTAAGTAACATTGGCCAGTATAGGAAAATGCCAGTTTAAAAATACTTGACAATATTTTTGAGAGCATTGATGTTGTTAACTAGTTTCCTCAAGTATGCAAGAAAAATAATAATGACCAAAAAATAGCTAATTTACCCAAAAAAAAAAATAGCCAAAAACTACGTTTTTCCTATGCTGAGCAATGACATTTATTGCTCAAGATGAGCATCGAAAATCACTCAGAATGACGTCATGCGTACACACCCTATATCTAAATGCTCTACGTATATGTATGTAAATTCTAAAGCTATAATAAATATAACTATTTATCAAGTACAGTTGTAATTCCTGTGATATAAAATCTCGCAAAATACGAGCAATCTTAAAATCTTCTATATTATATTTAAGTAAATAAAATATAATTTGCTGATATTATAATAATAATAATTAACGGTTTTTATTGGGCTAAATCAGGCTACAGAACCTCTCAATTTAACCCAACTGTTTAACATTAGTCAGGCATATTTTTAAATAATTAGTATAGACATAAAGTTCATGGTGTTATTATTATTTTTTTTTTTACTTATTAAATAAAATGTATTTTAAATAATCCATATTTATAATTTTTATAAAATGGTTTAACTATTAAAATAAAATATTATAAAAGATATTGATAAACATGATTGATATTCTGATTTACTTAAAGTAAATATCTAAGTAATTATGTGATAATAATTACTATAAAACACAAATATTTGCAAATAACAATTATTTTGAGAAAAAAATCGCTTGGGAATTTGTGACTTTAACATTAACATTTGTTTTCTATTGTTCTTCTTAATGTTTGATTTTGTTATTTTTAACTTATATTTAAAGTTTTTACGTATATATAATCACTTTATCACTATAATAAATATAACTTTTTACTAGATACACTTGTCAGATCTATGATAACAAATATCGCGAAACAAGAGCATTCTTAAAATCTTTTACATAATATGCAAATATATTATAATTTGTCTATATACTTAATCTCTTTGATATTTTGTTTTACATACAGTAAATGTCTAAGTAATTATGTGACTATGTTATTTATACTCTAAAAAAATTGTGCATTACTTTAATTACAAATCCAAACTTATTTAAGATATACACTTTTAAGTTATATTATGAGCAGCTAAAATAATTCATTTTAGCAAGTTGTTAAAAATAGCTAATTTAAGTTGCTTTAAGTTTTTTAAGCTATTTCAAGTTAAATTAACTATTTTTAATAATTTGCTAAAATGCATTATGTTAGCTACTCATAATAACTTAAAAGTGTATTTATTAAATAAGTTTGGATTCATAACTAAAGTAATGCACCAATTTTTAGAGTGTATACTACACAAATATTTACAAATAACAATTATTTTGAGAAAAAAATCTCTTAAACATTCGTGACTTCACCATTAATATATATTTTAGAGCTGTAAATAACTCGAAATTTTTTTATCCCGGGCTGAAAACTTTTAGCCCGGTTTGACTTGAAACCCGGGTTTAGCTTGAAATCGAGCTTAAACTCGAAAAACGAGCCAAAGCTCGGAAAGCTCGATATTTGAGCCGAAGTTTGAAAACGAGCTTTGAAGCCTATGAAGAAAAAAGCTCGACTTTCATTACCAAAAAATTGTTTTTGAAGGGAAAAAGTCTTAAATAAAATAACATAATTTTAAATAATATTTTAAGCAGCCTATTTTTTCATGATAGAATAATAAAAACACCATTTTAAACAGAAATTACAAACTTTTTTTTCTTTGCTGGCTGCAAATTTTTTCCTTTGGCTCGATTTATTTTCAAAAGCTCGTTTTTTTCAAGAGTCATTCTCGAGCTCAACTCGAAAAAGCTCGTTTTCGAGCTAAAAGCTCGAAACCCGGGTTGACCATTTTCAAAAAAACGAGCACCCGAAGATTTTGGCCCGGGTGGGTGCTCGAACCGGTTTAAATTTACAGCTCTAATATATTTTCTATTGTTCTTCTTAGTATTTGATTTTGTTATTTTTATCTTATATTTAAACGTTCTACTTATACGTAATCTGTAGTACTATAATATATTATATAACTTTTTATTAGACACTTGTCATATCTCAAGTAAATTGTCTCTAATAAATCTCTCAAGTATAATGTGCAAGTAAATATAATTTGCTGATATTGATCAAGCTCATTGATATTGTGATTTACTTAAAGTAAATGCATAAGTATTTATGTGATAATAATTACTATAAAACACAAATATTTGCAAATAACAATTATTTTGAGAAAAGAATCACTTCAGAATTCGTGTCTTCACTATTAATATATTATTTCTATTATTCTTCTTAATGTTTGAATTTGTTATTTTTAACTTTTATTTAAACGCTCTATATATAATCTCTAGTACTATAACAAATATAACTATTTATCAGGTACTCTTGTCATTTCTCTGTTAAAAAATGTTGCAAAATAAGAGCATTCTTAAAATCTTCTACATAATATGCAAATAAATATAATTTGCTGATATTGATCAAGCTGATTGATATTGTGATTTACTTAAAGTAAATGCATAAGTAATTACGTAACTTTGTTATTTATACAACACAAATATTTGCAAATAACAATTATTTTGAGAAAAAAATATCTTCAGAATTCGTGACTTCACAATTAACATTTGTTTCTATTGTTCTTCTTAGTATTTGATTTTGTTCTTTTTAACTTTTATTTAAACGTTCTACGTATCTCTAAAACAATACTAAATATAATTATTATACATTTGTCATATCTATGATAGCAAATATCGCCAAATAAGAGCAAACTTAAAATCTTCTATAATATAAGTAAATAAATATAATTTGCTTATGGTTATAATATTATTTAATATGGTTCTATATTTTGTGATTTAATTAAAGTAAATGCATAAGTAATTATGTGACTATATCACAAATATTTGCAAATAACAATTATTTTGAGAAAAAAATTCTGCAGAAGTCGCGACTTCGTTGTTAATATATATTTTCTATTGTTCTTCTTAATGTTTGAATTTGTTATTTTTAACTTTTATTTAAACGCTCTACGTATATGTCATCTCTAGTACTATAACAATTTACTAGATACACTTGTCATATCTATGATACATAATATCGCAAAACAAGAGCATTCTTAAAATCTTCTACATAATATGCAAATATATATAATTTGTCTATATATTGTTAATCTCATTGATATTTTAATTTACTTAAAGTAAATGCCTTTGTGATTAGGTGACTTTGTTATTTATACAACATAAATATTTACAAATAACAATTATTTTGAGAAAAAAATCTCTTCAGAATTCGTGTCTTCACTTAATATTTATTTTCTATTGTTCTTCTTGATGTTTGAATTTGTTATTTTTATCTTATATTTAAATGTTTTACGTATATTTAATATAATAATAGATGATTTTTATTGAGAAGCCACAAAAGGTGTACATCCACTTACTTTTGATTTACTTAAAGTAAATGCCTAAGTAATTATGTGACTATCTTATTTATACAAACACAAATAATTACACATAACAATTATTTTGAGAAAAAAATATATTTTACACGTTTTTATTAGATTTTTTCTATTGTTCTTCTTAATGTTTGTTATTTTTAACTTACATTTAAACGTTCTACGTATATATAATCACTATATCACTATAGTGAATATATATTTTTACTAGATACACTTGTCATATCTATGATAACAAAATATCACAAAATACGAGCAAACTTAAAATCTTCTATAATAAAAGTATATAAATATAATCTGCTCACATTAATTAACATGGTTCTATATATGTTGATTTACTTAAAGTAAATGTATAGCAAGTAATTACGTGACTATGTTATTTATACAACATAAATATTTGCAAATAACAAAAAAAATTCTGCAGAAGTCGTGACCTAATTGTTAATATATATTTTCTATTGTTCTTCTTAATGTTTGATTTTGTTATTTTTAACTTTGACTTTATGTAAACGCTCTACGTATGTCATCTCTAGAACTAGAACAATTTACTAGATACACTTGTCATATCTATGATAACAAAATATCACAAAATAAGAGCAATCCTAAAATCTTATACATAATATGCAAATATAATATATAATTTGTCTATATTGTTAATCTCATTGATATTTTGATTTACTTAAAGTAAATGCCTTTGTGATTAGGTGACTTTGTTATTTATACAACACAAATATTTGCAAATAACAATTATTTTGAGAAAAAATAATTTTGCATATATGAAGTCTTCATTAAGATTTATATTTTAATTTATATTCTATTGTTCTTCTTAATATGTGCTTTTGTTTTTATATTTGGACGTTCGACGTCTACGTAATCTCTTAACTATAATAAATATTTTAATATAACATAGGTTTATATGATACAAAATAACAATCACTGACTTCTACTATAATGTGCAAATATAATTTGGCTATATTGATTGTATATTTAAATATAGGGTGTATGCGCATGACGTCATATTTATTGCACTTGGAGGTCATATTGTAGTAGTGAATAACATTGCTCAGCATAGAACAAACTGCACTTAAGCCAATTTTCTTTGAGAAATCTGTTAATTTTTCGTTATTGTTATTTTTCCACATACTTGAGATACTAATTCAACATATTTACAACATCAATGCTCTCAAAAATATTGCATAGTGTTTCTAAACTGGCAAAATGAGTTATTTTTCTATGTCACCCATGTTATTGAGTTATCCAACATGGCGTCGACTTTATAATGAATGCGTACACCCTATACTAAAATCTATAATCGATAATAAATATTTTAATATAACCTGGTTTATACGTATATGATACAAAATAACATTATCACCTAATTCTTCTATAATGTGCAAATAAATATAATCTGACTATATTGATTGTATGTAGATATACTATATTAACATTTAATATTTATGACTTTCATGAATACTTCTTGAATACATTACTTATTGTTGTATTATGAAAGTTTAAAACCATTTGTGTCAATGTATTTTGCAATAATAATATTTATAATTACGACAATTATTTTGAGAAAAAAGTCAGCTTGCTTAGCAATGACACTTTTGTTTTTGTTTTCTATTGTTCTTCTTAATATGTGAACCAACCGATGAGGATTTGCCGTGGTTAAAAAAATATAATAATAATAAAAATTAAATAAAAACTTGTTTAAATAATCGATATTTATAATTTTTATAAAATGGTTTAACTCTTAAAAAAAAAATTGAAACTTTTTTTTATAGATACCATTAACTTTTCATTTAAATTTTAATCATTTTGATAAATTTTAATTGGTAATTCATTTTGTTGATACATTTTAATTGATAATGACGTTATTTTGTAACAAACAACAATATAACTTTTTAATTTTTTTTTCTTTTTTTTACATAATATTATATGATAAGAGTAATTAAAATAAGGCCACTATAAGTAGCGTTTAAATAAATGTTTTTTTAATTATGTTTTAAAATAATATATAGTTGGTGCATTTCTTATTATTAATGGAAGTTGATTCCACATTTTAGCTCCCAGCACACTGGATGAATTAAAATACATATAATGTATAACCTCTCCACATTACTTCTATTTACCAGATAATTATGCGTGATGTTTATTATGTTATGATAAATCTACATCAGACATCTTATTGTACTGTGTAATGTTATATATAAAATTACATCTATAAAACTGATGACTGTTGCTAACACAATGTAAATATATCAAACTTTTATTGTTTCTAATTACAATAATAAAATGTCGGCTCCAAAATTAAAAATAACCACGTTTTGATTTCTGATTTATTTGTTTAATTTTATTTGCCATTTCGAAAGTGGTAATTTGTAACATATTCTTCAGAAGAAATTTCATTGATTTGAACCAATCTCGGCAGTTACGTCTAAACCTAATTTTACTTCTTATTTAAATATACGTATTTTTAACACAATGTTTATACTTAGTTTTTTATTGCCATTCCATTTTATTGGACAATGGAATATTTTGTTACGTATTTACTTCTAATTATGACTATATTCTGAAACTGCATCCGAGATTTATCTGAGATTTATGTAAGATTTATAAAGGTGGGAGATCGCTATAGTGTACAGGCGGCATTTTGCATTCTTCTCATCACCCGTTGGGATACTTTCTTGTTGGTTTTTTACTTTTTTTTATTTTATATGTATTGTACCCAACAAAGAACTATTATTAATATTAGCTCGAATTTACGTAAATTTAAAAATACCGTTGTTTTAATTACTATAACATTATTACTATAGAATTATTTGCAAATAACAAATATTTTGAGAAAAAAATTACTTTTAACTGTGGCATCCTATTAATATTTGTTTCCATTGTTCGTCCTAATTTGTAATTTTGTTCTTTGTAACATGATCTTATATTTAAACGTACTTCGTATATTTTTGTAATCTCCCTATATAATAAGTACATGAGTATGTAATAGAGTGTAGTAATCACTTCAAATATCTTACTAACATATAGACTTAAATACTTCTACATATTGTGCAATTTTTTTGAAATTTAAGTCCCATAAGAGCCAATGTTAATTTCATTAATTATTTTCTCTTTTATCTGAAGGTCACAGGTTCTTAAATTTTTATCATAGGTAGCTGTTACTGTTAACTTTCAAATGTCATCATACCCCTGCATTTAATATTAATGGGTGGAAAGGCCCAAACTGTACAGACAGGCATGTTATTACCCGATAGGTATGGTAATTATCAATCTAGTATTCTAAATAACAAAAAAGTAAGTTGAAAAGGGATTTAAAATTATATGAAAAGTGCTTTTGATAATTAATGTAATTTTTTATACGTATCATATGTTTTGCTTTAATACGTATGTGTATTACTATAATAGATTAGTGTTGTCTAGTATACGTCTCAACATTAGATATTAAGTCTGTATTAGTCCTTTAGTAATAATAATAAAAGTTAAGGGGGTAGGTGACCGACTGATATCTCGCAAACTAGGACGGCTGCGAATAATAATAATAACACAAAGTAAAGAAGAAATGTTACTTAAAAATTTAGTTATGTCAAACATGTGAAAACACGATCAAATATTTAAGTTATTACACTTTAAAGATAACATGTAAATGTGGAAATTTAATTTTGAGCCGAAAATTTTAGTCAAAATAGAAACTTTTTTACAATTAAAAATATCATAAAAATATGTTTGGTATAAAAAAATATTTTAAATTTACTTGATTTTATTTGAAAATCATAGTGTTTGTTTTATTAGAATTAAATCGTGTACAAAAAATTATTGGGAAAATATAATTCTTCTTTTAGCGATTTCCGGTCCAAGTCGGTCCCCCACCTAAGAAAAGTGTTCTAATTAATAAGATAAAACGACAGACTTTGTTCTTTATGTGTGAAGCAACCGATAAGGCGTTGCCTTGGTTGGATATATTATGTATTGTGTGTTAATGATAATAAAAAATGTGATTATCAATTTTTTGTTCTTTGTAAAATGATCTTGTACACTTACTACATAATATGTAATATATAACAAATATAATACATATTATACATTATTATATGTAATAATATTTAATATGTACCAATACTGAATGCAGTTATCACTTTCCAGATTGAAAAATCTCACGAAATATAACATTCTTTAATTCTTCTACATAATATGCAAATATATATAATTTGCTTACATTAATTAAAATGGTTCTCTATATTTTTATTTACTTAAAGTAAATGCCTAAGTAATTATGTGACTTTGTTATTTGTAAATCACAAATATTTTGAGAAAAAAATATGATATTACATATATTATTATTACGTTACGCATTATATTGTTTCTATTCTTCTTCTTAATGTATAATTTTGTTCTTTTTACTTTAACTTATAGGGTGGTTTTCATTTATGTTAAAGTCGACGTCATAAGTGAGTATTAAATAACATTGACCGGTATAGGAAAATGTCACATTTTGCCGGTTTAAAAATACTTCGCAATATTTTTGAGAGCATTGATGCTGTTAACTAGTTTCCTCAAGTATGCAAGAAAAATAATAATAACCAAAAAATATCTAATTTTCTAAAGAAAATAGCCAAAAACTATGTTTGTCCTATGCTGAGCAATGTTATTCATTGTTCAAGATGAGCATCGAAAATCACTCAGAATGACGTCATGCGTACACACCCTATATCTAAACGCTCTACGTATATGTATGTAAATTCTAAAGCTATAATAAATATAACTATTTATAAAGTACAGTTGTAATTTCGGTGATATAAAATCTCGCAAAATACGAGCAATCTTAAAATCTTCTATATTATATAAGTAAATAAATTATAATTTGCTGATATTATAATAACAATAATTAACGGTTTTTATTGGGCTAAATCAGGCTACAGAACCTCTCAATTTAACCCAACTGTTTAACATTAGTCAGGCACAATTTTAAATTAGTATAGACATAAAGTTCATGATGTTAATATATATATTTTTTTTTACTTATTAAATAAAATGTATTTTAAATAATCCATATTTATAATTTTTATAAAATGGTTTAACTATTGAAATAAAATATTATAAAAGATATTGATAAACATGATTGATATTCTGATTTACTTAAAGTAAATATCTAAGTAATTATGTGACAATAATTACTATAAAACACAAATATTTGCAAATAACAATTATTTTGAGAAAAAAATCGCTTGGGAATTTGTGACTTTAACATTAACATTTGTTTTCTATTGTTCTTCTTAATGTTTGAATTTGTTATTTTTAACTTATATTTAAATGTTCTACTTATACGTAATCTCTAGTATTATAATAAATATAACTTTTTACTAGATACACTTGTCATATCTATGATACAAAATATCGCAAAACAAGAGCATTCTTAAAATCTTCTACATAATATGCAAATATATATAATTTGTCTATATACTTAATCTCTTTGATATTTTGTTTTACATACAGTAAATGTCTAACAGTAATAATGTGACTATGTTATTTATACTCTAAAAAAATTGTGCATTACTTTAATTACAAATCCTAACTTATTTAAGATATACACTTTTAAGTTATATTATGAGCAGCTAAAATAATTCATTTTAGCAAGTTGTTAAAAATAGCTAATTTAAGTTGCTTTAAGTTTTTTAAGCTATTTCAAGTTAAATTAGCTATTTTTAATAATTTGCTAAAATGCATTATGTTAGCTACTCATAATAACTTAAAAGTGTATTTAATAAATAAGTTAGGATTCATAACAAAAGTAATGCACCAATTTTTAGAGTGTATACTACACAAATATTTGCAAATAACAATTATTTTGAGAAAAAAATCTCTTAAGAATTCGTGACTTCACCATTAATATATATTTTCTATTGTTCTTCTTAGTATTTGAATTTGTTCTTTTTATCTTATATTTAAATGTTCTACTTATACGTAATCTGTAGTACTATAATATTATTATGTAACTTTTTATTAGACACTTGTCATATCTCAAGTAAAGTGTCTCTAATAAATCTCTCAAGTATGTGCAAGTAAATATAATTTGCTAATATTGATCAAGCTGATTGATATTGTGATTTACTTAAAGTAAATGCATAAGTAATTATGTAACTATGTTATTTATAAATCACAAATATTTACAAATAACAATTATTTTGAGAAAAGAATCACTTCAGAATTCGTGTCTTCACTATTAATATATTATTTCTATTGTTCTTCTTAATGTTTGAATTTGTTCTTTTTATCTTATATTTAAACGCTCTATATATAATCTCTAGTACTATAACAAATATAACTATTTATCAGGTACACTTGTCATTTCTCTGTTATAAAATGTTGCAAAATAAGAGCATTCTTAAAATCTTCTACATAATATGCAAATAAATATAATTTGCTGATATTGATCAATCTCATTGATATTGTGATGTACTTAAAGTAAATACATAAGTAATTACGTAACTTTGTTATTTATACAATAGAAATATTTACAAATAACAATTATTTTGAGAAAAAAATCTCTTCAGAATTCGTGACTTCACAATTAACATTTGTTTCTATTGTTCTTCTTAGTATTTTATTTTGTTCTTTTTAACTTTTATTTAAACGTTCTACGTATCTCTAAAACAATACTAAATATAACTAATATACATTTGTCATATCTATGATAACAAAATAATAAGAGCAAAATAAAAAATCTTTTATAATATAAGTAAATATATATAATTTGCTTGGTTATAATATTATTTAATATGGTTCTATATATTGTGATTTAATTAAAGTAAATGCATAAGTAATTATGTGACTATATCACAAATATTTGCAAATAACAATTATTTTGAAAAAAATAATTCTGCAGAAGTCGCGACTTCGTTGTTAATATATATTTTCTATTGGTCTTCTTAATGTTTGAATTTGTTATTTTTAACTATATATTTAAACGCTCTACGTATATGTCATCTCTAGTACTATAACAATTTACTAGCTACACTTGTCAGATCTATGATACATAATATCGCAAAACAAGAGCATTCTTAAAATCTTCTACATAATATGCAAATATATATATTTTGATTTACTTAAAGTAAATGCCTTTGTGATTAGGTGACTTTGTTATTTATACAACACAAATATTTGCAAATAACAATTATTTTGAGAAAAAATAATTTTGCATATATGAAGTCTTCATTAAGATTTATATTCTATTGTTCTTCTTAATATGTGATTTTGTTTTTATATTTGGACGTTCGGCGTCTACGTAATCTCTTAACTATAATAAATATTTTAATATAACATAGGTTTATATGATACAAAATAACATTATCACTTAATTCTACTATAATGTGCAAATAAATAGAATTTGACTATATTGAGTGTATATTTAAATATAGGGTGTATGCGGATGACGTCATATTTATTTCGCTTGGAGGCCATACTGGAGTAGTGCATAACATTGCTCAGCATAGGACAAACTTTATTTAAGCCAATTTTCTTTGAGAAATTTGTTAATTTTTCGTTATTGTTATTTTTCTCACATACTTGAGATACTAATTCAACATATTTACAACATCAATGCTCTCATAAATATTGCATAGTGTTTCTAAACTGGCAAAATGAGTTATTTTTCTATGTCACCCATGTTATTGAGTTATCCAACATGGCGTCAAATTTAACATGAATGCATACACCCTATACTATATAAATCTATAATCTATAATAAATATTTTAATATAACCTAGGTTTATATGATATAAAATAACAATATCACTTAATTGTTCTATAATGTGCAAATAAATATAATTTGACTATATTGATTGTATATTTAGATATAAATATTTAATATTTATGACTTTCATGAATACTTCTTGAATACATTACTTATTGATGTATTATGTTAATTTAAAACCATTTGTGTCAATGTATTTTGCAATAATAATATTTATAATTACGACAATTATTTTGAGAAAAAAAATCAGCTTGCTTAGCAATGACACTTTTGTTTTTGTTTTCTATTGTTCTTCTTAATATGTGAACCAACCGATGAGGATTTACAATGTAAATATGTCAAACTTTTATTGTTTATAATTACACTAATAAAATGTCGGCTCCGTAATTAAAAATAACCACGTTTTGATTTCTGATTTATTTGTTTTTATTTTATTTGCCATTTCAAAAGTGGTAACTTGTATAAAAATATAACAATTATATTTCATTGATTTGAACCAATCTCTGAAGTTACGTCTAAACCTAATGTTAGTTATTATTTAAATATACGTCTTTTTAACCCAATGTTTATACTTAGTTTTTTTAATGCCATTCCATTTTATTGGACAATGGAATATTTTGTTAAGTATTTACTTCTAATTATGACTATATTCTGAAACTGCATCACAGATTTATCTGAGATTTATGTAAGATTTATAAAGGTGCGAGATCACTATAGTGTACAGGTGGCATTTTGCATTTTTCTTGTCACCCGTTGGGATACTTACTTGTTGGTTTTTACTTTTATTTTATTTTATATGTACCCAACAAAGAACTATTATTAATATTATCTCCCATTTACGTCAATTTAAAAATACCGTTGTTTTAATTACTATAACAACAGAATTATTTGCCAATAACAATTATTTTGAGAAAAAAAATTATTTTTAACTGTGACATCGTATTAATATTTGATTTCTCCTGTTCGTCCTACTTTGTAATTTTGTAGGTTGTAAGTTGCTCTTATATTTGAACGTACTTCGTATATGTAATCTCTGTACAACTATATAAGTACATAAGTATGTAATACAGTGATAATCACACATCACTGCAAATATCTGACATGTAACAACATACTGAAATACTTCTACATCATGTGCAAATATATTTAATTTGTTGATCAATCTTATTTATATTTTGATTGACGTTAAGTAAATACATAAGTAATTATGTGACTTTATTATTTATATACTCGTACAACACAAAGTTTTGCTTTATTTTGAGACAAAAAATCACCCCAGATTTTACGACTGCATTATTAATATATATTTTCTATTGTTCTTCTTCATGTGTTATTTTGTTTTTTGTAACTTTATATTACATTGCAACGTTTTACGATGTTATCTCTAAAACTATAATAACAAAATGTAAAACGTAATAAAATGTTATATTTTACTGTAATACTGTAGCGATTACAGAATATTTAGTAAAAATTGGGATTAAGAACAAATAACGTAACCTCTCCACATTTCTTCTATTTTACCTGCAGATAATTATGCCTGATGTTTATTATGTTATGATAAATATACATCAGACATCTTACTGTACTGTGTAATGTTATATATAAAATTACATATATAAAACTGATGACTGTTGCTACCACGATGTAAATATGTCAAACTTTTATTGTTTATAATTACAATAATAAAATGTCGGCTCCGTAATTAAAAATAACCACGTTTTGACTTCTGTTTTATTTGTTTTTATTTTATTTGCCATTTCAAAAGTGGTAACTTGTATAAAAATATAAATATTATATTTCATTGATTTGAACCAATCTCTGCTGTTACGTCTAAACCTAATTTTACTTCTTATTTAAATATACGTATTTTTAACACAATGTTTATACTTACTTTTTAATGTCATTCCATTTTATCGGACAATGGAATATTTTGTTATGTATTTACTTCTAATTATGACTATATTCTGAAACTGCATCCGAGATTTATCTGAGATTTATTTTAGATTTATAAAGGTGTAAGATCGCTATAGTGTACAGGTGGCATTTTGCATTTTTCTTGTCACCCGTTGGGATACTTTTTTGTTGTTTTTTTACTTTTATTTTATATGTATACCCAACAAAGAACTATTATTAATATTATCTCCCATTTACGTCAATTTAAAAATAATGTTGTTTTAATTACTATAACAACAGAATTATTTGCAAATAACAATTATTTTGAGAAAAAAAATTACTTTCAACTGTGGCATCGTATAAATATTTATTTTCTCTCGTTCGTCCTACTTTGTAATTTTGTTCTTTGTAAGTTGATCTTATATTTGAACTTACTTCGTATATTTATGTAACCTCCCTATATAATAAGTACATGAGTAAGTAATAGAGTGTAGTTATCATATATTACTTAAAATATCATATAAACATACTTAAATACCTCTACAAATACTTGTGTATACCTTGTGGAAATTAATAATAAAAAAACATATTGTGCAAATTTTTTGAAATTAAAGTTCCATAAAAGCCCATAATTATTTTCTCTCTTATCTTATGGTCATGGGTTCTGAAAATAATATCATAGGTAGCTGTTACTGTTAACTTTCAAATGTCATCATAAAGTTTGCAAGTTTTGTTTATAAATCCATCTGAATACAACCCGTAATTATATTCAAATACTTAATATTGTTTTATTTTATGATTTCAGATGCAGCTTGGGAGCCGGCACTGCAATCACTGGTCAATTTCTCGGTCAAATAACGAATGTAAAGAGATATTGGATACAGACAAAATATATACTTAACAATTATGCTGGCTGTTCAGCAACATACATTGATAAGATCATAATTTATGTTATATGGTCTGATAATTAGCATAAATATAGCATAATAGTTTATGCTATAGTTATTCAGCAATACAGTCACGCTGAATGTACCATACATCATGATTCGTACATTACTCAATTTGTTCTTTAAGTGTATATTTATTAAAATACTAAAAATTACAGCGTATAGGGTGTGTACGCATGACGTCATTCTGAGTGCTTTCCGATGCTCTTCTTGAGCAATGAATAACATTGCTCAGAATAGGACAAACCTAGTTTTTGGCTATTTTCTTTGGAAAATTAGCTGTTTTTTGGTCATTGTTATTTTTCTTGCATACTTGAGATACTAATTCAACCTGTTAACAGCATCAATGCTCTCAAAAATATTGCTAAGTATTTTTAAACTGGCAAAATGTGCTATTTTCCTATGCTATTGAGTGTTCCAACATGGCGTCGACTTTAACATGAATGCAAACACCCTATATGTAATAAAAATTGTAATGCCCAATATCTCTTTACTTCTAAATGTAATTATATTGTTACTTTTAATTAAGTTTTAAAAATATAATTTTTATTACTGCCGCGATCTTTTGAATTTGGAAAGAAAAAAATTGCTTTGATATTTAAATATGTCGTTATTCGACCGCGATTTTGAGCCAGTGACAACCGTCACGTCGTTATGAAGAAAATAAGTCGTCAAGTTTTTAGAGATTATTTGTGTACGACATTTATTGCCATGACAACAAACCAATTTTAACTATTTCAATGGACCACTTGCAATGAGTGAACTTTTTAAAATAATTTGAAATGTTCTCAACACATTTCTTATGAAAAACTCATTTTCACTTACACATTGCACCAATTAAAAACATTTCTTTGCGAATGGTCTAAAATTGTGTTAAAATTTATAGGAAAAAACTAACATGTATTGATTTAATGTACGAAATAAACTTATTAATTGAATTTTGTTAAAAAATATTTAATAAAAACAGCTTGTTTTAGAAATTACCCAGCTATTAAAAAAAAAACTAACAGCTGGTTTTAAAATTTTTATAACTATATTAAAAAAAAAATTGTATAACCACTGCTGATTTACAATGCCATTTCAAAATTCTTCAAGGATTCGAAGGGTAAAAGAATTAAAAGTAACAAAAAATTTAAAAAAATAATAAAAATTTAGTATTTATGTAAATAGTATAATTCGTATCTTCTAACTATAGTACCATTATATTTATATTCTTGTGGTTTAACTAAAAATATTTTGTCAAATGTGCTGATTTGGTTTAATTATTATTGTAAATATTTTTCTGCTCACTTACTTCTGTTATATGTTTATTATAAGCACCCACCGATGAAACTTCATTTTCTTGGTGGCACAAAAAAAAAATTATTATATTTTATAGGTATGAGAGTATGTAATTTAACGCCTATGTAACACGGGAAGTTTTAATGAAATATTTTGGCTTTCGTGTTGCACTGTGTTATATAAGCTGTAAACTGACATTGATAAGGAATTCGGCTCGACCGGGACTCGAGCACGGATCTCTGATTTCGGATTTGCGTCTCGGTCAAGCCGAATTCCTTTTCAATGCCAGTTTACTATTATATAACACGATGTAACACGAAAGAAAACCCCTTTCGTTATAATGGTATTAAAAAAAAAAGTTTTATAATTTAGGTCGTAAATTATTGTTTAATTTACCAAGTTTGGTTAAATCAAAGAGCAGAACGCAAGCTTTATGCATTGTTCACAATAAGCTTTTTCTAATTGAAATTGTCACGTGAGCTCCATAAGAGTGCGAGTTACTTTGATCAAATAATTAACAAATCCAATTAGAAAAAGCTTAATGTGACCAAGGCATTATCGTTGTTTACTATTATGTAACAAATAATTATATAAATATATTTCAATATAAAATGTAACATATATATATACTCGACTCAAAAAACCTCAGTCGATTTAAATCAGGCATGCCTAAAGTATCGCCCATTGTCACATTTGAGGAGAAGGGGGGCGGTTGGGCGATACCGTAAAAGGTCGAATGGCAGGTAACTCAGTTTTTTTTGAGTCGAGTATATATTTAGTTACTATAGTATTCATTGTATAATGTGTACAAATGGGCAAATGAGTTTATAATACTTTTTTTTTTTTTTTGTATAATCTTATGTTTACGTATATTATTTTTGTATTTCCATATGTATGTGTGTAATTTAAATTTCTCTATAATAACTTCAGTAAACTGTATAACTGTATAAATGTTCCCAAAAATCACTGATACAGCTTTTCTATAGAGCGGTTGCACTTATATTTAAGAGCCGCCATTATGTTGGTCAGGAATACACAGGCCAGCATAGGAAAAACGTCATTTTTATATTTTTAAAAGCAAAAGAAGCTTCAAACCTCAATCAAGCCTTATTTGTAGCTCCTAATAAGCTCGAAGAATATGAGAAAAATTTGTTCAGTTGAAATAAACTCTTTTTATATAAAAAAAATTAGGAGAAATGATGTTTCCCCTATGCTGTACAATACATTAGGTACCACAAACATGGCGACAATGCGCAAGGATGTGCATAGGATAAGGATATGAAAGATGTTCTGCCGTTTTTCTCTGTCAAATGCGCACGCTTAATTATTCACATAATGCAGCTTGCGATGTTTTGTTGTAAATTGATTTGGTTGAATAAGATTTTTTTATTATTATTAAAATAACTGATTTTGCCAGCTTATAATTTTAAATATTGATTTTCAACGTTTTAGAGTTTTCTCTTAAATATATAATATTATTTATTACATCTTTTGCTCCGTATAGAAATTTGAACTTGCTGTTTCGTGATAGAGTTATATACAGTTTTTTTTTTTTTTTTTTTTTTTTTATATGGTAGTTTTGAAAGGAGAGGTAAAAAATAAAAGTACTCTAGAAATTTATATAATTAATATTATATAATTTGTTATTTTTATTTAATATAACATAACTTTATATTATTTGTGTAATTTTATACAGGCGTAAATTAGTCTTTAAAAAAACTTGCTCAAATTGTTGTTGTCATTTTGCATTAATAACAGAGAGAAAGAGAGAGAGAGAGAGAGAGAGAGTAAAATTGAAAAATATTCCAAAATTTACCGTTTTTATTCTGACGTATATATAAAATTTTGTTCTCATTTGAAAATTAATTCATCAGTCAGCATGTTAAAATTCAGAGACAAAATTCTAAGCCACTTCACACTCAAATTCTGTCTTTAGATTTTCCAGCTTGCTTTTAATTTATTGGCATTTGAGCTCAATTTGAATTAAGCTTATTATGAGAGATAATATGAAAAATTTGCCTCAGGCTCAAATTTTATCTTTCAGGGACTTATTACAATATTTGAGCCCATGTAAGAACACTCAAATGTTTTATATCATTTGAGCTCTTAAATTCAAGAGTTTTTGAGCTTAAGTTTAAGAGAGGTGAAATTATAAATCGCTCCAGACTCAAATTTGACTTTTTACAAAGCTTAATTGGCTCAAACTTTTGACTTAATATACGAAGACTCAAATATATATCATTTGAGCTCTCTTAATTCAACAGTTCTAAATCACGATTTAGAAAGAGGTGAAATAACAAGTCGTTCCACACTTAAATTTTACTTTTTACAAGCTTAATTGGCTCAAACTTTTGACTTAATGTACGAAGACTCAAATATTTGAGCTCTCAAATTCCACAGTTCTAAATCACGATTTTGAGAAAGGTGAATTTACAAGTTGCTCAAGGCTCAAATTTTGTCTCAAATGTAAAATCATGACAGCATGAACTGCTCAAATTTTTTATCATTTGAGCTCAAAAGTTTTAATACGATGATTTGAACAGTCAAATATGCAGTAATATATTTTTGTGTCAGATGTATTACACTCAAATTTTGACTTAGTTAAATATTACTTTTTTCCTTCTCTCTTTAACTTTCAACCTCTAGCGTTTAATTTATAACTATAAATAAAAGAAAAGAAAATCTTAAAATAAAAAAATATATAATATATATTTGTGAATATTGAGTATTGTGAATTCAATTTGAACAGTGTTATATTAAATTAACTAAATTAACTGGTAAAATCTTAATAAAAAAAGAACCTCTCTCTTTTTTATTAAAAACTTACAATTGATTTTTTTTTTAATTATTAAATTGCTTTTTATTTTCAAGTAAGTTTATTTTTCTGAGCAAGGTGTGACAAATAATATATTTTTAATTATTCTATTTTAAATGAAACTAAAAAAATAAAAATAAAAATAAGGTGGCAATTAGAAAAAAAAATGCTATTAAAATAATGTTAAAATAAACTTATTATGATAGTTGTAACCAAATGTTATAGGGCGTCATCATAAAATTGCGCACTATCGCCATGTTTAATACATAAATACAAATTTCATGGTGTAATATTAAAATAACTTATACTGGCAAAAAAAAAAAAAAAAAAAAACTGTTGGTAAATACTGTATAAAAAATAACCTCTTTCTTTTTTATTACAAACATAAAATTAAACTTTGGCTTTTATTTATGTATTTAATTTCTTTTTATTTACAATTTTGTTTTTCTGTGCAAGGTGTGATAAATAGTATGTTAGTATTAATTCTAATCAAATTTAAAGGAAAAAAATTAATAGAATTGTAAGATGGCAAAAAAAAAAAAAACACAAACAAAAAACGTGCAATTAATTAAACTAACTTAAACTAAAAACCTTATCATGCGAAAGTTGTAAACAAATCCTATAGGGTGTTATCATAAAATTACGCACTATCGCCATGTTTGAGCACATAATACATTGGTCAGCATACTGTATTACAGACATCGCATCTATAGCCTTTTTATATATAAAATTGATGTTTCTGTATATTATTTTTATTAAAACAACTCATTTTCACCTACATAGTTGGGGGGAAAAAAGTTCTGGTGTTACATTTTTTTTAATTATAAAATAAAAAGTATTTTTAATTTGCCAGCCAATACATCTAAGGCGCAATATTAAAACAATAAGTGAAACCACCCTATACCTACATCTCTATAGACAGCAATTGAAAATATAAGGTGTATGCGCATGACGTCATATTCAATGCACTTGGACGCCAAACTGGAGTAATAAATACATTACTCAGCATAGGACAAACTTCTTTTTTGGCTCTTTTCTTTGTGAAATCAGTAAATTTTCTGTTAATATTATTTTTCTCACATATTTAAAATTCAAGCTATTAACAGCATCAATGCTCTCAAAAATATTGTAAAGTGTTTTTAAACTGGACAAATGAGTTACTTTCCTATGCCACCCATGTTATTGAGTTATCCAACATGGCGTTGACTTTAACATGAATGCATACACCCTATAATATGTGTAAATTTGAGTGCAGTGTTATAAATCTAATGTAACTAAAATGTATTTATTTGTGTCATATTCTTGTTTACTTTCAATGCTCCCAAAACTGTTTACTTATTATTTTGTATGATATAGTTATTCATTTATTTATTTATTTGTTTATTTGTTTCTTTATTTGTTTCTTTCTTTATTTATTTATTTATTTATTTATTTATTTATTTATTTATTTATTTATTTATTTATTTATTTATTTATTTATTTATTTATTTATTTATTTATTTATTTATTTATTTATTTATTAATGATCGCTGATTTAAATATCATGCAATGTGTTGACAATAAAAATATGTAAAAATGTCAAAAAAATTTGTTTTGTTTTATTTCATTTTTTATTTAATGCTGCTCCCTTATCATTTGCATGCTACCTTAATTAAATTTATGACCCTGAATAAGAATTGCTTGTATTTTAAAAAAAAAGTTAAATAAAATCTATCAATCATTTAGGGAGAGTAAGTTCAGAGGTAATAAGGCTGTTCGTAAACCCTGTTCTCTTGCACCAAAAAATGCGCATTACATTTGAATAACCAAAGGCGATCGTCATTTTAGGAGCAGAGAACTGGGTTTACGAACAGCATTAATGTTTTAATAATAAAAAAGAAAAATAATAATAATAAACAAAAAATAAAAATAATAAACAAAAAATACAAAAAACTTCAAATTCAAAATGATGTTTATTTTAAGTAAAATTAGTTTTTTTATATACAGTATAATACACGAAAATATAATATGCAAATATATATAATTTGTCTATATATTGTTAGGCTCATTGATATTTTAATTTACTTAAAGTAAATGCCTTTGTGATTAGGTGACTTTGTTATTTATACAACACAAATATTTGCAAATAACAATTATTTTGAGAAAAAATAATTTTGCATATATGAAGTCTTCATTAAGATTTATATTCTATTGTTCTTCTTAATATGTGCTTTTGTTCTCCTATTTGAACGTTCGACGTCTACGTAATCTCTTAACTATAATAAATATTTTAATATAACATAGGTTTATATGATACAAAATAACAATATCACTGACTTCTACTATAATGTGCAAATAAATATAATTTGACCATATTTATTGTATATTTAACTATAGGGTGTATGCACATGGCGTCATATTTATTGCGCTTGGAGGCCATACTGGAGTAGTGAATAACATTGCTCAGCATAGGACAAACTTCATTTAAGCCAATTTTCTTTGAGAAATCTGTTAATTTTTCGTTATTGTTATTTTTCTCACATACTTGAGCTACTAATTCAACATATTTACAACATCAATGCTCTCAAAAATATTGCATAGTGTTTCTAGACTGGCAAAATGAGTTATTTTTCTATGTCACCCATGTTATTGAGTTATCCAACATGGCGTCGACTTTAACATGAATGCATACACCCTATACTATATAAATCTATAATCTATAATAAATATTTTAATATAACCTAGGTTTATATGATATAAAATAAAAATATCACCTAATTCTTCTATAATGTGCAAATAAATATAATTTGACTATATTGATTTATATATAGATATAAATATTTAATATTTATGACTTTCATGAATACTTCTTAAATACATTACTTATTGTTGTATTATGTTAATTTAAAACCATTTGTGTCAATGTATTTTGCAATAATAATATTTATAATTAATTATTTTGAGAAAAAAAATCAGCTTGCTTAGCAATGACACCTTTGTTTTTGTTTTCTATTGTTCTTCTTAATATGCGAACCAACCGATGAGGATTTACAATGTAAATATGTCAAACTTTTTATTGTTTCTAATTACAATAATAAAATGTCGGCTCCGAAATTAAAAATAACCACGTTTTGACTTCTGTTTTATTTGTTTTTATTTTATTTGCCATTTCAAAAGTGGTAACTTGTATAAAAACATAACAATTATATTTCATTGATTTGAACCAATCTCTGCTGTTACGTCTAAACCTAATGTTAGTTATTATTTAAATATACGTATTTTTAACCCAATGATTATACTTAGTTTTTTAACGCCATTCCATTTTATTGGACAATGGAATATTTTGTTAAGTATTTACTTCTAATTATGACTATATTCTGAAACTGCATCACAGATTTATCTGAGATTTATGTAAGATTTATAAAGGTGCGAGATCACTATAGTGTACAGGTGGCATTTTGCATTTTTCTTGTCACCCGTTGGGATACTTACTTGTTGGTTTTTACTTTTATTTTATTTTATATGTACCCAACAAAGAACTATTATTAATATTATCTCCCATTTACGTCAATTTAAAAATAATGTTGTTTTAATTACTATAACAACAGAATTATTTGCAATTAACAATTATTTTGAGAAAAAAATTATTTTTAAATGTGACATCGTATTGATATTTGTTTTCTCCTGTTCGTCCTACTTTGTAATTTTGTTCTTTGTGACTTGCTCTTATATTTGAACGTACTTCGTATATGTAATCTGTGTACAACTATATAAGTACATAAGTATGTAATACAGTGATAATCACACATCACTGGAAATATCTCACATGTAACAACATACTGAAATACTTCTACATCATGTGCAAGTAAATTTATTTTGTTGATCAATCTTATTTATATTCTGATTGACGTTAAGTAAATACATAAGTAATTATGTGTCTATATTATTTATATACAACAGAAAGTTTTGCATTATTTTGAGACAAAAAATCACCTCAGATTTCACGACTGCATTATTAATATATATTTTCTATTGTTCTTCTTAATTTGTGTTATTTTGTTTTTTGTAACTTTGAATTACATTGAAACGTTTTACGATGTGATCTCTAAAACTATAATAACAAAACATAAAACGTAATAAAATGTAATATTTTACTGTAATACTGTAGCAATTACAGATTGTGTCTATTTAACACGAGCTTTAACACAAATAACGTAACCTCTCCACATTTCTTCTATTTTACCTGCAGATAATTATACCTGATGTTTATTATGTTATGATAAATCTGCATCAGACATCTTATTGTACTGTGTACTGTTATATATAAAATTACATCTATAAAACTGATGACTGTTGCTACCACGATGTAAATGTGGCAAACTTTTTATTGTTTATAATTACAATAGTAAAATGTCGGCTCCGTAATTATATATAACCACGTATTGAGTTCTATTTTATTTGTTTTTATTTTATTTGCCATTTCAAATGTGGTAATTTTAAAAAATATTGAAAATTATATTTCATTGATTTGAAAAACTGTCTGCTGTTAGGTCTAAACCTAATTTTAGTTGTTATTTAATATACGTATTTTTAACACAATGTTTGTACTTAGTTTTTTTAATGCTATTTCATTTTATTGGACAATGGAATATTTTGTTACGTATTTACTTCTAATTATGACTATATTCTGAAACTGCATCCGAGATTTATCTGAGATTTATGTAAGATTTATAAAGGTGTGTGTGTGTGTGTATATATATATATATATATATATATATATATATATATATATATATATATATATATATATATATATATATATATATATATATATATATTATGACTTTACCAAATCAATTAATCCATACCTCTTGAATGCATTACGTGTCAATTTAAAACTACTTATGATAATATATTTGTAAACAATATGATTAACAAATAATACAATTATTTTGAAAAAAAAAATGCGTAAGTTTTGAATGAGTTTTATTTGAAATGTTTTCTATATTACGTCTTCATGCTATTATTTATGTATTCATTGTAAAATCAATTTATATTTACTTCGTATATTATGTAATCTATATACTGTACACTTCTCCCAATACTAGTTCGAGCGGGTACAGTGTAATTAACAATGTAAAGTCAACTGTGATTGGCTAGTAGGTTTATAACACGCTCTATGATTGGTTTAGCACCACGGATACATACAGTGTAATTAACAATGTAAAGTCAACTGTGATTGGCTAGTAGGTTTATAACACGCTCTATGATTGGTTTAGCACCACGGATACATACAGTGTAATTAACAATGTAAAGTCAACTGTGATTGGCTAGTAGGTTTATAACACGCTCTCTGATTGGTTTAGCACCGCGGATACATACAGTTTAAATAACAATGTAAAGTCAACTGTGATTGGCTAGTAGGTTTATAACACACTCTCTGATTGGTTTAGCACCGCGGATACATACAGTGTAATTAACTATGTAAAGTCAACTGTGATTGGCTAGTAGGTTTATAAAACGCTCTCTGATTGGTTTAGCACCGCGGATACATACAGTGTAATTAACAATGTAAAGTCAACTGTGATTGGCTAGTAGGTTTATAACACGCTCTCTGATTGGTTTAGCACCGCGGATACATACAGTGTAATTAACAATGTAAAGTCAATTGTGATTGGCTAGTAGGTTTATAACACGCTCTATGAATGGTTTAGCACCGCGGATACAGATTTTTGCGGTAACGACCTTGTTTTGGCCATAGTGTATAACATTCTAATATAAGAATATCAACTTGGCTGAAAAATCTTATAAAATAAGAGCAAACTTAAATTTTTCTACATAAAGTGCAATAATTATAATTTGCTGATATTGATCATCATGATTGATATTTTGAATTACTGAAAGTAAATGTAAAACCTTTTTATGTCATATTTAAAATTAATATTATTTACTAATACAACATTTATTTTGAGATAAAAATGAGACTGAAGAATTATGGTGTGTTTGTTTTTGTTTTCTATTGTTCTTCTTAATACGTGAAGCAACCATTAAGGCTTTGCCGTGGTTGGATATCTTATGTATTGTGTGATAGTGAGCATAAGAAATATATTTTTATTAATTGTCTTCTATGTAAAATCATGTTATATTTATAAACTTAACACGTATATACCAGTTTGTCTCATATTTAAAGCCCTTGTCAACTTACTTTTTTTATCATTTAGAATACTAGATTGATAATTACCATACCTTATTATCCATGAATTAGACACCAAAACGTTGATTTTGTATTTATTTTCATTTATTTTCTTTTTGACTGTTATATCACGTATCTGACGTCACAATGTACAGATGGGGTCGTGATAGGGGTAAAGAACTTGAGGGAGGGGTTTAAATTTATCACGTGACCAGAGTGGTGACTGTGATTGGTGGCGGTACATTGTGACGTCAGATACTTGATATAACAGTCAAAAAGAAAATAAATACAAAATCAACGTGTTGGTGTCTAATTACTAGATAATATAATAAGGTATAGTAATTATCAATCTAGTATTATAAATGATAAAAAAGGTAAGTTGACAAGGGATTTAGAGACTTCACAAAATAAAATCATTCTTTAATACTTCTAAAAAATTGATATACATAATACATATATGCATAATAATATGAACAATATGCAAATATACAAAACTTGCTGACATTGATCAAAATGATTTTTATTTCATGTTCACTTAAATAAAATGCATATAAGTAATTATGTCACTACATAACTACTTTACAACACAAATATTTGCAAGTAACAATTATTTGGAGATAAAAAATGACTCTAAAACTCGTTACTTCATTATTAATATGTTTTCTATTGTTCTTGTTAATTTATAATTTTGTTTTTGTAACTTTAATTTAAACGTTCTACATTCTCTAAAACTATAATAACAAAACATAAAACGTAATGAAATGTTATATTTTACTGTAATACTGTAGCGATTACAGAATATTGAGTAAAAATTGGACTTAAGAACAAATAACGTAACCTCTCCACATTTCTTCTATTTTACCTGCAGATAATTATGCCTGATGTTTATTATGTTATCTTAAATCTAATCTACATTAGACATCTTATTGTATTGTGTAATGTTATATATAAAATTACATCTATAAAACTGATGACTGTTGCTACCACGATGTAAATGTGTCAAACTTTTTATTGTTATAATTACAATAATAAAATGTCGGCTCCGTAATTAAAAATAACCACGTATTGACTTCTGTTTTATTTTATTTGCCATTTGCAAAGTGGCAATTTGTATCATGTTTTTAAAACCAACTTTTCATTGATTTGAAAAACTCTCTGCTATTACGTCTACGCCTAATTTTAGTTCTTATTTAAATAAACGTATTTTTAACACAATATTTATACTTAGTTTTTACTTGCATTCTATTTTCTTACATTGTATTATTTTGTTATGTATTTACTTCTAATTATGACTATATTCTGAAACTGCATCCGAGATTTATGTAAGATTTATAAAGGTGTCAGATTGCTAGTGTATAGACATTTTGCATTTTTCTCATCACCTGTTGGGATACTTACTTGTTGGTTTTTACTTTTGTTTATTTTATATGTACCCAACAACGTCTCTATCGCGTCAAAACGTTTCAAGTGAAATTATCACGAGCAAGCCAAACGTTCCATCTACATAGGGTTTACTGTGGCAGATGGAACGTTTGGCGCTCTCGTGATAATTTCACTTGAAACATTTTGACCCGATAGACACGTATTATTATTACTATCTCGAATTTATGTAAATTTAAAAATACCGTTGTTTTAATTACTATAACAACAGAATTATTTGCAAGTAACAATTTTTTTGAGAAAAAATTATTTTTAACTGTGACATCATATTATTATTTTATTTCTCCTGTTCGTCCTACTTTGTAATTTTGTTCTTTGTGACTTGATCTTATATTTGAACGTACTTCGTATATGTAATCTCTGTACAACTATATAAGTACATAAGTATGTAATACAGTGATAATCACACATCACTGCAAATATCTGACATGTAACAACATACTGAAATACTTCTACATCATGTGCAAGTATATTTAATTTGTTGATCAATCTTATTTATATTTTGATTGACGTTAAGTAAATACATAAGTAATTATGTGACTTTATTATTTATATACTCGTACAACACAAAGTGTTGCTTTATTTTGAGACAAAAAATCACCTCAGATTTTACGTCTGCATTATTAATATATATTTTCTATTGTTCTTCTTCATGTGTTATTTTGTTTTTTGTAACTTTATATTACATGGCAACGTTTTACGATGTGATCTCTAAAACTATAATAACAAAACATAAAACGTAGTAAAATGTTATATTTTACTGTAATACTGTAGCAATTACAGAATATTGAGTAAAAATTGGACTTAAGAACAAATAACGTAACCTCTCCACATTTCTTCTATTTTACCTGCAGATAATTATGCCTGATGTTTATTATGTTATGATAAATCTACATCAGACATCTTATCGTATTGTGTAATGTTATATATAAAATTACATCTATAAAACTGATGACTGTTGCTACCACGATGTAAATGTGGCAAACTTTTTATTGTTTCTAATCACAATAATAAATTGTCGGCTCCGAAATTAAAAATAACCACGTTTTTACTTCTGTTTTATTTGTTTTTTATTTGCCATTTCAAAAGTGGTAACTTGTATAAAAATATTAAAAAGATATTTCATTGATCTCTGCAAATAAATAAAATCTGACTATATTGATTGCATATGTAGATATACTATATAAATATTTAATATTTATGACTTTCAATACTTCTTGAATGCATTACGTATTGTTGTATTATGTTAAGTTAAAACCATATATGTCAATGTATTTTGCAATAATAATATTTGTAAGTACGACAATTATTTTGAGAAAAAAATCCACTTGCTTAGCAATTATACCTTTGTTTTTGTTTTCTATTGTTCTTCTTAATATGTGAACCAACCAATGTGGCTTTGCCGTGGTTGGATATCTTATGTATTGTGTGTTAGTGATCATAAGAAATATATTTTTATTAATTGTCTTCTATGTAAAATCATCTTATATTTATAAACGTAACACGTATAGACCGGGTTCTCTCATATTTAAGAGCCGCCATCTTGTTGGCTAGAAATACATAGGCCACCATAGGAAAAACGTCATTGTAATATTTTTATTAACAAACTTCAAGGATCAATCTAAGCCTTATTTCCAGCTGCTAATAAGCTAAAAGTATTGACTGATTGTAACACGTCGCGACAAGCCCTGACTTTATTTATCAGCTTTCTTATGCTGGCCTGTATGAATTTTTACCTATGAATGATATAACAATCAAAGCTGGACCTATTCACGACGAGTACACCTAGCCTGAGCCTTACCTGGCTGCTATATAGCTAAATTCCTATATAACTTATGGTGCGGGGAGACGTCTAATGTCCACCCGGTCTGACTCAAGCTATATAGTATAAACCTCTGGGTTCAATGTTAGTCTAGGGTAGTTTTTAATGATGAAATAAAATAATAATTTATTATTATTTTGCCGAAAAAATAGTTTATTATTTTTTCTATTATATATTTGAACAATTACAATCTATTTAAATACTGCAATCGCTAATATTTCTCTCTCTCCTTTGAATTTAATAAAGCAAAATTTTAAATGGCAATTATTAAATGAACTACAATTATGATAAGCGCGATCAATTTCGCAAACTCTAATTGGATGACAAAATTACCTGAATGAATCTGCTTAATAAAACGGAAACTAATTTGGCAAAGTGGCAAATAACCCACGTTGATATAGTAAGTCCCCACTGATTACCCCTAAATTCCGCGTACTTTCGCAACTGCTCTTCGAGCTGTTTGTCCGTCCACAGAATGTCCTATGTCGTTAACTTCCGCGATGCGCAAAGCATCTGTCCGCCAACAACGTGACCCCCAATAGCTAATGATTTTACTCCCTAAATTCCGCGTTCTTTCGCAACTGCTCTTCGAGCAGTTTGTCCGACCACAGAATGTCCTATGCCTTAGACTTCCGCGAAACGTAAAGTTTCTGTCCGTCTCGGGCGTATCCACCCAATAACTATAAAGTCCCAAGTAATAATATTGCTTGAGATTCTAAGTCCCAGAAAGGCACTCAACCCAAGTTATTCGTATGTCACAACTCAAGAGAGAAGCTTCATGTTCGAATAACCTGGACTGACTGCGACTTCTCCGTCGTTGTTGATCCTTTTTGTTACATCGCCTCGGGGTTGTGCGCAAGCGCTGCATTTGTTGCTTGCGGCGACGTCTGACGGGATATTATGTAAACCCTTTCGTCCCAAAAACTATATATAAAAAATACTTATTTTAGGATTGGAAAAACTCCCACCCGCGTATATGATTATTGAATAAATTGTTATTATCCCGCAAAATTGATCCGCGCTTATGTTATATTATACATATTTTACTTAAATGATAATTATTCATAAGTTGCGTGCAAAAGAAGTTCGCACGTAAAATTCATATATTGTCGAAGCAATTATTTTCATCTAATTTTAACACATCTTTATTGAATAAGAATACTATATAATTGCTTTGACACTAGCATGATTCGATAAAATAGATCTTAAACTAGTAAAATATAATCTTTTCCTACCTTCTGCCTTTGCCTACGCACTTTATTTGCATAATTTTCTTCATTACATCTTACGAATTATACAATAAATAATTTTTCTCTTGTTCTATATATCTTGAAGGCTAAATGCGCGCTACGATAGTCTTATTTTTTTGTCTGTGATAAGCGGGCGCGCTAGACTTAAAAACCAAGGAGGGCGTGGCGCCGGCAGTCGGCTTACATACTACATATAATATGCTAAAATAGTTAAGGTTCGGGTCACTATGTTACATTACCCTCCCCTTAAAACAAGTGAACATTAAGGCTTCTTTGGAGACTTGAATTTCACTTTGCTGGCAATCTCTGGTCCGTGTTCTTGCGTTGGTCATCGTCTTCTCTTCCCCTCCAACTACAGTGTTCGTGTAGGGGCAGTTTTGTCGTGCTCTTGGTTTCTCGGCGTCCCAACTGCTTCCCTTCTTGCCTTTTGGCGTAGACGTTTGTTGTTCTTTGTTTTGCGTCTCTGCTCTTTGTGATCCTTGCATTACCTCTTGCATAAGCAGGTAATGTATTAATTGGGAAACCGTTAGAAGTTGTGGCTTAATTAGTTTAGTCTTTCCTGGATCATATGGTTTATCGGCCGGAACTCTTTGTGTCTTCCGTCTTGGGGTATAGATGTCCCCTTTTTCTTTGACCGTGGCGTCGTAGTTTGTCAATTTACCCAGTATCTCCTCAAGAATGTATCTTGAGTTCTTGTGCCAAGGCTTTTGAGTGCCAATAAACTCTGGTGCGTCACACAGTAGTGTCTTACGTTCGATGCCTTTCATGAAGTTTGTGACTTCAAGTTTTGGTAGCACCATGAACAGCTGATCTACGTTGCTGCTACTCCACGAAATTAGGCAGTTTATAGCACCTGTGGTGGTAGAGTTATACTCGAGCAGTTTGATAGTTTTGTTCGCCTCATGTATATCGATTCCTTTATTTTCCAGTAAGGTAACGAGTTCCGCAGATATAATGCTTTCTGGCGATCCGCTGTCCAATAAGGCGTCATATGTCTCATCAGCAATTTTTATTTTCAAGCATGGTTCATATGATGGCATCTCTTTATTCGCAATGACAGTAAACTGGCGGCTAATTTGTGATCGCTGGGTTATCCCCATGTCATGCAGTGTTGCCGTCCCGTCATCACATTCTTTAGGTTTGATATCTTCGTCGTTAGGTTTTAGTTTCGAATCCCCCTCTTCTAGTTGCGAGAGGGATTCGCAATCACGTTTTTTGGATCGCCTAATTGCTTAAGACTCTCTGACCCTTTGGCGGAAATGTCCCTTGCTCCTTTAGTTTGCGATGGTTCATTTTGTGCGTTGTGTGAGTTGTCATATCTCCAGCGCTTCTCGCTGTCATATGATTGGCTCTGTCTGTAGTGTCTGTGCTGCAACTCGGTGCTTGGTTCATAACCGTTGATTGGCTCTCTGTACTCATGACCAAGTGAACACATTTTGCCATTGTTATACCTCTTACTGCCATAATCTAGACGTTGCTTTTTAAAATTATGCTCGTATTGTTCTCTCGGCATAATGATGGTTACTTTTTTGTTAGATACTAATGTATCTTGGTCTTGACCATCCTTTGTTTCTTTATTACCTATTGAGGTAAAATAAGAAGAACTATGACCTGTCTCTCTGCATCCCTCTGCTGCTTGCAAACGAACTCTTGGTTTCGCTTGGGCAGATGGATTGAATGCTAGTGCTGGTTCTACACTTTGCTCTACCGATGTTTGCTGTAGCGGTCTTTTCATTCGTCTTATTCTGTCATCAATTTTGACAGCGTGTTCCGCAAAGTCGCGTAGCGTGGAATAATAGTCACGTAGGTACGGCTGATATTCAGGTAACGCCTTGTCTTTTATATCATCTACACGCACGTGATCTAACGCTTGCGGGTTTGCTATGTTAAAATATTCGTCAATGACCATAATGTACTGACAGAGGGTTTCGTCTTGTTCTTGTCTAAGTTGGCGCACTTCTTCCCAGAGCAATTCTTCTTCCCTACTCCTTAAGGTAGGGTCGGTGCGGTCAGTTTCATTGGCTATTGCTGTCGTACCGAATCGCTCAGATGTATCTTGTCGCCCTGTTGCTTGTTGTCCCAGTGTCTCAGGTGGCTCTTGATACTCTGTGCTGTCTGTCTCTGGGGTCTTTGTATTGACTTCATGGTCGGTCCTCACCTGCTCTTGTGAACGATGAATTGTTTTGTATTCTGCTTCTTCAGTGTCAGGTGTAAGGGTATATACCAGTTTGGTCAATAGCGCGGTAAGTTCTATCAACACAGCATTTATTGTTTCAAAACAATAGTTGTGTGGTTCAGTTGCCTCTCTGGGTGGTCTTCCCCTGTGATCTCGATACCGCTGAGCGGGTGTTGGGGTTTCGGCCAGTGGTGTTCTAACTTGATCGCTACGGTGTGTAGCACCTGTCATGACCCTATCAGCGCTATGGTTCAGTTTTGCAAGATTGTCGACGTATGCAGTTGTGCGCTCGCTCCATTGGGTCAATCTGGTTGACTCTGCTGGTGTGTGAGCCGGGTAATGAGCTAGAGCCCATTGGCCAATGTCATAATTGAATCGGTCTCTTTCAATGCTGGGGCTTCTTTGACGTACCCCCCGTCGTTGAGGGAACATAAACACATCCTCCGGGGGTAATTTGCCAATATAAGCCATTTTTTACGCACTTTTAAAAGTTGCGACATTTCGCGAAAAATATTCGCGCAACAATTCGCGCATATTTATAATTGTCATTTCGGTAATTTTGTCTGTCCAATATATGTAAATATCAGCAAAATTTGCTATTTTATATTTTTTACAAAATTGCGTAAGTGCAAATAAAACGAAGAGCGCCTATATGAAAATCGCGATAATTTGGTTTTTGCAATATTCAAATGTAACACGGTTTTAATTCGCAGCTATAACTATAATATGCAAAAACAAGCTTTTATGTTAACTGAAATATACTGTGCCGGGACTCTCTTTTACTTACTACTCGTGAGAGAGAAGGAGGAGAATAATAAAATTTGATTTTTTACGCGTAATTAAACAGCTAAAATTATGCGGTTTTTGCAAATCGCAATGTGATTGAAAGCTGATTTAATCCCGGACAGCTGCCCACACTTGTAACACGTCGCGACAAGCCCTGACTTTATTTATCAGCTTTCTTATGCTGGCCTGTATGAATTTTTACCTATGAATGATATAACAATCAAAGCTGGACCTATTCACGACGAGTACACCTAGCCTGAGCCTTACCTGGCTGCTATATAGCTAAATTCCTATATAACTTATGGTGCGGGGAGACGTCTAATGTCCACCCGGTCTGACTCAAGCTATATAGTATAAACCTCTGGGTTCAATGTTAGTCTAGGGTAGTTTTTAATGATGAAATAAAATAATAATTTATTATTATTTTGCCGAAAAAATAGTTTATTATTTTTTCTATTATATATTTGAACAATTACAATCTATTTAAATACTGCAATCGCTAATATTTCTCTCTCTCCTTTGAATTTAATAAAGCAAAATTTTAAATGGCAATTATTAAATGAACTACAATTATGATAAGCGCGATCAATTTCGCAAACTCTAATTGGATGACAAAATTACCTGAATGAATCTGCTTAATAAAACGGAAACTAATTTGGCAAAGTGGCAAATAACCCACGTTGATATAGTAAGTCCCCACTGATTACCCCTAAATTCCGCGTACTTTCGCAACTGCTCTTCGAGCTGTTTGTCCGTCCACAGAATGTCCTATGTCGTTAACTTCCGCGATGCGCAAAGCATCTGTCCGCCAACAACGTGACCCCCAATAGCTAATGATTTTACTCCCTAAATTCCGCGTTCTTTCGCAACTGCTCTTCGAGCAGTTTGTCCGACCACAGAATGTCCTATGCCTTAGACTTCCGCGAAACGTAAAGTTTCTGTCCGTCTCGGGCGTATCCACCCAATAACTATAAAGTCCCAAGTAATAATATTGCTTGAGATTCTAAGTCCCAGAAAGGCACTCAACCCAAGTTATTCGTATGTCACAACTCAAGAGAGAAGCTTCATGTTCGAATAACCTGGACTGACTGCGACTTCTCCGTCGTTGTTGATCCTTTTTGTTACATCGCCTCGGGGTTGTGCGCAAGCGCTGCATTTGTTGCTTGCGGCGACGTCTGACGGGATATTATGTAAACCCTTTCGTCCCAAAAACTATATATAAAAAATACTTATTTTAGGATTGGAAAAACTCCCACCCGCGTATATGATTATTGAATAAATTGTTATTATCCCGCAAAATTGATCCGCGCTTATGTTATATTATACATATTTTACTTAAATGATAATTATTCATAAGTTGCGTGCAAAAGAAGTTCGCACGTAAAATTCATATATTGTCGAAGCAATTATTTTCATCTAATTTTAACACATCTTTATTGAATAAGAATACTATATAATTGCTTTGACACTAGCATGATTCGATAAAATAGATCTTAAACTAGTAAAATATAATCTTTTCCTACCTTCTGCCTTTGCCTACGCACTTTATTTGCATAATTTTCTTCATTACATCTTACGAATTATACAATAAATAATTTTTCTCTTGTTCTATATATCTTGAAGGCTAAATGCGCGCTACGATAGTCTTATTTTTTTGTCTGTGATAAGCGGGCGCGCTAGACTTAAAAACCAAGGAGGGCGTGGCGCCGGCAGTCGGCTTACATACTACATATAATATGCTAAAATAGTTAAGGTTCGGGTCACTATGTTACATGATAAAGGAACAACTGTTTTGAGGCCGACTATAAGCGATTTCGGTCACATCCGCTTCCGTTTCTACGTATTAAGCATGCGCAGAATGTCAAAACGGAAGCGGATGTGAGCAAAATCGCTTATAGTCGGCCTCAAAACAATTGTTCCTTTATTAGTCAATATCAGAAAAATTCTTACAGTCGAAATAAACTTTAATTTATGCGACGAATGAGGTAAAATGATGTTTCCCCTATGCTGACAAATGTATTAGGCACTACAAACATGGCTACAAAGCGCAAGGATGTGCAAGAGGTCTATACATGTATTCTAAAACTATAGTGAGTATAGTAATCTCATTGGATAGTAGTGTTAAGAGACTTCACAAAATAAAATCATTCTTTAATACTTCTACAATATTGATATACATAATACATATATGTATAATAATATGAACAATATGCAAATATACAAAATTTGATCTTATTGATTGATATTTTATGTTCACTTAAAGTAAATGCATATAAGTAATTATGTCACTATAGCTACTTTACAACAGAAATATTTGCAAATAACATTTATTTGGAGAACAAAATCACTCCAGAATTTGTTATTTTATTATTTATTATTATTATTTCTGTTGTTCTTCTTAATTTTTAATTTTGTTCTTTGTAACTTTAACTTATATTTAAACGTTTAATGTATATGTGATCCAAGGCTTAAAGTAGAAAAATTCTTTTACCGGAGCTCTCACTGCTAAAAAACTCACGATAGCTCCGGAACTCCCATAACGGCAAAGTTAAATTTTCAACTTTTTACCTTGAGCTCAGCTCTGGATATAATAGCTCCGGCTTACTTTAAGCCCTGATATGATTTCTAAAACTATAATAACAAAACGTAAAACGTAATAAAATGTTATATTTTACTGTAATACTGTAGCAATTACAGAATATTTAGTAGAAATTGTACTTAAGAACAAATAACGTAACCTCTCCACATTACTTCTATTTTACCCGCAGATAATTATGCGTGATGTTTATTATGTTATCTTAAATCTACATCAATCATCTTATTGTACTGTGTAATGTTATATATAAAATTACATAAGAAATTTTCTCGGTGAAATAGAATTATTGTCTTACCTTCTGTGAAGACACTGGGCTTTACACTCGCTGCTATCACTATTTTAAATAACAATGAAAAAATAATAGTCACTTTGTACATAATTATAAAAACACTCAATTCACAGTCTTTTTAAAAATTACATAGCTATGTTATTTACACACAATGTTTAACGTTTTCGGAGACTATATATCACAAATGATACATACTGTCTGTCTCCTTCCTCAGAACTGAGGAAGTTCTGAGGAAGGAGACAGACAGTATGTATCATTTGTGATATATAGTCTCCGAAAACGTTAAACATTGTGTGTAAATAACATAGCTATGTAATTTTTAAAAAGACTGTGAATTGAGTGTTTTTATAATTATGTACAAAGTGACTATTATTTTTTCATTGTTATTTAAAATAGTGATAGCAGCGAGTGTAAAGCCCAGTGTCTTCACAGAAGGTAAAACAATAATTCTATTTCACCGAGAAAATTTCTTATCATCATGCAACCTCGCTCGAAATTCAACATTCGAAACATAAAATTACATCTATAAAACTGATGACTGTTTCTACCACGATGTAAATGTGTTAAACTTTTTATTGTTTCTAATTACAATAATAAAATGTCGGCTCCGTAATTAAAAATAACCATGTTTAACCTTCTGTTTTATTTGTTTTTATTTTATTTGCCATTTCAAAAGTGGTAACTTGTATAAAAATATAAAAATTATATTTCATTGATTTGAACCAATCTCTGCTGTTACGTCTAAACCTAATTTTACTTCTTATTTAAAAAAACGTATTTTTAACACAATGTTTATACTTAGTTTTTTAATTGCATTTCTATTTAATTCACATTGCATTATTTTGGTTTCGTATTTACTTCAAATTATGACTATATTCTGAAACTGCATCCGAGATTTATCTGAGATTTATCTAAGATTTATAAAGGTGCGAGATCGCTCTAGTGCATGTACAGGCGGCATTTTGCATTTTTCTCATCACCCGTTGGGATACTTTCTTGTTGTTTTTTTTTACTTATTTTCTTATTTTATATGTACCCAACAAAGAACTATTATTATTATTATCTCATATTGACGTAAATTTGTAAATACCGTTGTTTTAATTACTATAACAACAGAATTATTTGCAAGTAACAAATATTTAGAGAAAAAAATTATTTTTAATTGTGACATCGTATTAATATATGTTTTCTCCTGTTCGTCCTACTTTGTAATTTTGTTCTTTGTGACTTGATCTTATATTTGAACGTACTTTGTATATGTAATCTCTGTACAACTATATAAGTACATATGTATGTAATACAGTGATAATCACACATCACTGGAAATATCTTGCATGTAACAACATACTGAAATACTTCTACATCATTTGCAAGTAAATTTATTTTGTTGATCAATCTTATTTATATTCTGATTGACGTTAAGTAAATACATAAGTAATTATGTGTCTATATTATTTATATACAACAGAAAGTTTTGCATTATTTTGAGACAAAAAATCACCTCAGATTTCACGACTGCGTTATTAATATATATTTTCTATTGTTCTTCTTAATTTGTGTTATTTTGTTTTTTGTAACTTTGAATTACATTGAAACGTTTTACGATGTGATCTCTAAAACTATAATAACAAAATGTAAAACGTAATAAAATGTAATATTTTACTGTAATACTGTAGCAATTACAGATTGTGTCTATTTAACTTGAGCTTTAACACAAATAACGTAACCTCTCCACAGTGGCGGTCCTACGATTTTTGGGCCCGGGGACAGAAATCGTACTGGGCCCCCCACACAGAGGCGCGAAGCGCCAATAGCCCGCCGCAGGCGCGATTTTTTTTTGCCACGTGACTATTTACAGGCAATTTAGTATAATTGTCAGTGCAGATAGCTTTAAGAAAAAAACAAGTAATGTTCTTTTTATTTTATATTTTTTTTTATTGTTATTATTATTTTTTTTTAAATAGGGGGGAAATGCTAAATTTTATTTTAGAGTGAAATATTAAAAAAAAATAATAATAATAAATAAGTATACAAAAATTCATAATGAAAAATCACTTATTTGTAATTACTTTGCAGATTTAGGCCAGATTAAGTGAATGGAAAAAATGTTTCCTTCTATTCTCAAAAAGCTTTTTTTTTTTCTCTTACAGAATTATTTTCAAATTTCCAAAACAAAAGTGTTATGTTCAACAACCCTGTTCTCTTGCACAAAAAAAAAATGCTCATATTCCATTTGAATAACCAAAGTTGCAATCGTCATCATCATTTTAGGAGCAGAGGACAGGGTCGATTTGATGAAAATTTAGGAAGATCGAGCTAGTGTTTATTAATCATTGAAAATTTTTCACCTACGCCAGGCCAAGTCGAGGACGACTAAAAATGTTTTCAGGGTAAAATTTTATTTTATATTGAATATATTCTAAAAGAAGACATTGTCCTGAATCGATTTATTTGCAAAATTCTAAATTTTAAGTTAATTATAAGCATTTCTATTAAAAAAAAATCGATAAATGTCGACACGCAATACCTAAATGCATGCGGGCATAGGAAAAAGTTACTGAACGTCATTTTAAGACTTTTAAAATTTCATTATAAATTCTCAATGAACTTAAAAATTAGAAATGTCCATATTTATGTATCGAATAGCCCTCTTTTAGAATAAAAATTCAATAAAATAACACCCTGAAATTTTTTTTTTAGTCTTCATTATAATTCTATTAAGTAGTTTATTTTACCTTTTTAAACCAGGGCAGCCCTTATTTAAAAAGATAAAAAAAATACTGAATAAAGTTGTAATTATCACTAGTAAATTAAGAGATATTGTATTTTATCTGTAGATTTATATGCTTTATTTTTTATTTATTTTTATATATATATATATATATATTATAATTTTTTTGGATAATTTGTTTGTTAGGGATAATTGATAATTTTATTAGTAAAAATCATTAAATTGGTTCATAAACTTCTCTCTCTTCTTCCCGTCCCGTCCCTTCACTTTTTTTTTTCTTTTTTCGTTTGCTTTGAATTTTTTTTTAAATTTTTTACATGTAGGCCTCGTCTCGGGCCCCCCAAACCTAGTGGGCCCGGGGATATCCGCCCCTCAATCCCCCCTGTAGGACCGCCACTGCCTCTCCACATTTCTTCTATTTTACCAGATTTGATTACTATGCCTGTTGTTTATTATGGTATCTTAAATCTACTGTGTACTGTGTAATGTTATATAAAATAACATCTACAAAAACTGATGACTTATTTTTACACAATGTAATAATAATTAACTGCTTTTATTGGGCTAAATCAGGCTACAGAAGCTCTCAATTTAACCCACCTGTTTAACAGTACAGTTAGTTACAATTTAAAATTAGCATAAACATAAAATTCATGATGTTAATGTTGTTAATGTTTTTTTTTTTTTTACTTATTAAATAAATGTTTTTTAAATAATCCATATTTCTAATATTTAATTTTTATAAAATGGTTTAACTCTACAAAAAAAATATTGAAACACTTTTTTATGTGTCATTAATTTTTCATTTAAATTTTAATAATTTGGTTAATTTTAGTAATAAATTTTATTGATAGATTTTAATTGATAATAACTAATAACGTAATTTTGTAATAAATTACAATATATCTTTTAATTTTTTTTTACATTATATTATATGATAACAGTAATTAAAATGAGGCTACTATAAGTAGCGTTGAAATAAATGGTTTTTTAATTGTGTTTTAAAATAATATATAGTTGGTGCATTTCTTATTATTAATGGAAGTTGATTCCACATTTTAGCTCCCAGCACACTGGATGAATTAAAATACAAATAACGTAACCTCTCCACATTACTTCTATTAACCAGATAATTATGCCTGATGTTTACTATGTTATGATAAATCTACATCAGACATGTTACTGTACTGTGTAATGTTATATATAAAATTACATCTATAAAACTGATGACTGTTGCTACCACGACGTTAATGTGTCAAACTTTTTATTGTTATTGTTTACAATAATAAAATGTCGGCTCCGTAATTAAAAATATCCACGTTTTGACTTCTGTTTTATTTGTTTTAATTTTATTTGCCATTTCAAATGTGGAAATTTTAAAAAATATATAAATTATATTTCATTGTTTTGAAAAACTGTCTGCAGTTAGGTCTAAACCTAATTTTACTTCTTATTTAAATATACGTATTTTTAACACAATGCCTATACTTAGTTTTTTAATGCCATTCCATTTTATTGGACAATGGAATATTTTGTTACGTATTTACTTCTAATTATGACTATATTCTGAAACTGCAGCCGAGATTTATCTGAGATTTATGTAAGATTTATAAAGGTGGGAGATCGCTATAGTGTATAGACCCCTTTTACATCCTTGCGCTTTGTCGCCATGTTTGTACAGGCGGCATTTTTCATTTTTCTCATCAACCGTTGGGATACTTTCTTGTTGGTTTTTTACTTTTTTTTATTTTATATGTATTGTACCCAAAAAAGAACTATTATTAATATTATCTCGAATTTACGTAAATTTAAAAATACCGTTGTTTTAATTACTATAACATTATTACTATAGAATTATTTGCAAATAACAAATATTTTGAGAAAAAAATTACTTTTAACTGTGGTATCCTATTAATATTTGTTTCCATTGTTCGTCCTAATTTGTAATTTTGTTCTTTGTAACATGATCTTATATTTTGAACGTACTTCGTATATTTATGTAATCTCCCTATATAATAAGTACATGAGTATGTAATAGATAGTAGTAATCACTTCAAATATCTTACTAACATACTTCTACATATTGTGCAAATGTTTTGAAATTTAAGTCCCATAAGAGCCAATGTTAATTTCATTAATTATTTTCTCTTTTATCTGAAGGTCACAGGTTCTAAAATTTTTATCATAGGTAGCTGTTACTGTTAACTTTCAAATGTCATCATACCCCTGCATTTAATATTAATGGGTGGAAAGGCCCAAACTGTACAGACAGGCATGTTATTACCCGTTATGCGGTGCATGGTTTCCACCATGTAATCTGTCAGATTAAAGAATATCACGAGTGTAATGATAAATGTGTATGTATGTTATGTGGTGGCCTCTGTACTAGGTACCACTTACTTCATTGTCCATCTCGGACCCTATCATTAAGTCAATATGCAAAACTGTAGACTTATAGAGTGCAATGTAAATATATATGTATAAGTACACCTTGGTGTTTAATAAATAAAATAATAATAAAGTTTGCATTTTTTTTTTTTTTGAGATGCTAGCTATCTGAATACAACCCTTAATTATATTCAAATACTTAATTTTGATTTATTTTATGATTTCAGATGCAGCTTGGGAGCCGGCACTGCAATCACTGGTCAATTTCTCGGTCAAATAACGAATGTAAAGAAATATTGGATACAGACAAAATATACGTAGTGATTATGCTGGCTGTTCAGTGATTATGCTGGCTGTTAAGTAGCATACATTGATAACAGCATAATTTATGTTATATGATCTGATAATTAGCATAAATGTAGCATAATAATTTATGCTATAGATATACAGCAATATAGTCACGCTGAATGTACCATACATCATGATTCGTACATTACTCAATTTGTTCTTTAAGTGTGTATTTATTAAAATACTAAAAATTACAGCGTATAGTGTGTGTACGCATGACGTCATTCTGAGTGCTTTTTGATGCTCTTCTTGAGTAATGAATAACATTGCTCAGCATAGGACAAACATAGTTTTTGGTTATTTTCTTTGAAAAATTAGCTGTTTTTTGGTCATTATTATTTTTCTTGCATACTTGAGATATTAATTTAACCTATTAACTACATTAATGCTCTCAAATATATTGTGAAGTATTTTAAACTGGCAAAATGTGTTATTTTCCTATACTATTGAGTGATCCAACATGGCTTCGACTTTAACATGAATGCATACACCCTATATATTTAATAAAAATTGTAATGACCAATATCTCTTTACTTATAAATATAATTAGATTATAACTTTTACTTTTATTACTGCCGATTTTTCGAATTTGGAAAGAAAAAAAATGCTTTGATATTTAAATGTGTCGTTATTTGACCGTGATTTTGAGCCAGTGACAACCGTCACGTCGTTATGAAGAGAATACGTCGTCAAGAGTTTAGAGATTTTATGTGTACGACATTTATTGCCATTACAACAAACCAATTTTAACTATTTCAATGGACCACTTGCAATGAGTGAACTTTTTAAAATAATTTGAAATGTTCTCAACACATTTCTTATGAAAAACTCATTTTCACTTACACATTGCAACAATTAAAAACATTTCTTTGCGAGTGGTCTAAAATTGTGTTAAAATTTATAGGAAAAAAAAAACTAACATGTATTGATTTAATGTACGAAATAAACTTATTAATTGAATTTTGTTAAAAAATATTTAATAAAAACAGCTTGTTTTAGAAATTACCCAGCTATTAAAAAAAAAAAAACTAACAGCTGGTTTTAAAATTTGTATAACTATATTAAAAAAAAAATTGTATAACCACTGCTGATTTACAATGCCATTTCAAAATTCTTCAAGGATTCGAAGGGTAAAACAAGAATTAAAAGTAAAAAAAAAAAAAAAAAGATATTCATTTTAATAATATAATTCATTTATTTGTTCTAAATAACATTATATTTATATTCTTGTGGTTTAACATATATTATTTTGTGAAATGTGCTGATTTGGTTCAATTATTATTGTAAATATTTTGATGCTCACCTACTTATTATTATAAGCACCCACCGATAAAACTTCATTTTCTTGTTGGCACAATAATAAAAATTATATAGGTATGTAGGTATGAGAGTATGTAATTTAACGCCTATTTTATACGGAAAGTTTTAATGAAAGGTTTTGGCTTTCGTGTTACACCGTGTTATATAAGCAGTAAACTGACATTGAAAAGAAATTCGGCTCGACCGGGACTCGAACCTGGATCTTTGGTTTCGGGTTCGAGTCCCAGTTGAACTGAATTCCTTTTCAATATCAGTTTATTGCTTATATATAACACAGTGTAACACGAAAGCCAAACCCTTTCATTATAGGTAAAAAAAAAAAAAAAAAAAAAAAAAAAGTTTTTATAATTGAAGTCGTAAATTATTGTTTAATTTACTAACGTAAGTGTGGTTAAATCAAAGAGTAGAATGCAAGCTTTATGCCTTGTTCACAATAGGCTTGTTCTAATTGAAATTGTTCACAGCTCCATAAGAGTGAGAGTTACTTTTATCAAAAAATTAACAAATCCAATTAGAAAAAGCTTATTGTTAAAAAGGAATTATTGTTGTTTACTATTATGTAACAAATATCTATAAAAATATATTTCAATATAAAATGTAACATAAAATATACTCGACTCAAAAAACCTCAGTCGATTTAAATCGGGAATGCCTAAAGTATCGCCCATTGTCACATTTGAGGAGAAGGGGGGCAGCTGGGCGATACCGAAAAAGGTCGTATGGCAGGTAACTCAGGTTTTTTGAGTCGATTATATATTTAGTTACTATATTATTCATTGTATAATGTGTACAAATGGGTTTATAATACTTTTTTTATTTAATGTGAAATGTATTATCTTATGTTTACGTATATTATTTCTGTATTTCCATATGTATGTGTGTAATTTAAATTTCTCTATAATAACTTCAGTAAACTGTATAACTGTATAAATGATCCCAAAAATCACTGATCCAGCTTTTATATAGAGCGGTTGCACTTATATTTAAGAGCCGCCATTATGTTGGTCAGGAATACATATAGGCCAGCATAGGACAAACGTCATTGTTATATTTTTAATAGCAAAAGAAGCTTCAAAGCTTAATTAAAGACTTATTTCTAGCTCTTAATAAACTACAAAAATATAATAAAAATTCGTTCAGTTAAATTAAACTCTTTTTATGTAAAAAAAAAAAAAAATAAAAAAAAAATAGTAGAAATGATGTTTCCCCTATGCTGAACAATGTATTAGGCACCACAAACATGGCGACAACGCGCAAGGGGTCTAAGGATATGAAAGATATCCTGCTATTTTTCTTTGACAAATGCGCACACTTAATTCTTCATAATGCGTCTTGCGATGTTTTGTTTCAAATAATTTATTGATTTGGTTGAATAAGATTTTTTTTTTTAATTATTAAAATAACTGATATTGCTAGCTTATAATTTTAAATATTGATTTATAACTTTTCAGGGGTTTCTCTTAAATATATTATATTATTTGTTACATCTTTTCCTCCGTATGGAAAATTAAACTTGCTGTTTTGTGATAAAGTTTTAAAATACGTTGTTTTTTTTGTTGTTTTTTTATGGTAGTTTTGAAAAGAGAGTTAAAAAATAAAAGTTAATGTAGAAATTTATATTATAATTTATATTATATAATTTGTTATTTTTATTTAATATAATTTTTATTATTTGTGTAATTTTATATATAAGCGTAAATTAGTCTTTGAAAAAACTTGCTCAAATTGTTTTTGTCATTTTGCATTTATGTCAGAGAGAGAGAGAGAGAGAGAGAGAGAGAGAGAGAGAGAGAGAGAGAGTAAAATTGAAAAATATTCCAAAATTTGCCGTTTTTATCCTTACGTATATAAAAAAATTTGTTCTCATTTGCTAAAATTCAGAGACAAAATTCAGAGCCGCTTCAGACTCAAATTTTGCCTTTAGATTTTCCAGCTTGCTTTAAATTTATTGGCATTTGAGCTCAATTTGAATTAAGCTTATTATGAGCGATAATATTAAAATTAGCCTCAAGCTCAAATTTTATCTTTCAGGAACTTAATACAATATTTGAGCTTATGTAAGTAGACTCAAATATTTTATATCATTTGAGCTCTTTAATTCAAGAGTACTTGAGCTTCAGTTTAAGAGAGGTAAAATTATAAATCGCTCCAGACTCAAATTTTACTTTTTACAAAGCTTAATTGGCTCAAACTTTTGACTTAATATACGAAGACTCAAATATATATCATTTGAGCTATTTAATTCAACGATTAAATCACGATTTCGAGAAAGGAGAAATTACAAGTCGCTCAAGGCTTAAATTTTGTCTCAAATGTAAAATCATGACAGCATGAACTGCTCAAATTTTTTATCATTTGAGCTCAAAAGTTAAAATACGATCATTTGAACGGTAAAATATATTTTTGTGTAAGTGTATTACACTCAAATTTTGCCTTAGGTAAATATTAAAATTTTTCTTCTCTCTTTACCTTTCAACCTGTAGCGTTTAATTTATAACTATATAAATTAAAATGAAAAAAAAAAAACAAAAAAAAAAAACATTGCTTAAAATAAAGAAAAACAATTATATTTGTGAGTATTGAGTATTACGAATTTAATTTGTAATATTAAAATATTAGTAACAATTAGTAATATAACTATAATATTAAAATAACTACTGGAAAAAAATTGCTTCCAAAATCTTAATAAAAAAAGAACAGCTCTCTCTTTTTTATTAGAAACTTAATTAAATTCAACTTTTTTTTTTATTAAATTGCTTCTAATTTTCAAGTAAGTTTATTTTTCTGAGCAAGGTGTGTCAAATTATATTTTTTTAATTATTCTATTTTCAATGAAACTAATAAAAAAAAATTATAAGGTGGCAAAAAAACAAACAAACAAACAAACAAACAAACAAACAAACATGCTATTAAAATAATATTTAAATAAACTTATTATGATAGTTATAACCAAATCTTATAGGGTATTATCATAAAATTGCGCACTATCACCATGTTTAATACATTAATACAAATTGCATGTTGTAATATTAAAATAACTACTGGCAAAAAAAAAAAAAAAAAAAAAAAAAAAACTGTTGGTAAATACTGTATAAAAAAATAACCTCTCTCTTTTTTTTATTACAAACTTAAACTTAAAATTGTGTTTTTATTTATTTAAATGCTTTTTATTTATAATTTTGTTTTTCTGTGCAAGGTGTGATAAATAGTTTGTTAGTATTAATTTTAATTTAAATTAAAAAAATTAATAAAATTGTAAGGTGGCAAAAAAAAAAAAAAAAAAAAAAGTGCAATTAAACTAACTTAAGCTAAATAAACTTATCATGAAAGTTGATACCAAATCTTATAGGGTGTTATCATAAAATTACGCACTATCGCCATGTTTGAGTACATATATACATTGGTCAGCATACTGTATTACAGACATCGCTTCTATAGCCTTTTTATGTATAAAATTGATGTTTCTGTATATTATTTTTATTAAAACAACTCATTTTCACCTACATAGTTGGGGGAAAAAAAGTTCTGGTGTTACATTTTTTTTAATTATAAAATAAAAAGTATTTTTAATTTGCCAGCCAATACATCTCAAATATGGCGCTAAGGCGCAATATTAAAACAATAAGTGAAACCACCCTATACCTACATCTCTATAGACAGCAATTGAAAATATAAGGTGTATGCACATGACGTCATATTCAATGCACTTGGACGCCAAACTGGAGTAATAAATACATTACTCAGCATAGGACAAACTTCTTTTTTGGCTCTTTTCTTTGTGAAATCAGTAAATTTTCTGTTAATATTATTTTTCTCACATATTTGAAATTCAAGCTATTAACAGCATCAATGCTCTCAAAAATATTGTAAAGTGTTTTTAAACTGGCAAAATGAGTTACTTTCCTATGCTGCCCATGTTATTGAGTTATCCAACATGGCGTCGACTTTAACATGAATACATACACCCTATAATATGTGTAAATTTGAGTGCAGTGTTATAAATCTAATGTAACTAAAATGTATTTATTTGTGTCATATTCTTGTTTACTTTCAATGCTCCCCAAACTGTTTACTTATTATTTTGTATGATATAGTTATTCATTTATTTATTTGTTTATTTATTTGTTTCTTTATTTATTTATTTATTTATTTATTTATATATTTATTTATTTATTTATTTATTTATTTATTTATTTATTTATTTATTTATTTATTTATTTATTTATTTATATATTTATTTATTATTGATCGCTGATTTAAATATCATGCAATGTGTTGACAATAAAAATATGTAAAAATGTCAAAAAAAATTGTTTTGTTTTATTTCATTTTTTATTTAATGCTGCTCCCTTATCATTTGCATGCTACCTTAATTAAATTTATGACCCTGAATAAGAATTGCTTGTATTTTAAAAGAAAGTTAAATAAAATCTATCAATCATTTAGGGAGAGTAAGTTCAGAGTGCTGTTCGTAAACCCTGTTCTCTTGCACCAAAAAATGCGCATTACATTTGAATAACCAAAGGCGATCGTCATTTTAGGAGCAGAGAACTGGGTTTACGAACAGCATTAATGGTTTAGTAATAAGAAAGAAAAATAATAATAATAAACAAAAAATAATAATAATAAACAAAAAATAAAAAAAACTTCAAATTCAAAATGATGTTTATTTTAAGTAAATTTAGTTTTTTATATACAGTATAATACACGAAAAAAAAAAAAAACGTAGTAAATATGCTAGCTCATTTTGAGCACAATATGTTCAATACACGCTAACCTATGCCATATACTGCATAATAACTATATGTAACATAGCATACATACAATATATTATATTATACATCAAATTTATTTATGTTTATTCTAATTTTGCATCATTTATGTTGTAATGTCATAAATGCAGCATAAATTACATTATATCATATTTCAGTGCAGTTATTATAGACAAGTTGCACTCATATTTAAGAGCCGCCATTCTGTTGGTTATGAATACATAGGCCAGCATAGGGAAAAATCATTTTTTTATTTTTTTAATAGCAATAGTAGCTTCAAACCTCAATCAAACCCTTAATAAGCTCTTAATAAGATCAAAGAATATGAGAAAAATTCGTTTAGTTAAAATGAACTATTTTTATGTAAAAAATTACAAGAAATGATGTTTCCCCTATGCTGGACAATGTATTAGGCACCACAAACATGGCGACAAAGCGCAAGAATGTGCAAGGGGTCTATTTCTATAGATAACATTGAAAATTGAAAAGTTATTTAAATTAAACTCAAAATAAGAGTCATAGAAGCACAATATAGGCTTTAAAAGATTTCTGCTAAGAGACAGAGATACAGACACTCTAAAAAAATAAAATATATAAGTAGAATTCTTTTTTTTTTTTATTTTTTACATACATGATACATATTTTCTGTACCTCAAATTAATACAGAAAATATGTCTGTATGTTAAAAAAATGTATTCGAGGTATATACTTTTTGAATGGAGAGACAGATACAGAGAGAGAGAGAGAGAGAGAGAGAGAGAGAGAGAGAGAGAGAGAATAGGCGCATATATAGTTAGAGAAATAAATATTACCTATACAATAATATTATTTAAAATATTCTGTCTATAACAATAGGGTATGTACGCATGACGTCATTCTGAGTGCTTTTCGATGCTCTTCTTGAGCAATGAATAACATTGCTCAGCATAGAACAAACGTAGTTTTTGACTATTTTCTTTGGTAAAGTATCTATTTGTTTGTCATTATTATTTTTCTCACATACTGGAGGTACTAATTTAACCTGTTAACAGCATCGATGCTCTCAAAAATATTGCTAAATATTTTTAAATTGGTAAAATGAGTTATTTTCCTACACTGGCCAATGTTATTTAGTACTCACTTATGACGTTGACTTTAACATGAATGAAACCACCTTATATAAGAAACTATAAATAAAAGAAAATAATATAATAAGAAAACGTTTTTGATTTCATACTCTTTTCACTGGCGTAAATCTGTGCAGATATTGAAATAAAGTCACAAAAAATAATCAATTTAAAATATAATAATAAAAACTTTGTATCGCAATGACTTCATGTAAAACTAAATATTACAAGAAATAATTCTACAATTATAAAGCAATTATTCTTATATATTTTATGCCTTGCTTTTATTATAGTTGCTTTCTTTATGCGTTGGAGAGAGAGAGAGAGAGAGAGAGAGAGAGATGCCTAGGTTCAGAAATCAATATAGGAATCTATAAAATAATATTATTTAATCTTTCCAAATGTTATAGTAATTTATTTTCAGCTATAAGTTATTATACTTATTATTAATTATATTACAAGCCCAATATGCTTGTTCTAACTAAAATTGTTACTATTAACTGCCTGGCTTGATCAATAAAGTCTATTATTATTTTTCTTATAATATAAGAAAACAATATAAATCGGATCTCCTATATACTCTTTTACTGACGCAAAAGCTGCGAAATAATAATAAATATAAATTGAAAATATAAAACAAAAAACTTGTATTGCAATGACATCATTTAAAACAAAATATTCCAAGAAATAATTTCAGAATAATAAAACAATTCTTAGTTTATATTTTATTCTAAAAGATTGTTTCACTTTTCCATATAAAAATAATAAATCGCAAACAAAAAATCTTCTATCAGCACATGACATATGATGTCATTGTTTTGATAGAAGACTTTTGAAATCACACTTCTTGAAATAGTTATATATATTTTACATTCAAAAATAAAATATTGCGAAATATTTTGTATATTTTATATTTGTACTATAATTTATTTTATTATTTTATTATTTCTTTGCTGATGCAATCCAAGTGGAACAGTTATTGAAATTTTTATATTTTATATATAAAATAAAATATTGCACCGTGCTTTATATATTTTAGATTTTTAAATTGTTATATTTTACATTATGAAAATAAAATAATGCGAAATGTTTAGTATATATTATATATTATAAATTACAAAGTTTTGCTGATGCAATCCAATTGGAATGTTTCCACATAGAAATCTCTAGAAGTTGTAACCGCCACAAAACAGTGACGTCATCAGAAATATGACCAACAGTTTATGTTGCACCGTGGTATGTAGAAATGAGATCATTATTTTGTCGCCAGTTTAATGTTACAACTCACATATTTAGTCTGCATGATTGTAAGCTTGACTGGCGTCACTGCACTCAAGTCACGTACTCGACAGCTCAAATATTATGTTTTATCTTTGCATTTGTGTCTATCATATATTTATATCATATAACTGCGCACTATAATGTAACATGAGCATATTGTATTTAACTGCATTGCTGGAGCGTTCTACAAATTATAATTTTATTTCAGAACTTTCTTGAACAAAGATTTTGAAAAAAGTCCACACTAAATATCGTAGTTGTTGTTTTATGTTATTATTATTATTATTAATTATTACGTAAACCCGTAAAAGTGTATTCATATACAAATATACTGTAATTTTAGATCTTGTATTTATATTATGTATAGACTGGTTTCATATCCTTGCGCTTTGTCGCCATGTTTGTGGTGCCTAATACATTGTCCAGCATAGAGAAAACATAATTTCCCCTCATTTGTTGGAAAAATAAAATTTTATTTTAACTGTAAACATTATTCTTATAGCTTATTAAGACCTATAGAAATAAGAAGTTTGAAGCTTATTTTGATTTAAAAAAATTATATAAATGAGGTTTCTCCTTTGCTGGCTTGTATGTATTTCTGAGTTAGCAAAATATATTACAAATAAATAAGCTGAGGTGAATTTCTCTCGATATATTTTTAACTTTGACGTAGAGCACATCAAAGAGGGTGAGGGGGGGGGTATCAAGTGGGAGGTGCACATTAAAACATCAATATCGACATTTCTACTATTATTATTAAAATTGGATCTAATAAAATCCAATGGAGCTTATCGATTTAGCGCGCGGGGAAACGCGGGGGAAGCTAAGAGTCCCCTAATTTAACATTACGCTTATGAGGAAAAATTTTTTTTATATATATTTCAGAAAACTATACTAGACATACTTTTATGTGTTTTAAGCCATAGAAATCTTTTAAGAATTTTTTAAACCGATAACCTCAAAAAAAAAATCTTCGTATTTTGTTCACTTTTCTAATTTTTGTGATATTTCTTATGTTTTGAGTAAAAAGCATCATTATCATATAGTGCGCTGATAATCTCGTCAATTTTTGTTAATCTATAATGATAACTATTATGAAATTATTAATCGAAAACCAAATATCGATATCTTAAATATGATAGTCGAGCCGAAGACTGCAGACCACCCAAGATGTCAAGCCACACGTGTCAGATAAATATTTGCAGTTTCTCACACTCACACACAGGATATGACTCAGACTTTCAGAGAACATAAATACATGGAGATATTTCATTAGTACTTGCAATAATCGTAAAACTAAAAGTTAATTAAATATAAAATTTTAATATTTACTTTTTTTTAATGACAGTACTAAAATTAAAATCATGGTTTCTCAGAAAATAATTAACTTTTATTTAATTTCCAACATTTGTAATTGCTTTAAAGTTAATTAAAAAAATATTTGTTTATTTTAAATTTTATTACTTCCTTTATGGAATTACTTCGATAGAAACAACAATTTTTTCTTTCCCTTTTTTACTTGAAATTTTTATCAATATTTGAATTTCAAGCTCATTTCGATAATGAAAACTCTCTCTCTCTCTCTCTCTCTCTCTCTCTCTCTCTTGTTATTTACCTAATGACTACTATATAGAGAATGGAAAAATAGTCTTTTTTTTACCAAAATAGTCTCCTAAATTTGGAAGTAGTTTAAAAATAGTCCTCGAAAATATTAAAATAGTCGAAAAATAGTCATTGAAATTTATGTATCTCAAAAGGGATTTTATTAGTTGACTTGTCTCAAGTTATCTGATAGCTGAGGGGTCTCGTAGAGAATGCATTAAAAAAAATCAATAATTTCAATATTGGTGTTAGTGTTACTGTCTAAAAGAAACAAATGTCAATAATGTTAACATTAATCTTGCTGTTTCATTGTATAAAAAAAAAACAAAAAAAAAAACAACTTTCTCAGAGACACTATTAAAACACAATTTTTAAAGTTTCACATTATTTATGTTAGAAATATCGAAAAACATTGACAAAAGTCAAAATAGGCTGAAAAAAGTCTAAAATGATAGGTAAATAGTTTTTTTTTTAATGTTGTACATGGGCTTGCAATCGTGAGATTTGAGTTCATTTTTAGTAAAACCTCAATAGTCTCAATATTGACAATAGTCTAAAGGATATTTGTGCGCTGCATACTGATGACTTTATTTCAAATTTTAATTACACACAATTTATCGTGTCTTTTCTCAAGTCACACGGTCCTATAACTCGAGCTGTCATATTTTCCAGTCAATAGGTTGATTAATTTTTTTATTTTTTAGAATTGTGCACCGAAAATTGTTAGCAAGAAAGTTTTTTTTTTTTTTTTTTCGTTCTTTATTAATATTACGCTAAATCGTTGTTTTTTTTTTTTTTTTTTTTTTTTTTACGAGTTATTTATTGTCTCAATTTGAGCTTTTTTAGTCAAAAGGTTGATTTTATTTTGTAATTGTTACAAGAAAAGAAAACAAAAGCTGTCAAAATCATGAAATATAAAAATCAAGAACAGTGTGCAGGTAAAATGTGAAACGTCATTAAAATATGACTCAACTTTTCTTCATTATATCATCAATATTTGAATGATTGATTGGTTGATTGATTGATTGATTGATCGATAGATAGATAGATTGATTGATTGATTGATTGATTGATTGATTGATTGATTGATTGATTGATTGATTGATTGATTGATTGATTGATCGATATATTGATTCATTGATATATTGATTGATTGATTATCAGTTCTTTAAATTACTAAATGTTGATAACATTAAAAAAAATACTAAATTAAACTGCATTAACTTAATTTTCAAAAACAGCAATAAAAAAAATTACAAACCCATCTACAAAATAAATCTCGAAATTTGCTGGGCTGGTTCTCCAGTAGTTAAGCTAAAGTATTACTGAGCTATGATTGGCTGAGAGATAAGGACTAAGGACCAATACATCCATGGTAACCATGGTTACCAATGTTACCTCAGTGAGGCTGCGCAGTAGTGGTTGCGCATGAGCAGTAGTCAGTCAGTCACTCTACCTCTCACTTCAGCTCCAGCCTCCACAGTATCATCTGTGTCCAGCCGCTATGTCAACATAATATTACAATATCTGGGGAAATTATCTGATTTTGACCTAATTTTTAGTTAAAATCTACTGAATTAGTCATTTATAATTTCAGTACTTAATATAGTTGATTTTGTGTGAAATTGTGGATTAAATTGTGCTAAAATTTACTGCATTCGTCAGTTATAATTTTAATGCTTAAAATATTTCAAATTGTGTGAAATTGTGAGTTACACGAGCATTTTTCTGACTTAACTTGTGAATCTCCTCCTTTTGTTTCGCACTTCAATATTTGGTAAGTAATTGTTTTGTGGATTTTTAATTGAGGTTATCGGTTTCAAAAAATTCTTTAAAATTTTCGATCTTAAAACTTTTAGAAATATTCTTCATTGAAATATCTCCGGAATCGGAGCAGTAGTTTTTTCAAACGGCAAAAAAAAAAAAAAAAAAAAAAAAAAAAGTTTCTCTTTATAACCGTAATGTTAAATTTACTTTACTTTCCACCGGGCTATATATAGCAATGTATATAGCAATATATAGCAATGCAATAAGCTTCAGTGTAAGCCATTATACTGATAAAATTTGTGTGAATGTATAAATATATTTTACAACATCTAAAGTATTATCCTATATTAAGAGATTTTCCTATTTTAGTTGATATAGTTTTGTATTCTCTTATTAGTTCAGTTGATGTGTATTTTATTGCTGTAGTGATTGAAGTGAAAATGTTACTTGCCACCGACTGACCAAGTTTTCATGTCCAGATCATGGCAGCCACGTCAAGCACTGCATGTGAAACTACTGGAGGTGCTGGCGACTGCATTCCTAACTCTAAGAAGTGCATTGTGTGGCTGCACTTGTATCAGGCTTTGGAGACAATCGGACCTTCATCTGACCCTGAGACATGTGAAATTATCAAGCAACTGATGCAGGTAATTAATTCTCTCTCTCTCTCTTTTCTCTCTCTAAAAAGTATATTATAAATTATAAATAATTAAAGTAAATATACATAATAAATTTAGTACATTAATTATAACATACCTCAGTAATTATTATAAGATGAACTAATATTATATATTAATTTAATTCCAGAAATACGCCCCAGCTTGCTATTCAGACCAGCAGCACGCAACCACAGAGCAACCCAAGGTAAAAATTACATCCATCTCTTGGTTTAATTAAATTAAATCAATGTTTCTCAAATAATTGTGTAACTAGATACTGGAAGCCTTGTTATGAACTATGCTCCGCTAATGTTTCAGCCTGTGACCGAGACCCCAACATGTTCTACATATCTGCAGGATGTTCGGCAGGTGCGACCTGACCCTGGGACCTCGCGACCTGAGGAGCAGAATATCTTGAGCGAGGAGGATCTCGCATCAGTGCAGCATATGTTACAGGTGAGGGTTGATTGATTGATTGATTGATTGATTGATTGATTGAACAGTTTCTTCCTTGATTAATTCATTCATTAATTCATTCAATAATGTTGTACATATATTTCAGGTTGCACATATACAAGGAAGCACAGCGAAAGAAGCCGTCATTCGCCAACTTCTCTTCGAGGTGGCCGAGGAGGAGAAAGTGCCAGACTTGACTGAACCCAAGGTCTAAATTACATAACATTATCCAGGTAAATAAAACAAATATTTAATCAATGAAATAAAATAATTAAATGAGTTAATTTCTAATTAATTTTTTGTTTGTTTCAGATTCTTCCATGACAAAATATAAACTCCAACTTCATTTTGTAATGACGCCACTTTCCAAATTTTAAATTCTGTTCTTCCTAAAATTTTCATTCTAACAAATTTCTCCCCTCAAAAAAATTTCCCTCTCTTGACCGCCTGTGTCCAACCTGCGAAGACTTCTTACACGGGACATCAGTCAAAACCTCAACCTCTCTTCTACAAAATCATCTCTGCCAGTCTACCAAAGTTAAGTGAATTTAACCTTTTTTTTTTTTTACTAATTATTTCTCTTTCTATGCATTGTAATATGGAAATTGTAATTTTAGTATTCTATAGTTTTATAAAATATATTTTTAAGCAACTGTTACTAGAAAACGAAAAAAAAAAAAAAAAAGAGAGAGAGAGAGAGCTTTTATGCTTGTGTGTTTATCAGCAAAGTCATTTCTGGGGGGGGGGGGAGGAGATCTACAAAAATCAGTTCGTAAAAAGCCCATAATTTTTATGTACTTCTTATTCAGATTTTTGATCTGGATTTTTTTCAACTTGGTGCTACTAGCAAATATAAATAATCCAACAAAAAGAGCGTAATGCGGATAAAAATTCGGATAACAAATAAATCTTTTACATTTTTTTTTTAAATATTATTATTATTATTAGTATTATTATTTATAACTATAGCATGTAAGGCCATATGATAAATGACTCCATTCTCTCAAATATTTTATATCAATATAATTAAAAATTGTATTAACCACGACAAATGAGTTTTGTCAAAACATGCAAGAGTCACAATATTTATTGTGTCTGCGACTAGAGACTATAGGATGAGTACGCATGACGTCATTCTGAATGCTTTTCGATGCTCTTCTTGAGGAATAAATAACATTGCTCAGCATAGGACAAACGTAGTTTTTTGGCTATTTTCTTTCGTAAATCAGCTATTTTTGGGGTCATTATTATTTTTCTTGCATACTTGAGATACTAATTCATCCTGTTAACAACATCAATGCTCTCAAAAACAATCGAAGTATTTTTAAACCGGCAAAATGTGCCATTTTCCTATATTGGCCAATGTTATTTAGTACTCACTTGTGACGTCGACTTTAACATGAATGAAACCACTCTATAGGTAGCAAATAACTCTCTATGCCTTTGGTAGTAGAACTTATGTATACTCAAAGTTCATATCATGGCATTTTTCTCTTTATTTACGTCGTATTGTTTATAAAATATAAACCACTAATGTTTATCATGAAAGCTGATAACAATGTGAGATCGTTCTGTAAACTACACAGCTTCGAGCCAGCTTCGAAAATGTTCTATTGTTACAAACAGCTGGTTATGACGTCGTTACCTGTTTACTACGTTTATACATATGGTCGATCATTGTTTTTTCTTCTTTTAGAACTTTGAACTTGATAAAAATGAAAGAAACTCACCAAAAAAAAAAGAAAAAGAAGAAGTTCCATGCTCTTCATGCGACTCACTTTTATCGGCTCAAAAAAAAAAAAAAAAAAAAAAAAAAAAAAGATCAACCAATGAACGTGTCTTATTTTGTTGGTCAGCCAAGCACTGTTATTGAGATTCACTTTACTTTACAGAACAAGCTGTGGTATCTATATTCATTATGTGTTGGCGAAATTTTACGTATGTTTTCCAATTATATTTTACTTTTTATAAAAACGTGTAGTAAAGTTTATAGGTATATAAATTAACAACCCTTAAATATCTAGGCGTATATGTAATCTCTTATCTATAATAAATATTTTAATATAACATAGGGTTATATGATACAAAATAACATTATCACTTAATTCTTCTATAATGTGCAAATAAATATAATTTGACTATATTGAGTGTATATTTAAATATAGGTTTTATGCGCATGACGTCATATTTAATGCGCTTAGAGCCATACTGGAGTAATAAATAACATTGCCCAGCATAGGACAAATTTTATTTTTGGCTATTTTTTTTTCAGAACTCAGTTTTTTTATTTTTTTTTTCTCACATACTTGAGGTACTAATTCAACCTGTTAACAGCATCAATGCTCTCAAAAATATTGTCAAGTATTTTTTAACTGGCAAAATGTGCCATTTTCCTATACTGGCTAATGTTATTTAGTACTCACTTATGACGTCGACTTTAACATGAATGAAACCACCCTATAGTTCAATGCCATATGTTATTTTATTTTATCATATCTTAATTTTTTTTAATATAATCATAAAAGCTATCATAAAATTATATTTTTAACTTGATTTGACTAATTATTAATTACTAATACTTATTAATGCAAATTGCATTATAAAATCACATTATTTTACTATATATATGCTTAGAATTGAGAATTACCACTTCTTTTCTTTTTACAAACATAATACATACACATTGTATTCTTATACGGTGTATGCGGATGACGTCATATTTATTGCGCTCGGAGGCCATACTGGAGTAGTGAATAACATTGCTCAGCATAGGACAAACTTCATTTAAGCCAATTTTCTTTGAGAAATTGGTTAATTTTTTTTTTGTCATTGTTATTTTTCTCACATACTTGAGATACTAATTCAACATCAATGCTCTCAAAAATATTGCATAGTGGTTTTTTTACTGGCAAAATGATTTATTGTCCTATGCCACCAATGTTATTGAGTTATCCAACATGGCGTAGACTTTAACACGAATGAATAGACCCTATATCGTGAAATTCATATTGACTTGTAGTTTACATTTATATTTTGTATATGTACATAATTCTGCAGTCTAATGTTATATTTATTATGTTTGATACATCCTGCAAGATAGGCAACAAGTTGTGTATTACTGTCACACAATTTGCATACATTTTAGGATATCATTTGAAATACATTTTAGCTCGTTCTATAAACTACACACAAATATTGAGCCAGCTTCGAAAAATGTTTCTTTGTTAAAAACAGCTGGTTATGACGTCGTTACCTGTTTACTACGTTTATACATATAGTCGATCATTGTTATTTCTTCTTTTAGAACTTTGAACTTGATAAGAATGAAAGAAACTTCACCAAAAAAAAGTTCAGTCTCAATATGTGACTAACTTTTATCGGCTCAAAAAACAAGATCAACCAATGAATGTGTCTTATTTTGTTGGTCAGCCAATCACTGTTATTGAGATTTAATTTACTTTACAGAACGAGCTATAATTGCTATGGTATAATGTACTATTAATCGGAGAGGCTCTTGTTACGGCGAAAGTGTTAAGTTTACGATACTCGAACTAAAACCATGGCAACCATCTTAGAATTGCGTCTACTTGCCATACCACTGTTTACAAACTATTTTATCACTAGAGGGGGCCGAGATAAATATAGGGGTGCCGATAACTGCGGCAGTGTCGGTTTGGCTGCTTTTCTCAACAATACTATAGGAATTTCAACCTTAAGACCCTTAAGCTGCTGATAACTAGTCCTATTACCATAGAAAATATTCAATTTTTTTATGTATAAAAACGGAAAAGTCTACTTTTTAAAAAGTTACCTATATAGGGTGTGTACGCATAACGTCATTCTGAATGCTTTTCGATGCTCTTCTTGAGCAATGAATAACATTGCTCAGTATAGGACAAACGTAATTTTTGGCTATTTTATTTTGAAAATTAGCTATTTTTTTATCATTATTATTTTTCTCACATACTTGAGGTACTAATTCAACCTGTTAACAGCATCAATACTCTCAAAGTATTTTTAAACTGGCAAAATGTGACATTTTTCTATACCGGCCAATGTTATTTAGTACTCACTTATGACGTCGACTTTAACTGAATGAAACCACCCTATAGCATGTTACATGAAAATGCAAATTTTGTAAAAGTTATGGTAAATCTGATTTTCATATTATATATTATGTATTTTAATTTTTCACACTTATATCTACAAACTTTTCGTCCTTCGTTGTATAGTAAATATATGAATAGTGAAATGCGTTCCTAATCAAATAATTTTATATCAATAACTCTTAAACGTCTTTGTTCTAATTTGTTGTATCGTCATCTCATCATACCTCATTGGATTGAAAGTTTTTTTTTTTTTTTTTTTTTTTTTTTTTTTTTTACAATAAATGAGTATTTTACTCTCGATTATCGTATTGAGTTACCCAATATGGCGTCAACTTTTTTTATTTTTTTTTTTTTATTTACTGTATGTCTTACTAAGCCCCGGTATTCGAGAGGACCGTTGAGCAGTGACAGAAGGTAGCCAAGAAAGGCGCAAGTGCCTATGTTAAACCTGATCTACCCTTTGAGGGATGAAAGGATGTAGAAGGAAGAGGTTGAGTGTTGGTAGAAAGGATTGGAAGGTAGCGGCTTGAACTTGAACATAAGTTCATAGACTCAATTGTATTTTAGTATGTGTATGCGGATGACGTCATATTTAATGCACTTGGAGGCCATACTGGAGTAGTGAATATCATTGCTCAGCATAGGACAAACTTTGTTTAAAGGTAATTTTCTTTGGGAAAACAGTTAATATTTGGGTTTTATTATTTTTCTCACATACTTGAGATACTAATTCAACATATTTACAGCATCAACTTTCTCAAAAATATTACAAAGTGTTTTTAAACTGGCAAAATGAGTTATTTTTCTATGCTGCACATGTTATTGAGTGATCCAACATGGCGTTGACTTTAACATGAATGCTTACACCCTATATAAAATGAAAGAATAATATTTCTTTTATTTAAATAATAACGGTAACATGTTGGTCAAAGTCTCCCTTAATAAGTTTTGTATTATAAGTTATATGAAAATCGTCTAAGTCCAGTTTTTATCAAAGAAATTAAATAACTAATTATTTAAATGCTTTTAAATAACTTTGAGATCAATGAATTATTTATTACGTAAAACTTCTCTGTGTTTAAAATTATTTCAATGTGTGTTTAGTGAATTGGAAAATTCTTTAATAACTTCTAAATATTTTATATGACAATAATTTTCGTGTTCTTATATTTAAGTATATTTACATATTATTACGAAAACATTATAAATCAGGATTGAATTTAAAAGTTGTCCCTGTAATTCCAATATATATTTATTATAATGGAAAATTCTTTCATAACTTCTAAAAAATTTACTTTGCACGACAATACGTGTTCTTATATTTATGTATAGTTACATAATATTTCTCATGCATAACATTCGATCGAAATTAAAAGTTATCACTGTAATTCCAATATATATGTATTATATTGAAAAATTCTATCAAAACTTCTAAAAAATGTTACATGACAATGATTTACGTGTTCTTATATTTATGTATAGTTACATAATGTATCTGAGGTATAATATGGGGTCGAAGTTAAAAGTTATCCCTCTAATTCCAATAGGTATTTACTATATTGGAAAATTCTATCATAACTTCTGAATAATTTTACTTTATATAATAATATATTTACGTGTTCTTATATTTACGTATAGTTACATAATGTTTTAAATATATAAAATGAGGATCGAATTTAAAAGTTATCCCTGTAATTCCAATGTATTTATTATATTGGAAAATTCTATCATAACTTCTAAAAATTTTACTTTATTCGACATTAATTTACGTGTTGTTATATTTATGTATAGGTACATAATTTGGAGTTGACAAAAAATGAGTCAAATTAAAAGTTATCCCTGTAATTCCAATATGTATTCATTATATAGGAAAATTCTATCATAACTTCTAAATAATTTTACTTTATATAATATTATATTTACGTGTTCTTATATAGAATTACAAAGTATTGCGTAGGCAATAATACCAACAGTTTTAAAATGGTCCATGTTATTCCAAATTTATTAAATTGGAAAATTCTCTTATGTATAACTTCTAAATAATTTGAATTTACACGGCAATACGTGTTCTTATATTTATGTATAGTTACATAATGTTTCTCAGACATAAAATTCGAGTCAATTTAAATGTTATCCCTGTAATTCCAATATATATTTATTATATTGGAAAATTCTCTCATAACTTCTAAATAATTTTACTTTACACGCCAATACGTGTTGTTATATTGTTGCTGTCTGCTAAGGCAATTTATGAATTGAGCAGCTCTGACCCGTCACTGCGACGTAAAACAATATTTAAACTTTCATTTCTTCTTACTATACTGACTGACAAGATATTGCAATGGAGGTTATCGGTTTAAAATATTCTTAAAAATGTGCTATGGCTTAAAACATGTAAAAGTATGTCTAGTATTTCTCATTTAAATTTCTCCGAAATCAGTATAGAGCAGTTGTCTCAAAAATCGCAAAAACCTGTTTTTCCCCATAAGCGTAATGTTAATTTAGGGAACTCTTAGCATTCCCCGCTTCTCCCCGCGCGCTAAACCGATAAGCTCCATTGTTTAATAGTCTTGCATGCAGTTTTGTATGTTGTTATTATAGACGAGAAATATAAAACTAATTAATTGTTTGTACTTTGTGATTCGTCACATCCATGTTGCCACCTCGAGTATTTGTTAGAACATATTTTCTAATAAGAATAGCGATAATACAGCTAAAAAAAACTATGGATGCGCCATATTTAATATTTAACATAATATATATTTGCTAATTATCGGATAAAACTATAATTTATATTAATTGCTATTTAAAAAAATATTTTACAATAAAGTGAAATTAAAATGTAACAATAATTGTTATTATTATTTCAATATTCTTATTAACGTCTTAAATTTTAAAATACATACATGCTCTCACATCCCAATAATAAATAATTCCTGACATATAACTATGTACTATACTGTTTCTGCCTTGTTTTCACATACCAGATATATTGAAATACAATGTCAATGTTCTGATACGTATTGTAAATCTTACTGTCTTCTTATAGTTGATGTATTTTAATTTTTACGTCTAAACCTACAACTTTTGTTGTATAATGAAATGTAATCGTTGGATTAATTAATTTTTACTAATAACTTTTAAACGTCTTATTACAGATGTTTATAAATGTTTTTATTATTATTGGTATATTTGATGATAATTATTAATTATTGGATTGAACTATAATTTATCTTATTTATACTATAATATATCACTTTTGCATTCATGTGAAATGTATAATCGTCGGGATAATTAATATTTCTGATAACTTTTAAACGTCTTATTAATATTTTACTGAAGATATCAGCCTGGCTTTCTATAATACCCCTGCATTTAATATTAATGGGTGGAAAGGCCCAAACTGTACAGACAGGCATGTTATTACCCGTCATGCGGTGCATGGTTTCCAGCATGTAATCTGTCAGATTAAATAATATCACGAGTGTAATGATAAATGTGTATGTTTGTTATGTGGTGGCCTATGTATACTAGGTACCACTTACTTCATTGTCCATCTCGGACCCTATCATTAAGTCAATATGCAAAAATGTAGACTTATAGAGTGCAATGTAAATATATATGTATAAGTACACCTTAGTGTTTAATAAATAAAATAATAATGTTGTACTACACGGAGAAAAAATTTATATGTTGAATCAACATAATTTTAACTCAAGAGCGCATTTCAAAACACCCCATTGCATCTCACTGATTGATTAAACTAAACTTCTGGAGCTACAAAAAGTTTAGTTATTTCAACTGGTGACATTATTTATTTGAAGGGACAAGTTGAGTTGCAGTTTAGTTCTCAGAACTGAAGATTTTTAGGCTCATGCTTATTATTGTCTATAAATAGCTGTCTTTTGTTTTCTTATTTGCTTACGTGAATTGACATATTTGTATTTTGTTAAACTACAGTTTTAAATCTCATGAACGTCTTCTATATACTTTATATTAGGAACTTATGTCGTTGATTTCATGTTCTTATATTTTAAGAACATATTTTTAGCGAACTATTAATATTTTTAGTACGCGCTCTAAACAAAAAAAATCATTAATAGAAATTGTTTTTTTTTTAATAAGTTATATTGAATCATATTTGTTTGTGTGTGTGATACAAAACTGTATTCATTGCTTTTCATTATTATTTATTTTTAGTTAACTTTTATATCCCTACAACTCTACAAATTAAAAAATGTGGATATTTTTTAAACAAATAACTTTAAAAGAAATCTATAATTGATTTATTAATATACTTATATTTTTAATCTAAATTGGTTGAAAAAACAAATATTTTCACATTTTCAATGTAAGTTAAAAATATGAAATAATTTCTCTATTTTAAAACTTCTTTATGTTTTGAAGATATTATCAAATTATGACGTAAAAATAATAGTTTGTAACTCGTCTTTGTATGTTTAATATATTTATTATTTGTCAATTATATTTGTCTTCAAATTTTCAATTCATTATTTTAAATAAATTGAATTTTAGTTGAAACTGAAATTATTTTTTAAAGTATGATTTTAATTGAAGTAAATAAGCGTCTTTCTATCTTCAATTTTTTATTGTTGTGTTTTTTAATAACAATATGATACGAATCTGATAAAGTTTCTTATAAAATATGTAATATAATGGAGGTTATCGGTTTAGCGCACGAGGTGACGCGGGGGAAAGCTAAGAGTTCCCTTAATTTAACATTACGCTTATGGGGGAAAAACACTTTTTTTTTTTGCGATTTTTGAGAAAACTACTCCATCGATTTTTGGAGAAATTTAAATGAGAAATACTAGACATACTTTAACGTGTTTTAAGACTTAGAAATTTTTTGAGAATTTTTTAAACCGATAACCTCTATTGAAAAACACAAAAATCTCTATTTACAATGTTCTGATACTTATGGCAAATCTTATGTTCTCCTTATAGTTGATATATTATGTATTTTTACGACTGAGCCTACAACTTTTGTTGTATTACAAGGATTGTCATTTCTAGACGGATATTTTATACCAATAACGTTTTAACGTCTTTTTACTGTTTTAAAAAGTAGTAAATAAATTTCTCTATAAGATTTTTCTCTATGTAACTTGTTATCAAAATAAAAGTTTTCTCTAGATAATGAAATGTAAAAAACTGTGTACCATGCCGTCTATTTCTCTAATAAATGTACCGTGATTTATGCACCGTGTTTTTATGTATTGTTGCCACACGGTATCTGACGTCTCAGTGTCTAAATTTTTAACATAAAAATATAAAAAAAAACTTTTATGTTTGTGATCAAAGTCGATCTCAAAGCAGTTGTGTCTTTATTAGTCAATATATAGGGTGTAAAATTATATAAAGTCATAGACCACATAAACTCACATGTGTTTTTTTTAATGAATAAACACGAAATGGGATTTTCAAAACTAAATACAATATTTACCAGAATGTTAATGTAGCCCCACAAGAGTACGAGAAAAAACTGTAAAGTATGCAATTTGCGTGAAAATTCATGTTTATGACTTCAGAAACATGCAAAAATTAGTATGAAAATATTGTGCGGGTTGCATAAATCGAAATTTCTGATCCCTGCTATTGGGCTACTGTTGGTTTTTGAGACAAACTAAAGTTATTTATGTAAGTCACATAAAGTGGTTTGTGTTATAAATGCTTATGTTTTTCTCTATGGTCTATTCCTTGAATCATCGTTATTCAAAGCCAAAATGGCAACGAAAATCACAACTATTGATGTCGCTACAGGCGCAAAGTTTGGCATGTGTATTTTTAGTTTTGACTTTAGGCTCCTGCTATATAATATAATTATAAATATACCATAACAATATTACTATTTTGTCTTCTCTCGTCTGATGTTATGTATATTATTGCTATACACAAAGTAATAAGTAGTGGATTTGTATGACTATACATACATACAATACTGAACGTCTATACCCTACTTTAATAATACATACACTTTTATGAAATGCATAGAATTTAGAATTAAAATTACATATATAACGTTATATTTGCGTTATGAACATGAAAATGTAATGTACAATAATTGGATACGTTTTTAAGTTAATTAGCAAATTTATACATGAAAATGTTAAGTTTAAATTTAAAATAATTAATGTGTAAACTTTTTCTAATATATTTCTAAATATTGTATTGTTGATTGTTGAATTTTAAAAAATTCACTTCTATTGATATGCATTACTGAGGATTGGGATTCATCTTTAATATCGTATCTATATATTCGTCTTTTTATTATTTATATTTATGTGAAAATTTTGGACAACGACTATTTCACAATTGATCTAGCTTTTCAATATACTTATTATAATGTAACATTTTGTAATATTTAATATTATGTATTATTAACAAAAATAATTATTTGTAATACAATTCTTAAAAAAAAAAATCTAGACAATAGAATTAAGGTTGTAGGGTACCGACGTCGGCCATTAGACTCAAACTTTTATCGTCAAAAAAATCTGAAATTTTGCACAATGATACTTCAGCTTGAAACAATTTCAAATATATAAAAATTTTGGGGGGTCACCGTGAAAATTAATTTTATATGATTTTTTGAAATTTTAAGCCCATACGGCCTAGTATTAATTTCAATAATTCTTTTTTTCGGGACGGTCAAACATCATGAAATTTTTATCACGGCTAGGTGTGATCCTTAGCTATACAATGACACCAAATTTAGACCCAAAACACGTTCTAGTTTTTGAGATGTAAGGTCGCTACCCTACTCCCTTAAATAAAAAAAAAATGAAATTTAGTGTAAACTAAAATAAATATATAACCAAGTTTATTTATTTAAATCGTCTTACTTTTCGTCTTTATATTAAATAAATGTATTTTGTAATCACATTATTACTGTATCAAATTTGTCTTTATTTCATAGATATGTTTATCTAACTAACAAAATGAATTGTGATTGATGTATATGTAAAATATTTACATAATTCATGCGAATTATTTATTGGAAATATGCTAATTAGCTTTGCCACAAACGTTCTCACTTCTCTTATATATAATATTAGTTTTTATAATTAATTTGAAATGCTATAGGGTGTATGCGGATGACGTCATATTTATTACGCTAGGAGACCATACTGGGGTAGTAAATAACATTGCTCAGCATAGGACAAACTTCATTTAAGCCAAATTTCTTTGGGAAATCGCTTATTTTTTTTTATTGTTATTTTTTTCACATACTTGAGATACTAATTCAACATATTTACAGCATCAATGCTCTCAAAAATATTGCATAGTGGCTTTAAACTTGCAAAATTATTTTTTGTACTATGTTACCCAGTTTTATTTTTGTATTATAAAAATATCTTAAGGTTTCCATTGCGTTGATTTAAACTAATTGAATTTTGGTGTAAACTAAAATAATATGAAGAGAATTATTTTCGTGACATTTATTAAAACCTTCTTACTTTTCTTCTTTTAATTTAATTTATTGTATTTTGTAAATAACAATATTGCGGAGTAAAATTTGTCTTTTGTATTCTACTATATCTAATTGTGACAATATATAAATCATACAAATTTTGTTGAAATTTGTTACGCTTGTTTGAAAACGTTGGTATTTTCTTTTATTTGTCTAAATATTGACTAGAATTTCAAAATAATTCAATTGAATCCGATTATTTTCAGTGACTTTAACATAGTTCTTCAATTACGTCTTTTTACTTCTTTGTGTCTTTTTTTTTTTTTTTTTTTTTTTTTTTTTTTTTAGAGAAATTTAGTTTTTGAAAAGTTAAATTTTTGTGAATGTTCACAAATTTAAAAAGTTATTTGCTCTGTTAATTTTTAAACGTATCTCTGAAACAATTAGCAAAAATAGAATAATCTTAGTATATTACTAATTTATACTAAATAATAATAAATTAATTATATATACAATATTTAATGATAAAGTCCAGTTAAGTTAAGTTAGAAATCTTCTTAAATTTAAGTCTGCGGGTCTCTTCATGGATACCATGGATGATATAGTATCTAATGCAATGGTAACCATGGTAACCGTTACCATGGTGACGGAATAATTTGAGTTATTTTTATATCTAAATAATTTACACTTTAATATACGTATCTCTCTTAGTATTTACCTTGGGGTATATTTCTTAAAGGCAAAAACATGAACAAAAAACATGCCTAATATCCTAACATACCTAAATATCAATGGTGATTTGGCCAGAGTCATTGATTTCTAATTTATTTTACATTCATAAAATGTCAGATGCATGTTTATGACGTCACAGCTTGCCTGTTTCTGCGTTCGTGGACTAGTAAGCTGTGACGTCACAAACCCGCATCTGAAATTTGTTAATGAAAAATAAATTAGAAATCAATGACTCTGGCCAAATTAACATTGATATTTAGGTATGTTAGGATACTAGACATGTTTTTTGTTCAAAGTGTTCTACGCCTTCTCTATACTTCTAGTTGTACAAATAGTTATCGGTATAAAGAAAATACTGAATTGTAACGGAGTTCATGAAGTAACGTATCAAATATGAAATAATTTCTCTAATTAAAACTTCTTTAAGTCGTAAGCATCTGTGTTCTACAAGATATAATCAAATTAATTATGTAGAAAATTCTTAGGTTAAGATATTAAAATGATATTCGTGTCTATATGTTTAAGATATTACTTAATTTTATCATTTTTGTATTATATCTTAAAAATCTGATTATCTTGTTTCAAATAAATTGAATTTTAGTTGAAACTAAAATAATTAGAAATTTAGATTCGCATTTTATTTAAATCGTCTTATTTACTTCTTTTACTTTACATTGTTGTGTGCAGTGACAACAACATGATACGAAGCTCATTGTTGTAACTTTTAAAATATGAAATAATTGACAACATAAATCTCTAGTAAAACTTCTTTATTTGTTAAGTGAAATCTATATTCCACAATATGTAGCCAACTTTGAACATGGGAATTACATTGTGGCGAATATATTTTATATTTATTGGACGTAAGCCACGTCAGTGGTTTAAATGAGATGTGACTACTTAGGGTTAAATAAAAATTGTCTATTGTTCGTCTTTACTTTATAATAGAAGTTACCAGTGAGGTACTCTAATATTACATAACGTCTACTATAATTATTATGCATTATAGCATAATATTTGCTGAATGAAATAAACCGCTCTGAAAAAGGGCATGTACAGTTGATATACGTCTCATTTTCGTGCAATTTGTATGTTTTCTGATAGGAAATTTTAGTTTCTTTGACGAAAACAAGAACTCTTAATTGTCTTCTTTGTGTTGCTAATTTTGTGTACTTAGTTTTACATTGTTATGAATATATTTCATGTTAAGTGTATGTTAAGCCACATCGCTGGTTTAATTTATTTCAGATAAATGCCTTATGGCAATAATGAAACTCGTCTATTGTTCGTCTCTACTTTATAATAGAAGTTACCAGTGAGGTGCTCTAATACTACATAACGTCTACTCTTATGTTCTATTCTGCCTTCAGCACGTATTAATTAAGTAATTAATGCTTCATTTATGTAATTTTGGCATTAGTGATGCTAAATCAGTAAATGAAAAATAAATATTTAATATTTATGACTTTTAATATAAATTTATTAACAAATTATCAGCAGCTCAGTTGAATAGACGTACTTCAACATTTCTTTGAAATATATAATGTCCTTATTTTCTTGTTTTACTTTAAATATTTAAACCAAGTAAATGTAAATATGTAAATGCAAATGTTTTCGTGTTGTCTATGTCTTTAAATTATCTCTCTTAGTATTAACCTTGGGATATATGTCTTAAATAAATGTTTATTTACAAATATTGAAACTTTATCGGTATAACTAAAATACTGAATTGTGTCCGATTCATGAAGTGGCGTATCAAATAATTTCTCTAATTTAAACTTCTTTTAGTCGTAAGCATCTATGTTCTACGAAATATAATCTAATTAATTATGTAGAAAATTCTAATGTTCTGATATTAAAATGATATTCATGTCTTTATATGTTTAAGATATTACTTAATATTATTATTTTTGTATTATATCTTAAAAATCTGATTATCTTGTTTCAAATAAATTGAATTTTAGTTGAAACTAAAATTTTGACTAATTTGGCATTTGGGTTTTATTCTAAATCGTCTTATTTTCTTCTTTTACTTTACATTATTGTTTGCTGTTACAACAACATGATACGAAGCTCATTGTTGTAACTTTTAAAATATGAAATAATTGACAACATAAATCTCTAGTAAAACTTCTTTATTTGTTAAGTAAAATCTATATTCCACAATATAGAATCAACTTTGAACATGGGAAGTTCTTATGTTAAAATAATAGATTGTAAGTCATCTTTATATAACCAGTCTTCAGTTCGATTATCGTAAATACGATAACGATATTCGATTATCGAAACGTTATAGGGTGTATGCGTATGACGTCATATTTATTGCGCTTGGAGGCCATACTGTAGTAGTAAATAACATTGCTCAGCATAGGACAAACTTCATTTAAGACAATTTTCTTTAGGAAATCGTTTTTTTTTTTTGATATTGTTATTTTTTCTCACATACTTGAGATACTAATTCAACATATTTACAACATCAATGCTCTCAAAAATATTGCATAGTAGTTATAAACTGTCAAAATGAGTTATTTTCATATGCCACCCATGTTATTGAGTTATCCAATATGGCGTTGAATTTAATATATGGCGTTTGTTTTATTAAAGTTATCGTTATATGTAAATTAACAAAAATTGACGATATTATCGTCGCATCTATAACGATATTTTTTGCTACAAAATTAAGAAAAAATACACACAAAAGTAAGAAAAGTGCGCAGAAAATAAGAAAATATTACCAAAATTTAAAAAGTATATAAATGAGGCGGTTAATCATTGTAGGTATAGTACAGTCATGAAGCAAGTATTTAAAATATTTTATTTCAATAAAAAATTGCATTATAATTTATAGTTATCTTTATCGCAATACTATCGTTATAGTATCGTTATCATTGAGGACATTTTTAAAAGTAACGATATCGTTATAGCGTGTTCTTAGAATATAGTATCGTTATAGCAATGTTGGGTATCGAACCCAAGACTGTGTATAGCCTAGTGGTTACTTGGCTTATTGGTAATATTTTGTGTTATTTTAAATTTTAATTGTGTCAATTTAAACAATTAAATTTTAGTTTTTGATAAACTAAATTGACAGGTAAATTGTAATAGAGTATATTTATTTGAATTATCTTTTAAACGTCTTTTATTTTAAATAATTGTATTTTATAATAACAATATTACGGTATAAAATTTGTCTGGTATTTCATGATATATGTAACTGTAACGGAATGAGTTGTATTTATTTTGATGTACTTCTCAAAGGTTTCCATAATATTAATAATATTTATAAAATGGTAATTAGTATGCTTTACCACGTACAGACTTGTCTATGTTTCACAAAATATGAGACGCAAATATAGACCCCTTGCACATCCTTGCGCTTTGTCGCCATGTTTGTGGTGCCTAATGTATTGTACAGCATAGGGGAAACATCATTTCTCCTCATTTTTCACTTAAAATGAGTTTATTTCAACTGAACTAATTTTTCTCATGTTTTTCGAGCTTATTAGAAGCTAGAAATAAGTCTTTGATTGAGGTTTGAAGCTTCTTTTGCTATTAAAAAAAATGACGTTTTTCCTATGCAGGCCTATGTATTCCTGACCAACAAAATGGCGGCTCTTATACATGAGTGCAACCTGTCTATATTCTATAAAATATCGAATTTGAAAAAGATTCATAAGTTTACAAAGATAGTCTTTGTTGTGACTTGAAGGTCATTCACTTGTAACGTCTTTTTTACTTCTCTATTTCAGTTGTTAGACAAATTTAATTTTTGAAACATTAAATTTTATAATAAAATAATTATTCAAAAATTAAAATAAATCCATTTTCTTAAAAACATAAGTATATAGGATAAAAAAGCTGATAAGAAAATAATGGCCATAGCATTATTGCTTATTATCAATTTAATTTTATAATAATTGTTTTATATTTTTTTTGTGTTCTTTACTTTTAAGATTTGCTTGTTTTTTTAAAATAAATACAAAAACATGAAAATGTGATTCTTTTTTTCATCATGCACAATTTGAATACAAATTATTTACGTTGTCACATCTTCTTTGTTTATTTTGTTTGCTATTCTAAATATTGAAAAACAAATTTTAATAAATAGTTTATTCTAAAATTTTACATTGTTGCGAATATGTTTCATATTTATTGTACTTAGCCCGTTCGTTGGTTTATCTACTATGGTAAGTTACTGATGGTAATAATAAAACTCGTCTATTATTCGTCTTTACTCTATAATAGAAGTTACCAGTGAGGTACTCTAATATTACATAACGTCTATTAATGTTCTATTCTGCCTTCAGCAAGTATTAATTAGGTAACTAATGCAACATTAATATAATTTTAACATAAGTGATGCTAAATCAGTAAATGAAAAATAACTATGTAGTTTATATTATGATGTGTAGCATAGTTATTATGCATTATAGCATAATGTTTGCTGAATTAAATAAACCGCTCTGAAAAAGGGCATGTATAGTTGATATACGTCTCATTTTCGTGCAATTTGTATATTTTCTGATAGGAAATTTTAGTTTCTTTGATGAAAACAAGTACTCTTAATTGTCTTCTTTGTGTTGCTAAACTTATGTACTTAGTTTTACATTGTTATGAATATATTTCATGTTTAGTGTATGTTAAGCCACATCGCTGGTTTAATTTATTTCAGATAAATGCCTTATAGTAATAATGAAACTTGTCTATTGTTCGTCTTTATTTTATAATAGAAGTTACCAGTGAGGTGCTCTAATATTACATAACGTCTACTCTTATGTTCTATTCTGCCTTCAGCACGTATTAATTAAGTAATAATGCTACATTTCCGTAATTTTGGCATTAGTGATGCCAAATCAGTAAATTAAAAATTAATATTTATGACTTTTAATATAAATTTATTAACAAATTATCAGCAGCTGAGTTAAATAAACATACTTCAACATTTCTTTGAAATATATAATGTCCTTATTTTCTTCTTTTACTTTAAATATTTAAACCAAGTAAATGTAAATATGTAAATCGTCTCCATCGCGGAAATTTAGCACAAATGAAACTATCACAGACCACGCGCGTGTGCCTAGTGGACTTATCACGGCTACCCGCGAATGTTCCAAATGAAATTATCACGCGAGCTAGAGTATTTCAAGTGAACTTGTCACGCCGGCACTGCGTATTACAAATGAATTTGTCACAACTTTCCTAAATATTTCATCTGATTTTGTCACCAAAATTGTAAAATAATAGTGCTATATTTGCAAGCAAAATATATTTTTTTTATAAACCGTAAAAGTAAGTTAGATTTATTTAGATTAAAAATAACTATAATAAGATGTAGAAGTAAGAAATCCAAAATATTACACTGAATAATTTATGTAAATACTGCCTAATTTATTTGTAGAAATTTAATATACGTGTGTTTTTTTCCACTCTAATATGTACGTTACATTATAAAAAGTTACGATATTATTATTATACTGTTTTGTATCTTATACTATAAATTTTATTTTATTTTCTAAAAATATAAAAAAAAGGAACAAACTAACGTTTAAAATTTCGAGATAAACTACGAGCTGCATTAACCTTTGAATTCTTATGTCTAAACGTCCAATTTTATGCTACATCCTGTCTTGCTTTTATTTCGATTGTTGGGGAAAAAAATCAAAGTTCAAATTCAGTTGATTATTCTTGCTGGCCACAGTAGCAAAGGTGCTCAGTATAAGTCTGTCTTTCATACAGTAAAGCTAGTTTTTAGTGTGGTTTTATAGTGCAGTTATCCTAGTTCTTTTAATTATAAATTATAATTATCAATAGTTATTGTTTTATTATTTTTCTTTTTGCAAGCAGTTTTTTTGCAATGAATGCAAGTTACTGTGTTTAGAATTGTGCCAAATAAATTATAAATTGTGTTTGTTCAATAAGAACCGCTACATACCAGGGATAACATTTTTTATTAATGGATAAATCATGTAAGTAATTTTTATTGTATTTTATTATTTTTGCTGTTCTTTTTAAATGTTACAAAATGTTAAAAAAAACAATATTACAAATAGACAAGATACCACTCTATAGTTAAACAAGATAAAAAATAGTGTTTTTCAGCAATAAAAATATTGCTAATGTCATTATTTACAATAAAAAATAAAAATTCTTTTATATAAGATATTATCACATCAAATATTTCTAAAAAACAATAAGCTATTTTATTCAGCAATACTATTATTGCTATTGTCACATCATTTTAAATAAAATAAGTTACAATGCGGACAAATTTTACATTAAAAAACATAAAATTAAGCGTTTTATATTATAATAATCAGTCGTAATAACATGCAAATAGTCATAACTCATAAAAAATTAAAAAATACTTGTACACAAAATATTTTAAGCATGCTTATTGAAAATATTTAAAAAGTAATAAAAAAAATGTATACCTATATAAAAAATCACAAATTTGTATATATATAAAAATCAATTAAATAAATTACAAATAACAATAATCACATATATTATAACGTTAATTATCACAAATATTTACAAAGGAATATTGCACAAAACTTAGTTATGAGGCAAGTTTTCATAAAAAGACCATGCTTCTTGTTTTGTAAGTGACTTTAAATCCATTAAATCCTTGAATTTCTCTGCTTTTAATGCAATTCTACTTTCATATTTAGACGTTACCGTAGTTTCAGTATTCAAATTAATTTTTTGTGGTAATGCAAGATATTCATCATTATAATTGAGCTTATACAAAATTTGAGGTGAGGGACTGAACACATATTTAAGACATCTGATTTCATTAATTGTTGGGTCACCTGCTTTCTTGCCTGGTCGAATTGTTGTATAGTATTTAACATTTGAATAATCCAAAAAATATTCATAATTGAGGTAGTTTACAACGTAGGGAGCACCGTTTACTCTAGAATTTTCAATTAAATTTATGTAATCAGATGGTTGATTTATAAGTTTGTTTTGCAGTTTTTTTTCAATTACTGAATGGACTGTGTCTACCTCCATCTGAGTGTGACCTTTTTCAAGATATTTATGTTCAATAACAATTTTATTTTCAACTGATAACAACAATAGAGCATTGGAAATTGTAATACATCTGTTTTGATAAGGACATCCATCGCTATATATGATTACTTTATTAATATTTGTATTATCTGTAATTCTTTTTTTAATATACTTGCACAAAATGGAAGCAAAAATGTTTCCATCGAGTCCCCCCTCACATTCATGCCAAATATTATTTACTGCATCTTTAGATCTAAGGTCATATATTGTTTGATTGTGGACACTAAGTTTCATTTTATAATAGCAAGCACTGGCTTCTAAGACAGGAGCAAGCAAAGTAGCCTGACAATCAACACAAATGACTAGTTCATTGCTAGTCATTTGTGATTTATCAGTTTTTTTGCTACTGTGTGCTTGCTGCTGTAGATCCCAGTGCTTGCGATAGTTAGGGTTGAGGGTTGGGTTTTGACGATTTCTTACACATTCATCGCACTGGTCCTTCCTTGGCTTGTAGACGGTGATCCTCATTTGCTTTAAAGTTTCATGTACAAAGGCCCAAGACAGTGGTTTGATGTCAACCTCGGACGCCGCTTTTTTGTAGACTCTGAAAAAAAAAGGATTTTTATTTATATTATCAAAATTTTTTCAATAAAATTAAAATATAGATTAGATTAAAATAAATAGTTTTAGATTATAACGTAGCAATATTTTTTAAAAACGAGAGAGAGAGAGAAATAAGGACAGAATAATAAAATATATTTAAGTATTATTATACAACACTGAGCTGTAATTAATGCAGTTTTAAAATTATAATTTAAATTTTGCATATTAAAGGAATAGACCAGAGAAAAACATAAGAATTTATATCACAAAACACTTGATGAAATTTACATAAATAACATTAAATTGTCTCAAAATGGAACAGTAGCCCCATAGCAGTGATAACACTGGTCAAAATTGTAATCAGTTTTGAAGATCCCATTTCCTGTTTATTCATTAAAAAGCACATGTTGTTTTATGTGGTCTATGGCTTTAACTATTATCCTATATATTTTTTTTAATCGTATATGGATAAATTATTGTTTTATTTATTATTTATTTATTTATTCATTTATTTATTTATTTATTTATTTATTTATTTATATTTATTTATTAACTCATATGTATTACAAAATTAAACTTACCGATAAAGTTCTGACTTCGTAGTAATCGGTCTCTCCACGTATTGTTTATTTGTAGAACGTCTGCAGTAGTGGGAAGGAACTTTAGCCAAACTATTCAGGAATTTTTCAAGATGTTCTTTACGTTCTTTTAATTTGGATTTTTGAGATGATTCACGTTGAGTTTCTGCATTTGTTGTGGACGGAAGTAACATATTACTACTTGGGCTGGCCGCTAACTTCCATCTCCTTACAGTTGTGGATGATATTTGTAGAGTATTTAGAAACGTACATCTGCACACTTGAATTCTTTTATCTTGCTTAGTTTTAATAAAATAATGGAACTCCTGTTCTCTTGTAGGCGTGTTGAATGGATTCAGAACAGTTCTTCTTTTAGTTTCAACAGAATCAATAGTTTGTGTTACAAATGTAATTTTTTGATTCTCATCACAAGCCCAAAACGTTTTGAAACATAGTTCTCTGTCTTCTAACGTAAGTAATTTACATTGTCTTTTGCACTTCGACAAATCACAACAGGGTCCCATCACCTTTTTTTCTTTCCTTACATTTTCTCTATTAAGTACACCATCATATTCTTCACCAAGTTGACGTTTTCTTTTGTTTTCATTTTTTTGTGTGCTTTGTTTCTTTAACTTATTAATGGAAGTATTCAGTTCATCTCTTGGTGTACTGGTATTTTCAATGTTAAATATGACATCTTCAGCAGCAATTAATGTAGATTCACTGACTAATACTGAACTATTTGGGTCATCATCTTCACTGCTCATTAACAATGTATGTATTTCTTCATTAGTTATTTGTCTGTCACTCATTTTCTGAAAAAATGATAAAATAATATAGTTCAAATTTAAACTTTAGGATAACGCACATGATGTGCAAACATAATGGCGTCCCTTTTTTTTTTTTAATTTACGGTCTTAAAACCAACTAAAATTCTAAATTTATTTATAATATAGACAAAAAACTTTTATGAGCTTTGTTTATTGAAATAAATTCATTGAAAAATATAATATATTTTAACTTACCAGTAGATTATTTGCTGAACGAAAAGTATGCAACCTCTTTCACAAAAACAAATATGGTGGATTTAGAAAACAAACAAAGAATTTTGATGCTCACTTTTTCTTAAAATGGCGTTCTTGTTGTAGAATATTTTTTTAAAACACTTAGCAAAAAAAAAAATTAGTTATCCAAAATTTTATTTGTGTATTTCATTTAGTACATTTGAAAAATTCATTTGAAATATTGCGACGTGTGGTGACAATTTCATTTGTAATACGCGGTGCCGGCGTGACAAGTTCACTTGAAATACTCTAGCTCGCGTGATAATTTCATTTGGAACATTCGCGGGTAGCCGTGATAAGTCCACTAGGCACACGCGCGTGGTCTGTGATAGTTTCATTTGTGCTAAATTTCCGCGATAGAGACGAAATGCAAATGTTTTCATGTTGTCTATGCCTTTAAATTATCTCTCTTAGTATTTACCTTGGGATATATGTCTTAAATAAATATTTATTTACAAATATTGAAACTTTATCGGTATAACTAAAATACTGAATTGTGTCCGATTCATGAAGTGGCGTATCAATTAATTTCTCTAATTTAAACTTCTTTTAGTCGTAAACATCTATGTTCTACGAAATATAATCTAATTAATTATGTAGAAAATTCTTAGGTTAAGATATAAAAATGATATCCGTGTCTTTATATGTTTAAGATATAAATTATATAAATATTTATCATTTTTGTATAATATCTTAAAAATCTGATTATCTTGTTTCAAATAAATTGAATTTTAGTTGAAACTAAAATTTTGACTAATTTGGCATTTAGGTTTTATTCTAAATCGTCTTATTTTCTTCTTTTACTTTACATTATTGTTTGCTGTTACAACAACATGATACGAAGCTCATTGTTGTAACTTTTAAAATATGAAATAATTGACAACATAAATCTCTAGTAAAACTTCTTTATTTGTTAAGTAAAATCTATATTCCACAATATGGAATCAACTTTGAACATGGGAAGTTCTTATGTTAAAATAATAGATTGTAAGTCATCTTTATATAACCAGTCTTCAGTTCGATTATCGTAAATACGATAACGATAATCGATAATCGAAACGTTATAGGGTGTATGCGTATGACGTCATATTTATTGCGCTTGGAGGCCATACTGTAGTAGTAAATAACATTGCTCAGCATAGGACAAACTTCATTTAAGACAATTTTCTTTAGGAAATCGCTTAATTTTTTGATATTGTTATTTTTTCTCACACACTTGAGATACTAATTCAACATATTTACAACATCAATGCTCTCAAAAATATTGCATAGTAGTTATAAACTGTCAAAATGAGTTATTTTCATATGCCACCCATGTTATTGAGTTATCCAATATGGCGTTGAATTTAATATATGGCGTTTGTTTTATTAAAGTTATCGTTATATGTAAATTAACAAAAATTGACGATATTATCGTCGCATCTATAACGATACTTTTTGCTTCAAAAAAAAAAAAAAATACACACAAAAGTAAGAAAAGTGCGCAGAAAATAAGAAAATATTACCAAATTTTAAAAAGTATATAAATGAGGCGGTTAATCATTGTAGGTATTGTACAGTCATGAAGCAAGTATTTAAAATATTTTATTTCAATAAAAAATTGCATTATGAATTAGAGTTATCTTTATCGTCATACTATCGTTATAGTATCGTTATCATTGGGGACATTTTTAAAAGTAACGATATCGTTATAGCGTGTTCTTAGAATATAGTATCGTTATCGTTATAGCAATGTTGGGTATCGAACCCAAGACTGTAGTAGTTACTTAGCTTATTGTTAATATTTTGTGTTATTTTAAATTTTAATTGTGTCAATTTAAACAATTAAATTTTAGTTTTTGATAAACTAATTTGACAGGTAAATTGTAATAGAGTATATTTATTTGAATTATCTTTTAAACGTCTTTTATTTTAAATAATTGTATTTTATAATAACAATATTACGGAATAAAATTTGTCTGGTATTTCATGATATATGTAACTGTAACGGAATGAGTTGTATTTATTTTGATGTACTTCTCAAAGGTTTCCATAATATTATTAATAATTATAAAATGGTAATTACTTTGCTTTAACACGTACAGACTTTCTCTTTACTCGTCTATTTTTCACAAAATATGATACGCAAATATACCCCTTGCACATCCTTGCGCTTTGTCGCCATGTTTGTGGTGCTTATTATATTGTACAGCATAGGGGAAACATCATTTCTTATAATTTTTCAATTAAAAAGAGTTTATTTCAACTCAACTAATTTTTCTCATATTCGCGAGCTTATTAGAAGCTAGAAATAAGTCTTTGAGCTTTGAAGCTTCTTTTGCTATTAAAAAAAAATGACGTTTTTCCTATGCTGACCTATGTATTCCTGACCAACAAAATGGCGGCTCTTATACATAAGTGCAACCTGTCTATATTCTATAAAATATCGAATTTGAAAAAAATTCATAAGTTTACAAAGATAGTCTTTGTTGTGACTTGAAGGTCATTCACTTGTAACGTCTTTTTTACTTCTCTATGTCAGTTTTTGGACAAATTTAATTCTTGAAACATTAAATTTTATTATAAAATAATTATTCAAAAATTAAAATAAATCCATTTTCTTAAAAACATAAGTAAAGGATAAAAAAGTTAATAAGAAAATAATGGCCATAGCATTATTGCTTATTATCAGTTTGATTTTATAATAATTGTTTTATATTTTCATTGTGTTCTTTACTTTTAAGATTTGCTTGTTTTTTTAAAATAAATACAAAAACATGAAAATGTAAATTTGTGAACACCAAAATATTGATTACAAGTTATTTATGTTGTCACATCTTCTTTATTTATTTTGTTTGCTATTTTATTTGTTGAAAAACAAATTTTAATAAATAGTTTATTCTAAAATTTTACATAGTTGCGAATATGTTTCATATTTATTGTATATAAGTTATGTCGCTGGTTTAATATATTTCAGGTAAAGGCATTATAGTAATAATAAAACTCGTCTATTGTTCGTCTTTACTTTATAATAGAAGTTACCAGTGAGGTACTCTAATATTACATAATGTCTACCAATGTTCTATTCTTCAGCACGTATTAATTATATAATTTATGCTACATTAATGTACATATAGCATTAGTGATGCCAAATCAGTATATGAAAAATAATTATGTAATTTATATGATGTGTAGCATAGTTATTATGCATTATAGCATAATATTTGCTGAATGTAAAAAACCGCTCTAAAAAAAGGGGCATGAATAGTTGATATACGTCTCATTTTGGTGCAGTTTGTTTGTTTTCTGATATGAAATGTTAGTTTCTTTGATGAAAACAAGTACTCTTAATTGTCTTCTTTGTGTTGTGTGTACTGTAATCTTGTGTACTTAGTTTTACCATATACTAAGGTTTTACATTGCTATGAATTTATATTTAATTTACGTAAACCACATCGCTGGTTTATTTGTCTTGGTTATTTACTTGGGGTAATAATGAAACTTGTCTATTGCTCGTCTGTTCTTTATAATTAGGTACCGGATTTTCAGTTGCAAATGTCTGCTTGCGCCTGCAAGTTTGGTTGCTCCTCATACAGCACAACAATTAACTAAATATTTATAAATTTTGGTTCATTCCAGGTATTCAGGTAAATAGGAAATATTTTACAAATTGATAATAAGTGGTGCAGCAGCAAAAGCAACAGCTGTTTTTGCAGGCGCAAGCAGACATTTGCAACTGAAAATCTGGTCCTTATTTATACTAGAGGTTACCAGTGAGGTACTCTAATATTACATAACGTCTACCAATGTTCTATTCTGCAACATTACAGAGCATGTAATAAAAATTACGTAATAATGCTTCATCTATGTAATAAACATTAGTGATGCTCAATCAGTATATGAAAAATAATTATGCTATGCAGTATAACTTTAATGATGATGTAACATAGTAATTATGCAGTGCATAATGTTACGCTACATGGAGCCAATTGTGCTGAAAACCACTTTAGCATAATTATTATACGTATTTATTTGTTCGTGGTATTTGTATGTTTTTTAGTTGCAATCTAAAATTGTGATGACAATAAGTAATTAAAATTGTCATATTTTACATGTTTACTTTATTGTTCTATATTTATAAATATAAATAAAATATAAAAAGTAAAACTATAGTTTTACATTGCCATGATAATATTTCATGTGTAGTGTATGTTAAGCCACATCGCTGGTTTAATTTATCTCAGGTGAATACCATGCTAATAATGACACTTGTCTATTGTTCGTCTTTACTCTATAATAGAAGTTACCAGTGAGGTGCTCTAATATTACATAACGTCTACTTTAATGTTCTATTCTGCAGGACATAATTAATTACGTAATTTATGCTATGTTAACATGTTAAAATATAACATGATAAGACGATAATGTGTTTGTTTTTAAAAAAATTGATGTCTTCAAATAATAAATTGTTGTCCCTTTGTTAATATTAATTTTGTTAAAAAGTTGAACCTAACTTCATTCTTACGAATACTAAATTGCATTGTTGCTATGTATATTGTATGTCTACAAGCACATCGTGTCTCTGACATCAAATCTTCTGAAATACTTCTATTATTATGGTGACATTTTATCAAAGATAACAAACTTATCACCGAGCGTTGCAAGAGCAAAGATAACGTCCAAGTATGTGCATGCAAATAATAAATTGTTGTCTTCAAATAATAAATTGTTGTCCCTTTGGTAGCATTAATTTTGTTAGATATCGAAGCTAACTTCATTCTGACGAATACTGGATTTCGTGTCATCTTTGGATGTCTACAAACACATCGTGTTTCTCTGAAACATTTCTCTCAAATACTTCTTTAATTTTAAGTTAATTCTCTTGAATATTAAATACGTATCTTTAAGTATATTATGTTAACAAATCTCTGAAATACATTATTACTTATTAATTAAAAATTGACATAAATTTAGTATAAAAATAGTTTAAATTACTGCATTAATTTAATACTTTAAAGGCGTAGAACACCTTGAACAAAAAAGTTGCGTAATATCCTAACAAACCTGAAAATCAATGTTGATTTGGCCGGAGTCATTGATTTCTATTTTATTTTCCATTCACAAAATGCCGCTGCCGGTCACTGACGTCACAGCTCGCCCGGTTTACTTGGGTTTACTTGCGCGTGGACCAGGCGAGCTGTGACGTCAGTGACCGGCAGCGTCATTTTGTGAATGGAAAATAAATTAGAAATCAATGACTTCGTCCAAATCAACGTTGATTTTTAGGTTTGTTAGGATATTACGCAACTTTTTTGTTCAAGGTGTTCTACGCCTTTAAGTTATCTGTCTCCTACTTTCAATTTTGTACTTAGTTTTAAATGGTTCTACTTTATTGTTTCTATGATAACTGGCCCGTCAAATCACGGGTTAATTACTGTTGATAGTGAAATTGCATTTTAATAATTAACTTGATTGTCTATTGTTCGTCTTTTACTTTATAATTATACATACACTATAGTGTGTGTACGTATGACGTCATTCTGATTGATTTTCGATGCTCTTCTTGAGCAATGAATAACATTGCTCAGCATAGGACAAACCTAGTTTTTGGCTATTTTCTTTGAAAAATTAGCCATTTTTTGGTCATTATTATTTTTCTTACATACTTGAGGTACTAATTCAACCTGTTAACAACATCACTGCTCTTAAATACATTGCTTAGTATTTTTAAACTGGCAAAATGTGCCATTTTTCTAAACTGGCCAATGTTATTTAGAACTCACTTATGACGTCGACTTTAACATGAATGAAACCCCCCTATAGGATATATATTGTTCACACTCGTGAGAGAAGCTCGAGACAAAATATTTAGAATGTAATATTGAACTTAATGCTTTGTATCAATAATAATTTTGTTTTTCTTTAGATCCTGCCTAATCACTGGCCAATATTTGGTATTTACTTCCATTAAAGGCATAGACCACATTGAAACAACATGTTTTAAACACAAAATGGGATCTACAAAACTGATGATATTTTTTACCATAATGTAAATGTAGCCCCACAAGAGAGCTTGAAAAAACTGTAAAGTATGCAATTTGCGTAAATATTCCTGTTTATGACGTCAGAAACATGCAAAAACTAGTATAAAAATGTTGTGTGGGTTGCATAAATCGAAATTTTCTGATAACTGCTACGGCTGGGTTTTGAGACCAATGTTATTTATGTAAGTCCCGTCAAGTGTTTTGTGATATAAATGCAAATGTTTTCATGTTGTCTATGCCTTTAAGTTTGTCTAATATTTGTCTTTCAGTTTTCACTGTATTTATTTAAATTGCAATGTTATATGTATTCTTTATGAAATTGAATTTATACAATTTAATAATTTTTAATCAACATATAAATAGCTCTACATGACTTATAACTGATGTTTTTACTTTGAATATTATTCAATTATAAAATCTTCTAAATATTTGTTATATTTTTGGCTATTCTTGTGCCAAACTGAATATGGTTAATTTCACAAAGGTGCTTTTGCAGTACTTACTACAATTATCTAATATTCAAGTGTCTATATGATTATTTTATTAGGAAATAACCGTGTCAATAATATGTATATCTTCTGAACAAACTATATTATTATAATATAACATGTTTTACTGTAAGAAATAACGTAATTATGCTGCATTTATGTCATTATAGCATAAATTACAATATAATAAATAATTATGCTGTACAACATAATATTTATGCTGTTACGTGGTGATTATGCAATATAACATAAATTACGTTAAATTGATCAAATTATGCTGAAAAATGAGCTAGCATAATTATTAAGTAAATATTTGTGATAGTGAATAATCATGTCCAATATCTGGTATCTTGTATGTGCGTAGTATGATCGTTTTGTACTACCATTTTCTAACATAATTCTTTGGTTTATTATGTATTATTATTTAACAAACAGTATCTGCTGTATGTATTTAAATATAAATGTTTTTTAATACAATTAAAAAAATTGAATTCTTTCATAATTTCACCGTTTGCTTTCGCGTAATTTATAAAATATAAACTCCATAAAACCTTCTTTGCTATGAGCAGCTTATGTAATAAAAAGCTATAAATTCTAAATACTTTTTTAAGAATAATTGGTTTTAAAATGCTTATATAGTATTTTATTGATAAACCAATCAATATGAATTTGTTTACGAAAATTAAAAAAATTGATGTGAAATCACTTAATTTCTTATGATCTGACTTTAAAACATTAAATATTACAATAAGTTGATTCTTACAAATACTAGGAATGCTTAACCAAAGTGTTTTCTATTACAAACAAATCGTATCTCTATGAGATCAATATCTCTCAAATACTTCTTTATTTATAGTGATATGTTAAATATGTCTTAAATTGTTGTCCATTTTTTTTTTTTAATTGTAGTTTTGTTAAATCTGAAGCTAACTTCAATTTTGCATTATCAATTTCTATACTGTGTAAGCACATTGTGTCTTTCTGCAACATTTCTCGCTTACTTCTTTAATTTTAAGTCTATTTTATGAATACTTAATACAAATATTTTATTTATTGTGTCTCTGAAATATTTGAATTACAATACGTCTGAAAATGTTACCTAAATTTATAATTTTAAATTCGAAGTAATAATTCTTACGAATGTTATTAATAAGTCTTATTTATATGGTTTTTGCAAACAATGTATATGTTTCTCTGAAATGTACGATCAATTCTTCTAACTATAATTATGGTAAAATTGTATCAAAGGTAATAAACTAAAAACTGAAAGTTCTAATAGCAAAGATAACGTGCAAATATTAATTTGTTAATATTATTTTGTTACATAACTTTATTCTTACGAATACTATAGAACTCTTCTCTGCTGGAGGTCTGCAAACACAGCGTCCCTCTCGCTTGGGCAAATTTCTCTGAAAATACGTCTTTATAATTTTAAGTTTATTCCAATGAATATTATATAAAATGAGGAAGATGAATTATTTTTAACCCCCACATTTAATGACATATTTGAAAAGTACGTTAAAAAATTTTGAGGCTTTATTTTTTCTTAGAACGATTGGAGCATGGGAAGTATTTTTAGTTATTTTTATAAAATCGACCTAAAAAGTCTGTGACGTCATCAATCGGGCATTTATTTCGGAAAGTATTGACCGTAGAAGGTTCAGTAGCCAGTTTTTTTGAAATCCTGATGACGAGCTGAATTCATTAAACTGGTTACTGAACCTTGAACAATTAGAAAAAAAGTATAGACTCATGACGTCACAGGCTTTCTAGGAAAATTTTCAAAAATTAAATAAAAATAATTCGCATACTCCAATCGTTCTAAGAAAAAATAGCGCTTCATAATTTTTTTAAAACTCTTTCCAAAAATATTATAAACTCAAAAAAAAAAAAAAAAAAAAAAAAAATTAAATTCACCTTCCTCATTGGTTTAGGTATTGTTTATATAATCAAATCGTGTATCTGTATGATTTCACTTTTCAACTTACGTGAAAAATGTTGTAACTTTTACTTTTTCTTACAACGAATCAGAATGCATCAGATCTACCAAGACCATATTTTGTGTTTAAAGTTTTAATTACAAATCAACAAATTATCGCTGTAACTCTTATTGAAATATTGATACGTATTTGAATCGTCGAAATTTCCTCTTTTACAAAATAATATTTAATTTTATAAACATAATTTTGTTTTCCTATTGAACGGTTAATCATATTATAGATTAATGTTTGGCTTTCACTCCGATTAAGTTCGTCCAATATTCGTCTTTCAGTTTTCACTATATTTACATTGCAAAATCTATTTTATATCCTTTACGAAACTGAATTTATATAAATTTTAATTATAAATCTACATATAAATAGCTCTAATACGTATCCCTTATAGTTTTAATTTTTCTCTAAATGTTATTCATTATATTATGAAATCTTCGAAGTATACTTTATATTTTGGCTCATCGTGTGCCAAAGAAGTTCAGATTAATTTCGCAAAGGTGCTTCGCAGTAACAACTACAATTATCTAATATTCGTCTTTCAGTGTCTCTCTATAATTATGTAATTAACATTTAATTTAATGTTTTGTACAAAAAATATTTAGTATATATATTTTACACAAACCATAGGGTGTATGCGTATGACGTCATATTTAATGCACATAAATATAATATTGAAAATATGTAACAAAGTCACATCTACAATTGTCATAATTTTGAGTGTCTTATATGCAAATCCTTGCAATGACATGGAGGCGCATACCGCTTAACTAAATATTTTCTTAAAGAAAATAACATCACGTTTTTGTCTTCTATCTTGCACAGTATGAGAAATCATAGCTCGTTCTATAAACTACACACAAATATTGAGCCAGCTTCGAAAATGTTCCTTTGTTAAAAACAGCTGTATATGACGTCATTACCTGTTTACTACGTTTATACATATGGTCGATCATTCTTATTTCTTCTTTTAGAACTTTGAACTTGATAACAATGAAAGAAACTCACCAAAAAAAAGTTCCATACGAAACATGCGACTCAATTTTATCGGCTCAAAAAACAAGATCAACCAATGAATGTGTCTTATTTTGTTGGTCAGCCAATCACTGTTATTGAGATTTACTTTACTTTACAGAACGAGCTCAAATCTCTGTGCAGTATTTTGTATGAACAGCTGGCTCGTGGGTTATTTTAGTGTTATGTATAATTTATATGTAAAGTATAAATACAAGAGCAATGCTTGTTGTAATATGCATGTAATGCTACTTAATAGTAAGTAATACGAAATTATATTTATGATAAATTCTTTATCTTAAAATAATAATAAAATATATTTTGTTATTATATAATAGATTTAAGAATAGTTGATAAGTCTGAAGACATCAACCTATCATTTTACAATACTCCGGCCGTTGATAATGTTAATTGGAAAAATCCATATTTTAAAAATAGGTACATTTTTACTAGTTTGCAGTGCACGCTTTTCATCATAAGATTAACTTAATTAAAGATTACCACGAGTGTGGTACCTCATGTAAATGTAAATTATGTGGTGAGCCATGTGACATGTGACCAATATCATTTGCTGAAATGTACTAATCGTAGCATTAGTCTAACAGCTTATGCTCAAGATTAAGGTTTATGTATGTATGTTCTTATTTTGTAAATTTATGTTATATGTTGTACACCATGTGTGTTTAATGAATAAAATGAATATTCATGAATAATAGATTTTAATTCTTAGCAGAGTGATTTGCATCTTATTATCATATTTATTATTTTCTATTGTTGAAATATTACAATTAAAATGAATGATTTTTGTTTGAATAACTTTCTGAGATTTTTCTATATACGTCTACCACGCTAATTTTAGTAAAACTTCACTGAATTTTAATAAAACTGTCGATTTTCTTATGTTTTTTTTTTTTTTTTTTTAAGGGGGTAGGTGACCGACTGATATCTCGCAAACTAAGACGGTTGCGAATAATAATAATAACACAAAGTAAAGAAGAAATGTTACTTAAAAATTTAGTTATGTCAAACATGTGAAAACACGATCAAATATTTAAGTTATTACACTTTAAAGATAACATGTAAATGTGGAATTTTAAATTTGAGCGGGAAATTTTAGTCAAATTAAAAACTTTTTTACAATTAAAAATATCATTAAAATTTATTTTGGTATAAAAAAAATATATTTTTTAAGTTTACTTCATTTTATTTGAAAATTATAGTGTTTGTTTTAGTGGAATTAAATCATGTACAAAAAATTGTTGGGAAAATATAGTTCTTCTTTTAGCGATTTCCGGTCCAAGTCGGTCCCCCACCGCCTTAAGAGATTTCTGAACAAATGTCAGATTTTCATATTTTTTATAATTTAATTTTGTACATAATTTTAAATCATATTAATTTTGCAAAAGGCTGAAAGCTTATATACAAAATACAAGATAATAACATTATTACTTCTCTTCGTATATATGTGTATGTTAAAATAATATAATGTACGTATATATATTAAATAATTATTCTAAATAAATTAAGTTTGGTTCTTATACACGTTATACACGTAATTATATAAGTAAAATAAAATAAAAGGTTATTCATTTGTTTTGGTTTCCTCATTGATAAGGTTCGTCTACAATTCGTCTCAAAGTTTGTAATTGTATGTAAATTGCACTAACATTGTCTACTACGTGAAATACAAGAAAACAGATACATGAATATTTAACGTGTGTATTACTTTGTGTGATAGGAGAATCTCTATGAGGTATATAATTAAAATATCAACGTAAACTAGCACTATAGTAGTAAACACTAAATTTCATAGACGTGCGTATTAACGTTATATTTCTAAGTTTTACATTGACTTAGCATTGATGATCTTTGTTTCTTCTTGAGTGTGAATTTAAGATAAAAACTTATTTATTTCTTTATGTTAAGATAATAACTATAAGAATAAATTAATAAGGAATATAAATTTTATATTCACTTAGAATTGATGATCTTTCTTCTTGAGTGTGAATTGAAATAAACATGTTAAAGGCATAGAACACCTTGAACAAAAAAGTTCAGTAATATCCTAACAAACCTGAAAATCAACGTTGATTTGGCCTTTGTGAGTCATTGATTTCTAATTTATTTTCCATTCACAAAATGACACAAACGGTCCCTGACGTCACATTTCCCCCGGTTTACGCATGCGTAAAACAAGCGAGCTGTGACGTCAGTGACCGCCATTGGCATGTTGTGAATGGAAAATAAATTAGAAATCAATGACTCCGGGCAAATCAATGTTGATTTTCAGGTGTGTTAGGATATTACGCAATTTTTTTTTGTTCAAGGTGTTCTATGCCTTTAAGATAAAAACGTGAATATATTCTTAAAATATGATGTTATATAAAATGTCAACAAACTATGCCCTAATACAGTACATGTATTTATTGCTGTGTTCTTAATACTAATAATAATGTCTAATATTCTTCTGTAAATTTCTAAATGTAAGTACATATCTATATTGCACTTGCAATGTCCAGTACTTGAAATAAAGAAAACATAAATACTCAACTTTAACATATTTGGTAGCACGAAATAGTAAAATAAGATATCACTGACTAAGTCGTTACAGGAAATATAATGTTAAATATTTATAACGGTTTTTAATGACAGATTTAATAATCGTGACTTCATCTTGAAGTTGAATTAAAATAAACCTGTTAATTAAACATTTTCTAAACTTGCTGTCATGTGCTTGAAAATGCATTATTTTGTTAAATATTCGCATAAAATCCGTAATTTTGATATTTCAATAATATTAATTGTATAATTATTGATGTTAGTTTTAATTGAGCACAGTAATGTGTCTTACTGCAAATAATTTGTCATTTATTGTAAGAGTTACTGGATTATTATTTACATTGTTTACGTGAAGTCTCATTTTTTAGCGTACTAATATTCACAAATGTTTTATTCTAACTGATAAAATGCGCTTAAAAGTGCATTTTCTTGAAATATTTCAAAGAAAATTGTAAGTCTGTAATTTTATTAAGGATAACATTTAGCATAGAAATATGCTATCATTCAAGTTGTACATTTACTTTTATAATACTACGTAATTTTTCTTTTTTTTTTTAATATTGTTATTTTGCAAAGATATGTTCATGTCTTATAGTTATCACAATTAAGGATAACATTTAGCATAGAAATATGCTATCATTCAGCAGTGTTTTTAGGTAATTATAATACTACGTAATTTTCTTCTTATAATATTGTTGTTTTGCAAATAAATATGTTTATATTTTACTTATATATTTTATTAAGAATTAAATTTAGCATCGAAATATGCTATGCCCATAGCAGACATGCTTCAAATTTTGTATAATACTACGTAATTTTTCTTCTTTTAATATTGTTGTTTTGCAACAAAATATGTTCATGTCTAATAGTTATCATAATTAGGATAACATTTAGCATAGAAATACGCTATCCTTAAGCAGTGTCTTAAGTATTTATAACTCTGCGTAATTTTTCTCTTCTAATATTGTTGTTTTGCAAATAAATATGTTTATATCTTAGTTATCATCATTAGGATAACATTTAACATAGCAATACGCTATCCTTATAGCCCTAGACCACATAAAACAACATGTGCTTTTTAATGAATAAACACGAAATGGGATGTTCAAAACTGGTGTCCATTTTTACCAGAATGTTAATGTAGCCCCACGAGAGAGCGTGAAAAAACTGTAAAGTATGCAATTTGCGTTAAAATTCATGTTTATGACGTCAGCAAAAATTAGTATGAAAATGTTTTGCGGGTTGCATAAATTGCATTTTCTGTTCACTGCTACGGGGCTACTGTTGGGTTTTGAGACAAACTAATGTTATTTATGTAAGTCCCATCAAGTGTTTTGTGATATAAATGCTTATGTTTTTCTCTGGTCTATTCCTTTAAGCAGTGTCTTAAGATAACACGACGCAATTTTTCTTCTTTTAAAATATTTGTTTTGTAATGAAATATGTTCATGTGTTATAGTTATTACAATAAGGATAACATTTAGCATAGAAATATTCCATGTTGAAGCTATGTCTTAATATTTTTATAATTATACGTAATTTTTCTTCTTTTAATATTGTTATTTTGCAAAGAAATGTGTTCATGTCTTATAGTTATCATAATAATAATTACATTTAGCATAATACAGTATACCATATGCTTTAACGTATAATCTGATGTATAGTTCCAAAGTAGTTGGTGATTCATTTAATTGGATTTCTTAATTATAAAGTTTGTCTTATATTCGTCTCTCAGTTGGTTGGTTTACTTAAGTATAAAGTTTGCCATATGTATGTATTTAAGTTACTAATTAATATAAATATTTGTGGAGGTCTATCACTGGGGCAGGCTAAAAACCATCTATGTTGTTGGCTTGCCCCGAGAAGGAAAATAGCGTCATGATATGTATGTATGTATTTATATACCCCTTGCACATCCTTGCGCTTTGTCGCCATGTTTGTGGTGCCTAATACATTGGCCAGCATAGGGGAAACATCATTTCTCCTAATTTTTCGATTAAAAAGAGTTTATTTCAACTGAACAAATTTTTCTCGTATTCTTCGAGCTTATTATGAGCTAGAAATAAGGTTTTGACTGAGCTTTGAAGCTTCTTTTGCTATTAAAAATATAAAAATGACGTTTTTCCTATGCTGGCCTATGTATTCCTGACCAACAAAATGGCGTCTCTTAAATATGAATGCAACCGGTCTATAGCACTTGCAATGCCTGCTTCGTGAAGTAAAAGAAAACAGACATATACATAAGCAATGTGTATTTACTTTGTGTGGAATAGATATGATTTTGAAACATTTTTATAATAAAATATCAACGTTAATAGTAACTTACCAGTAAAAACTAAATTACATCCAGTAGTGCACAACTACTCTATATTTCTCAAGTTTTTGTTAACTTAGAAATAATATACGTTACTTCTTCTTATATATTTTGAATTTAAATAACCATGCTAAGACAAAGCTCTTAAATATATTGGTAACATGTCACGTTATATAACATGCTAACTAACTTTGCCCTAATACATTGCATGTATTTAAATTTGTGTTCTTAATACTTATAATAAAGTCTAATATTCGTCTCTAAGTTTCTTAAAGGCATAGAAAACATAAAACCACATGTACTTTTTAATCATTAAACACAAAATGAGATTTACAAAACTGATAATAACTTTTACCAGAATGTTAATGTAGCCCCTCAAGAGAGCGTGAAAATACTGTAAAGTATGCGATTTGTGTGTATATTTCTGTTAATGACGTCAGGAATATGCACAAATTAGTATGAAAATGTTGTGCGGGTTCCATAAATTAAAATTTTCTGATCTTTGCTATGGCGCTACAGTTTGGTTTTGAGACCAATTAATGTTATTTATGCAAGTCCCATCAAGTGTTTTGTGATATAAATGATTATGTTTTCATGTTGTCTATGCCTTTATTATATATATTTGGTATATAAATAACCATGTTAAGACAAAGCTCTTAAATATAATCTTAACATATCACGTTATATAAAATGTTAACTAACTTTGCCCTAATACAGCTAGTGTATGTATTAAATTGAGAAATCTTGCTATTGCTTATATTAATGTCTAATATTCGTCTCTAAGTTTTTTAATGTAATATACCGAAATGAAATGAATAACTTGCAATTGTAGTTTTGCATTTCAGTCTATAGTTGTGTAATTTTTTTTTATTTACGTGCGGTACATAATACTGTACTTGCAATGTCTACTTCGTGAAATAAAATAATGTAGTTTTATAAATAATCAACGTGAACATGGCATAATTAATTATTACTAATTACGACTCAATTGTGTATAGGAAAGAAATTGTTAATTATTTCTAAAGTTTTTTATTGATTGGGAATCAATGATCGTTATTTCTTCTAAATTTGAATTTCAATAAACATTTTACATAAAACTTGAAAATATTTTTTAATTATAATGTCATAAAGTCTTGTCAATAGGGTGTGTGCGCATGACGTCATTCTGAGTGCTTTTTGGTGCTCTTCTTGAGCAATGAATAACATTGCTCAGCATAGGACAAACATAGTTTTTGGCTTTTTTTTTTTTTTTTTTTTTTAATATTAGCTATTCTAGTCATTATTATTTTTCTTGTATACTTGAGGTACTAATTCAACCTGTTAACAACATATGCTCTCAAACAAATTGCCAAGTATTTTTAAACTGGCAAAATATGTAATTTTCCTATACTGGCCAATGTTATTTAGTACTCACTTATGACGTTGACTTTAACATGAATGAAACCACCCTATATTTAATGGATAAAAATAAATGTAATAAACTCTTAACAAAATATTACTATTTTATGATAATGCATGTTCTTAAGTCAATTATGTACTCAATTAAATATTTATTTTTTACTTTGGTGTGTGACTTATCCAGCCTCTATTATGTTAGAAAACAAATAAAAACATTCAATACCATATTTTTATCTCACGGTTTTATTTTGCTATAATATTTATAAAGAACTTTTTCTCACGTACACTCTAAAAATTGGTGCATTACTTAAGTTACGAATCCTAACTTATTTAAGATATACACTTTTAAGTTATTATGAGTAGCTAAAATAATGGTTTTAATAAATTATCAAAAATAGCTAATTTAACTTAAAATAGCTTTAAAAAACTTTAAAAAACTTAAATTAGCAATTTTGAATAGGGTCTATGCATTCATGTTAAAGTCGACGCCATGTTGGATAACTCAATAACATGGGTAGTATAGGACAAAAAATCATTTTGCCAGTTTAAAACCACTATGCAATATTTTTGAGATTATTGATGCTGTAAATATGTTGAATTAGTATCTCAAGTATGTGAGAAAAATAACAATAACAAAAAATTAACCGATTTCCCAAAGAAATTTGGCTTAAATGAAGTTTGTCCTATGCTGAGCAATGTTATGGACTACTCCAGTATGACCTCCAAGCGCAATAAATATGACGTCATCCGCATACACCCTATACCTTGCTAAAATGCATTATTTTAGCTACTCAAAATAACTTAGAAGTGTATATCTTAAATCAGTTAGGATTCGAAACTAAAAGTAATGCACCAATTTTTAGAGTGTATGTTCAATATTTAAATAATGCTGTTGGCTTAAATGTTGTTTCTAGCGTGTTATGAACTTCTTTTATTGGTCTTGTATTTTAATAAAGAGTGAAATCAGCTACCGCATGATTTGACTAAAAATTTGTAAAGAAAGATATTTGAAATGTTTTGTTTTGATTCTGCTAAATAATTAATAATCTTAATTATATATTTTAATAACAATTAGGCTCGTCTGAGTGTATACTAATTATATTATGTTCTACATTAAATTGACTTATTTGTTATTTGATAAAGTATAAAATATGTATAGTATAACAATAGTTTTTTACTAAATTACGAATTTTTAAGTTGTATTTCTAAGTTTCCATTGATGTTTCCATGATGTATATCAATAAATATGCCTGGTAAATTAGGAAAATGTTCATGTAAAATGAATATTAATGATGATAATATAATTTTGCTTATAATTATTCCTCTTTCTACTTCTCCTAATTCAATATCAATAAACATGTACTCGTAAAAAGTTCATATAAAATGAAATGAAATGCAAAAAGTTTAGTTTTGTGTATTATTATAACGTTATTTTCTTCTCTAATAAATAATATGTCTGAAATATGTAATTTACTACGCTATAATTTTACTTCTTATATGTAATGAGCCAAGTATTTTGCATCGCAATTACTGCGCACAGTTTGTACGGATTACGTCTAGCTTCAAGTTTATACAAATATTATGTAAACAAAGCGTATCGTTAGCAAATCTGAAATATATTTTTATATACGTTTATTGTTTCTATTTTATAGCGTGTGTACGCATGACGTCATTCTGAGTGCTTTTCGATGCTCTTCTTGAGTAATAAATACCATTGCTCAGCATAGGACAAACGTAGTTTTTGGCTATTTTCTTTGGTAAAGTAGCTCTTTTTTTGGTCATTATTATTTTTCTTGCATACTTGAGGTACTAATTCAACCTGTTAACAACATCAATGCTCTCAAAAATATTGCTAACAAGGTACGTTTGTGACTTGTCAGAAAGATTTTGAGCTGAAATTTGGTACATAGGTATATTTTTCGACCCTTAGTAAGGAATCGTTGTCAAAATCGGCGGAGCAGTTGATTTGGGGGCGTGGCCGGCTAATGAAAAATCGACGATTTAACATGGGGTTAAATGGGGACTAAAAAATAATTTTCGCAGCTCAACCGCTGAAACGTCGAAGAGTATGTAAAAAGTGACGCTGATTACGAATATAAACTTTAAAATTCGATAAACTTAAAATTAGAGTCACTGGAGAGCCTAGAAGTTCTCAAAATGGGCTCATATCTATACTATGGACACTTCTATTAGCCTTGTAAATTTGTGAAAATATTTTTATGCAATGTTATGCATACAGTAGGTTAGGAAAATAAATTTCCCATTGATTGATGTGCATAACATTAGGTTGGTGAAAAAATTTCAGCTTGCAGTGGCCTTGGAAAGTGCATTTATTTTTATTTTTAGGGCAGCAAGGTATAAATACATGGGGTTAAATGGGGCAGTTTGCAACTGATTTTTCATAACGAATCTAACTTATGTGAAAATTATTTCAAGGTTGTTAAAACCTTAAATAACATAAAACATTATTTGTTGTATCGATATTTATACGCATAGTGCCATACAGTTGTGCACGGCAAGCACCAGGGTCGGTTAAAGTGGGCTGTATATCCCTTTCATGGGTAAAGTCTGGCTGCTGCAAAATGCAGTAAAAATCGGCTCTAAAAGTGACTCTTTGACACGTAATATTTAATAACTTTAAAAGTATGTGAGATAGAGACTTGAGCCCAGCAAAGCTTTTGATCTCAATTGTATTTAGCGTCTATCCATGTCCATAACATTGCACTGCTGACATTTGTTGTCCTAAAAAAAATGGTCCCAAAAAAGGTCTAAATTTTTTAGTTTTTTCCCTATACGCGGAGCCCTGTTGAGACAATTTTAACATACAAAAGTCAAAACTGTGGCATTTTTTGCGCTCTTTATGATTATTGTCAATGCAAAGCTGATATTTTATTTATTTTTCCTATATAGAGAAAAATACGATTTTTTCACCCTCCGAGACATAGTACCCCCTTGCTCGATTTTTTGAGTAAAAAACTTTTTGTCTCAAAATATATTATGACACATGTTTATAGGTCAATTTTAACACGAAGGAGACGATTATGGAAGAATTTTTTAAAAAAATTCACTTTCACTTTTTGCTCTCAAAAATAATGCAAAGTATTTTTAAACTGACAAAATGTGTCATTCTCCTATACTGGCCAATGTTATTTAGTACTCACTTATGACGTCGACTTTAACATGAATGAAACCACGCTATGAATATACTTGTCATACATGTTCTTAATATACCAGTTCTGTAAGGAACTAAGTATTTATTTCTAGGTCTTATGTGGCGCAAGAATGTGTTTAGATGAAAACAAATATTTATAAGAGATAAATAAATGTAAAATTTTATGTACATTAATATTAAGATGCATTGTTGCTATAATTTCTTGTTAGTGTATGGTAATACCAATTTGCTAATAAATTAGCATTATTTAGGTAATATGAAGCTAATAATGGGTAAACATGTCATTTAAGTCTTTTATTCGTCTTGTATAATAATAATATAGCTATATTTTCAAGGCATAAAATACGTCGATGAAAATTTTGACTAATATCATAACATATCTAAAAAATCAACATTGATTTGGTTGGAGTCATTGATTTCTAATTTATTTTTCTTTCTACTTATTATTTTATATTTAGACTTAATAGTAGATACGGTTTCTGATGTTACGCACTTTTGTATAATTATTATTATTTTTTGTTATATGCAATTTTACGTACATATCTGTTCAACAATTTGCATATCTTTCAGGATACATTATATTTTAAAACTAGAGGGGTGAAAAAGATCTGCTTTATATAAAAAAAATATGGGTTTTATTTGAAATTTGTTTATAATCATTTTAATAAAACTATTATGGCGAATTTAAGTACTTGGAAAAGAAAACTTGAAAAACAATTTTAAAAAAAAACTAATTTTTTAGAATACAAAACTTTTAAACAATGTATATGTCATACCTATAGACATACGTATATAAATAAATACATATTTATTTTATTTTATTTATATTTATTGGCAAACTTAAAAAAAAAGTCAACTCCATGTAAGTCTTCGACAAAAAAAAAGTTTAATACAGTTAATTAATTTTTGCAATATAAATTTTGCATTTAAAAAATGCATTATAATAAAATAATTTGATTTCTAATACTTTATTTTCTTATTTAAATGTAAAAATTAATGCTTAAACTCGCCATACATTATATAATTAATTTTAGAGACAAGACTACATGATTTCTATTTTAATCCCTTTATAAAGATAATTTATAAATATTCTGAGTTCATTTGTCATAACATAAATATTACGTTACTATTAAACTTCTTAAACTTCTTAAACAAAGTAATGAATGTGAAAAAAACGATAAAAAACAAATTTTAAGATATATATATTTTTTTTTAAATAAAATTGTCAATGTCATTTTTAAAATGCATTATGCTTAAAGACATAGACCAGAGAAAACATAAGCATTTATATCACAAAACATGTTATGGAACTTACATAGATAACTTTAGTTTGTCTCAAAACCCAACAGTAGCCCCGTAGCAGTGAGTGGAAAATTCCATTTATGCAACCCGCACAACATTTTCATACTAATTTGTGCATATTTCTTACGTCATAAACATGTATTGTCACGCAAATTGCATACTTTACAGTATTTTCACGCTCTCTCGTGGGGCTACATTAACATTCTGGTAAAAATTGTCATCAGTTTTGAAGATCCCATTTCGTGTTTATTCATTAAAAAGCACATGTTGTTTTATGTGGTCTATGGCTTTAAATTATTTGATGTTATGATTTCAATGTGCAAATTAATGCAGTAAATCCGCAATATATTATGTAATTATTTTTAGATAGAAAACTTGATAATTTCTGCTAAAGTATCAATAATGATAAATTAAGTTTGTTGTTAACGTTGCAAGATATAAATATTACGTAATACTTCTACACTGCTTTTATTTACAGAAATAAAATAACTGATGTTATTTGAACTGTGTTAAAAGCCCGGAACTGTGTTTAATGTATCTGAAAATATATTTAAAAATTCGGTTGAGAAGAGCTTACTGGCAAAGTACTTCACATCATCATTTTAAATATTGTTACGAAATTTTATCTCTAAGTCAATGTCTATAAACATAAGTAACAATTATTGTCTTAATAAATATATCTATTTTTATATATTTTCGTATTGTGTTGGCAAATAAGTGATAGTAAAAGTTTAGTTATATATTATTATAGAGGTGTTATTTTCTGTGTGTCAAATACGTTATGTCCAAGTGCGCTGTTTTTGCGCTACCCCAAAATGAATTACTTTTGTTGCATATTGTAATGTTTTGTTTTTATTGTAATATTATTGGCTCAATTTATGGCCAAGGTTCATGTAATATGGCTTAAATAGTCCTGCATGCGTCTTAATAAAATATTATTATTATTATTCATTTATGTTGTGTTACAAAGTAATTCATGTGTTAAAACGACAAAGTATACATTTGTATGTTAAATAACCAATAATACGTCGTCTTGGTTATAGTTTTGTATTTATATATAGAATATATTAAAAATATCACTTCTAGTGAGGGGGTAACCAAAATATATTTATTATGAATGCAATTTTTTATTGTAAATTTGCTGGTTGAAAACTTTGGTATTAATATTCTAAAACTCGATAATCTTCTTATTTATTTTAATAACATGGTTGAGAAACAAAACAATTCTAATTTTTTGCTATATAAGTTTTTCAGTTATGTATATCTAAAAATGTAAGGGAGCTATAACGAATAAATTATATGAGAAATGTTTTATGAAAATGATATTCCATTAAATATTTTAATTGAGCCCCCAAATATGTTTTACTTAGCTTAAAAAAATTATAATAAAAGTGCCTTGGTAACTTTGGGGCAACTATAGTGGTAACTTTGGGCATCCGGCCTTTATGAGCTCGCGGAAATGTGTCCCACCGCGCCCAGGAGAGGACGTTACCTCGATGGAGGGGTTCAAATAGTGCCCAAATATACATAAAACCGTTTTCTAGTAAAATAAAATTAAAATAGTTTGGGTAGTGACAGAGATCGTGCATCTTGGCTTCAGTATGAGCCCAGTGCACGCAATAGCCACCCACGTCATTTTTAAAATTTTTCTAAAATGCATTATTTTAGCTACTCATAATAACTTAAAAGTGTATATCTTAAATAGGTTAGGATTCTTAACTAAAGTAATGCACTAATTTTTAGAGTGTAGTCTTTATTTATTATAGTATACTTGATTGCATTTGCTATTGTTATACGTATTTGATGTTTTTGTGTTTGTAACGGAATTATTTTTCGTATTAATTACCAACGTTGCCTCTCTTATGTAAAGTATAAAACTAATTCTTAACTGTGACGTCTATTTGTTTAATTTTAGAAAATTAGATCATGTGTCTGATTATTATAAGCAACTAAACTGTATGCGCATAGGTGAGCGCAGAGAATTTAACTTAATTTGTTATGTTTATAAAATATTACTTACATGTCATCCTAATTATCTTAAGCGAATGTTTGCATTAATGAGCTCAGTACATTCACGCAATACTAGATCACACTGCAAATGTCAAACTCTAAGGTTGAATCTTTCACTTACTTGATCTAAGGTATGTTCATATGGTGAAACATAAAATTTTGTGATTTATTAAACTAACTTATTCTCTTGAAAATATAATTTAAAATGATATGTCTTAATATGCTTAATAATCCTAAAAATGGTATATATATATATATATATATATATATATATATATATATATATATATATATATATATTTGTTTTTTACTGCTGTCCAATGTTGGTTCAGTGATAGGGCCTTTGTTTTGCCCTGACTGCACCATTTGCCTATTTTGCAATAAAGACTATATATATATATATATATATATATATACTGTATATATATATTTTTTATTTCGCAAGAAAACTTAAATATTTTTCTATATTTATAAGCATTTGATATTTTTGTGTTTATCTCGGAACTTTTCTCCGAATTGATTTAACATTTCTACGGTGTTATCTAGCTTACAACTAGTTCTCTATTGTTACTTCTACTTACGTAAGAAAACTGGACTAATTATGTATTTTTTTTTATACACTTGTTACTTTTGTGACGAAATTTCTGTTACTTGCTTTGGTGTAGCATCAAAATAATTCTCAATATTTACTTCTAATTCACAAGAAAACTAAAATGTTTTTTATATTTTGTCCTGGGAAATTTTATGATAATTTACGTATATTTCTTAAACTTACTTTTTAGTACCCACTTATGCGCATGACGTCATATTTAATGCGCTTGGAGGCCATACTAGAGTAGTGAATAACATTGCTCAGTAAACTTCATTTAAGCCAAATTTCTTCGGGAAATCGGCATTTTTTTTCTTTTTTTTTAATATTATTTTTCTCAAATACTTGAGATACTGATTCAACATATTTACAACATCAATGCTCTCAAAAATATTGCATAGTGGTTTTAAACGTGCAAAAATAATTTATTATCCTATGCCACCCATGTTATTGAGTTATCCAACATGGCGTTGACTTTAACATAAATGCATACACACTATAGCTAAGAAAATTGTTGATATTGCGTAGCAAAATAATAAATCTTAATTTTTACTTCTATTTCGTAAGAAAACTTGAAATTTCATGTATTTTTGAACACTGATGATAATTTTATAAACACGGCGGAGTTTCTCTTCGTATAGTTATGAAAGTTGTTGATATTGAGTAGCAAAATAATAAATCTTAATTTTTACTTCTATTTCGTACGAAAGCTTATATGTTTTTGCTATATTGTACTCTGGTAATTTTAAGTGATTGTGATGGAATATTATTTCGCATCACTTTGCCACTGTTGTACGCAGCATACAAATAATCATTAAATTCTACTTCCATTTTACAAGAAATCTTGAATAAATTCACAATTGTGTGGATGTTTTTTGTGTTTATGACGGAATTTTCTTTCCGTATTTTATAACAATTTTCATGTCATTTTAAGCAAAAAACAATTCTCTATATTTACTTCTAATTTGCAAGAAAACTTGAATGTTTTTGCTAATGCTAGCTATTGATACATTTGTGATTTTGACGACAATTTTTTCTGCATTATTTGTCTTAAAAAGTTATTAATTTCAAATATGTTGTATCTTTTGCAGTTATTAAGTTATAAGGAAAGTTCAATATTTTTTCAAATATTTTACGTTTTAAACTATGATTTTGAAATACATTTACTATTTTATACAGTAGTAATTTTTAAAATAACTCATTCTAAATATTTAATATGACTTCTTGAAAATGTTTATTTTAATATATTATTAAAATTTATGATATATATTTCAATTATGAAAATACGACCTTTTTACTTTTGCGCCGTAAATTAGAATGTGTACTCACTCATGTGTTAAATCACGCAGCAGTCACATGATCTGGTGATTTTGTCATTAAACTGAGCTCTGCCTCAATTTTAAACTTAATTGTAATTTAATCTAAAATTACGATTTAACATGAAATGCGTTACGATCTTTGTTCTCATGCACTTAAAACGTACACTCTCTCATCTTATTATATTAATTATTATAACAACTTTGTATGTTTTTGGATTAATATTTTGAAAGTAGTCGTAATGTTTTAGGAATTAATATTTGTGATTAATGAAAATAAATATTTTTTTTATGTTTTTTTTTTTTTTTATTTTTAGGTTGAAAAATAATAATTTACTGCACATATACTGTGCAAATAAGTTGTGTTTTCCAACAGGATATAATCAATTAACGAACTTTCTTCTCGTGTATTTTAAATGTTACAATACAAATTAACTTAACTTAAGGTGTTAATAAATTAACTGTGCCAACTGTGTGCAACTAAATGGACAAATTGCAATGAAAGAACGTTTTAAAATATATGAAACAATCTTAAAGGCGTAGAACACCTTGAACAAAAAAGTTGCGTAATATCCTAACAAACCTGAAAATCAACGTTGATTTGGCCAGAGTCATTGATTTCTTATTTATTTTCCATTCACAAAATGCCGCTGCCGATCACTGACGGCACAGCTCACCCGGTTTACTTGCGCGTGGACCAGGCAAGCTGTGACGTCAGTGACTGGCAGCGGCATTTTGTGAATGGAAAATAAATTAAAAATCAATGACTCCGGCCAAATCAACGTTGATTTTCAGGTTTGTTAGGATATTACGCAACTTTTTTGTTCAAGGTGTTCTACGCCTATGTACATACAAACTTAATCAAATATTTCTGATATTTTGCTTTTAAATTGCAACAATTCAAACTCCCAATATAAAAAAGATAACATTTTAAAAAGATATATAGATTTTGTTAATTTAATTCTATATCAACAAATTGGTTTCAGATTGTTTTCAAATTGATGAAAAAACTTCTTCTCAAAAGTTTCTTCAGTAAAAGAAATAAGGTGAATTTTTTATAATTATTACGTTTTTTCAAATATATACTTTAATTCTTCTTAAATAGTTGATTATATTGTAACGGGATTGATTGCTCGCCTCTAAAGGTGTGTATTATACACCTTATATTCATATAGGTATATAGCAGGTTAATTATCTAATATTCTAATTAGTTATAATAATATACTACTTTTATTGATCTATTACTTGTATACTTGTAATAGTGCAGTTTTCCTTAATCTCCAAGTGCAGCTGCCGTGTTATATGTCATTTGTCACGGTAATAAAAGAACTGCCTTTTTCATGTTAAATCTTAAAATCATATGGCGTCTGGCTTTTTGCTCTTTGACACCACCAAGCCAAGCACTCGAGAGCCACCCTACAACCACCCCCCGTTTCTCACGCTTTCTTAGAAACAAACCACACGTGATAATCACGTGATCATCAGGGTTGATGATTGGTTGGTAGTTGTCTGGGGCCCTCGAAGCATCCCTTGGACAGTCTTAATTTGGAGCTGCTTGAGGAAGCAGCTAAGTACTTTTGCTATAAAAACATCTATTATAATATGAATATAGTGATTTGTTAATAATGCATAAATCAGGTATGATTTATGCAATATTCATTATAATATTCATATATAATAACATAAGCCTATGTACACATAATTATTTGATAAATTAGGTGTTAATCATTAAATACTTAATTCAATGTGGAAAGTTTACTTTAATCTGTGATTAGTGAAATATCCCACAAGCGTTATTATTACGTCCCATAGTGCATTCAAGATGCGTGTGTTATTGTGGAGCCACGAAGTCGGCTCATATGGGCAATATTGTGTGAATATAATAAGAAATTATATGTGTAATGTGCGCTCGCGCTTGTACGCTGAGCGCACCTATATTTCCACCTTTTATTGGAATATACGGATCACATAGTGACCGGATCTTGGTGAGAATAGTAATTACAATAGTTTTTACATATAAAGATCATGTTGTAATTTATACAACATAAAAAAGTGTGAAACATATTAATAAATAATATGTCGCAATCATTGATAAAATAGATAAATAATAATAAAAGCATAATAGTATATAAAATCAATATACAACAATAAAAATTGCATGTATTTTGGCATACAGTATTAATTACTTTATAATTAATAAAACATACTTAAAATGACATAATATTACCTAAAATATAATATAAATATTTCTTTGCAATATCTTTAAAGTTCAAATAATTAAAAGAATTATTGGATCCTATTTGCAATTGTTTTATTTTACTTAATTTTAAGAATACCCATTCTATTATAAATTAAGTTACCTAGCAATAACTTTCATGACAGCTAGCCGCAATACATGAAAGGTAATTATATTTAAATTTTAGTCAAATATTAATAATTACATTAATTGATAAATCATCATTTAAGGTTGCTACAGGTAAGAATAAACACAAATCCGTAACTGCTTCAAATTGGCGCTCACATCGCGGGACTATTACGTATGGCACGTAATAGTAAATCCACGTAATTTTATAATATTCTGCGTTCATCTTAAATTATATAAAATTGCTCGTTTGGTTGTTTTATTTTAATTTTGGCAATATCTTATAAATGGTATTCTTAAATTTTGGTATTGTTTACGTTCCCGAAATATTACATTAACATTTTTCAAAATAGTAATAAAATTAAGTTAATTTTTTAAAAAGTAGTAAATATATATAATATTAATATATCTATATATTTATTTTATATATAACAGTGATATTGCGCGTACAACACGCAATATTCAACTTAAATCAATTATATTAAAAAAATTATAATATAATAGTGATCCAATTATTTTTCTAAATAAGTATATTTATTATGTTTAAATTTTAAGTATGTCATAGTAGATTGTACAGTGGTTTATCTAATTTTCTACATATCTTTTCACTAAGTTTGCTGAACATAAAAGAAAATAAGATAGCAAAATTGAAATATTTTCATATCATTTTATTTATATAAATTAGTAAAAATATATTATAATTAAATAACAAATGAATTATTTAATTATAATAAATAAGAACAAATGATAAAATCAAACTATTTTTGTGTCTTGAAGAGCGAACGCAAAAGTGTTGCTCGGACAAAAGGTTTCCGGTATCTATATGCTGCCGGTACTCCGGTAATCAAGTATCGTGAGCACTCGCTCACTCACATTGCATCCCCGCGCGGTACAAGCAAGCATCTCGCCTGCCGCACGCACAGAGCAAGGCAGAGAGCGAGAAAAGAGAAAATATCTGATTTTTATTATATTTACATTCTGTTTCTCAAACATCAGTTACTGCGGATGTGGGGGCAACATTTTATTTAATAATATTGGTTCTTATAATAATGCAATGTTTCAAAAACAACAGTAAAAAATATTTTGTTATTTGTTTACAATAAAAGCTAAATCTGGTAGAGATTTTAATGATCATATATAAATCTGCAAGTAATAATAAAAAATAATAATAATTATAAAACACAGTAAAGGCAAATTTACTCTTTAAATATATCTGTAATTTTTTATATTTAAATGGCTTACATTTATAAGATGTAATGCAATATTTTTAATAATATGTTATGCATAAAACTGTTAATAACTAGTAGTATATTAAATATAAATAAACATAAGTTAAATAAACAATTTTAGACATTCACTTCAACTTTTAAATAAAAATATCAAAATATTTAAGCGATTTTTAAATATGTAAATAAGACTTCTTGTCTAGTTAACGCAGATAAGACTAATTTTAAAAGTTTTACTTTGTAAAATAATAAAATTTATAGTTATATTCTGTACAGTTAAGTTAATTAATTATTAATTATTTAGGTAATTAATTTAATTTTTTTGTTGTTTTAACGTAACTTCACCACAATAGATCAAAAGAGGATAAATATTTGGTCATATTTTTATGGTATTTATACATGTAACTTCCAGTTAATAAAACACATTTTTCAATTATATTAATTAATTAATATAATTTATATAATATGTGTCTTACTTTGCATATTGCTAGCTAGTTTCATAACATAAAAATAAATAAAAAAATGCTTTTACGATGTTTTATAAAAATAAGTTGCATAGTACTACTTATTGTAGTACAATACTTTTTGCTCTTTATAACACTATGCTGCCGCGTTGTTCTGGGTTAAATAGTTAATACTATTCTGTAAATTTTGTTTGATATTCTTAAAGGCCTTACCATTCTTTCATTGGAAATTAGCATACATTTTTGGTAATTTAGACTTATTGTCAAGTGGTCTCTCGAGATCAATCTTTTGTCGCAAGACAATATTACCATCTAATAAATAATGCCTTTTTTTCCATATAAGATTGGGAAGAATTTCAAACGAAAGGCAACAGAATTTATTTGCACGTGCACTAATAAAAAAAAAAAAGTATTAATAATCACTTAAAACAACGCACATGACTAAATATGCAATTGCTTTAAATTATAAACTATGCAGCATTATAAGGCTAATATAGCAATGGTTTAAAGTAAATAGTTATAAACTATTTGCATTTGCCCGGCATTAATATTTTCAAATTATTTTAAACTGTGTTCGTACGTAATACATTGTAATGATATACGGATTGTGTAGCACACTTGCGCAAAATGGCTCTGTCGTATTATCGTTACCATACAATTTCATGGATGTGTAGCAGTTACTGCTCTGCCATGGACGCAGTCACGGAAATAGAAAATTTTGTTCTATTGCCTTATGCTTAAACAATGTATTCAGGTAGAGAATGGTTAAATTTTCGTAATACTGAATTCATGTAAAAGACATATAGGCCAAAGCTATGAAATTTAATAATTCCGAGGACATAATATATTGTATACCAAGCAATACTTTTGTATTGCCCATATACGTATGTGCATACGTTTGAAATAATATATAAACCATAATACTAGTTATCAATGCTATATTCGCAAATCAGCAATAAATTATTATTCAAGTCTTAAGTTCTTGAATATAAAAGTATCCGACCTCTTTACGTTTTTGTATAAAAACTCTTTGTTGGATCAGCAACTTATGCCTAAATTACTTGCCTGTTGATAAATTAATTATTGTTTTATTTCAATAATTAAACATGATCAGTGATAAGAAATATATTTATATTTCATAGCGATAAATATTTAAACATTTTAAAATATGAGAAATACATATTAGCAGATGAAAAAACTTTGTAAAGTTTGTGCTGAAATATATAATAATAATAATAATAATAACGAAATAGAAAAAGCACAAAATTCATCAGATGCTAATTCAAAGGTAATACATAATATGAAAATAAGAACCATGCAATTTATTTGTGCACTGCAAAACCAGACTTTAAAATGGTATATCAATGCAAAATAACAACATAAATAAATCATGAGAGTAAAAAAAGCACATAAAAATCATTATTCTGCATAAAAAATATTTCATCATATTTTAAACAATATATACTTATATTAATTCAGAAGATTAAATCGTCTAGAATGGCATTAAATTTGATTTGAAAAAATAAAAGAGAATTTAAATTGTTCATCTTTATTAATATAATAATAATAATCAAATATATACTGTTAAATAAAAATAATTAGTTTGAAATCATTCAAATTTCTATGAATTTTGCTATAAAAATGAAAAAATAGCTTTAAGGTATAAAATGTATAATATTATACTAATATTATACTAATAATTTATTATTCTTGAAAAGAAATAAATTAATGCATATTGATGAAATTAAATCAAAAAATGATATTTTTGATAAAAAAATTGCCAGAGATGGCCTCAATAACTTACAAAATAGAAATAAAACTTATATTTTATTCTATTCAAACTTAATATGTGCAATTATTTATTTGCTAAATGCAGGAATAAAATACAATACTTTAGCTGCAAAGTTACCTCAATATTTGGGGGCAAATAAAAAGGTGTAACAAAAGTTGTAATCATAATATCAAGAAGTTATATGAAACTTAAGATTGAAATTGAATGTTATACTTACAAGCTAAATACTATTTGTATTTGATTATGAAGAAATCTCATGAAATAAGATTAAAAACTTTGTTATTTTGTTCTGCTGAAAAGAGAGAGAAACAGAGTTCTCACGTAAGAAAAATATTCATTTTTATTTTAATAAAAAAAAAAATAATAATAATAAAAAAAAAAAAAACAAAAAAATCTAAAATGTATAAATATGAACCACTTGTACCGTGTTTTGCTTTGTAAAAACCAATTATGCCTATACATGATTGCTTTAAAAATAGTTTCAAGTTGTTATAAATAAAAATCAGATTGCGATTTTAATAATCCATATAAAAAATAAACACTGCCTAATTTTATATCTTAAAAAAGTGCAGTAAAATATAAGTAATTTATACAAAATTTATATATATTCACAAATAATAATAATATATAAATAAATAAAAAAAAAAAAAAAAAAATCTTTAATCACCTAGTGTTGATTAGGACAATCTTATATGTGAATAATTCCTCATGTGTCCAACTTATGTGGAAGGAAAGTGATTTCTGTGTTATAAGACTCAACTGTCTTATATAATATATATGGGCAATATAGTGCAATTTGGATTGCGTTCGCAAGTGAAATTTATACGCGACGCATGAAAAACCATTGCGACTGCAAGGACTTGTGATGTCTATGGTTATCTAAATAATAAAACATATAAATATGTTAAATTATTTTGATGTTTTTATCAAATGTGTATAATGTGTTCATAATATTATTGTATTAAATAAAAATTAATGTTAATAAAATATAACATTTCAAAATAATAATAATATAAAGTTGTATAACAATCATATTGATAATTAAATAAATCCAACTATTATAATTGCACCCTAATTGCTAATAATAAAATTATTGAATTAATAAAATAACAAAATTGTCAATTTGTTTTATCATAGTAGCTTTAAAGTGTATTTTTTACTATGATAATGTAAAATTGTTAATGTTTTCCTGCTGTAGTGTTTCCATGGTTTCCTACAGTGTAAGTCAAATGACAGGAAAATCAAAAATAAAATATTTTTCCATGGTTTTTACATTTCGAAAGGATCCACAAGTATGCCAAATTAATATATAATATGTCATATCAAGCAACATTCTATCTTATAAAAATCTCTGTAATTTGTTTCTAAATTATGTATAAATCAGGTGTAAATTTCATTAAATTTAGATGTAATTTACTCTAAAATGTAGACGAGCAACCAAACGTTTACCAGAAAAATGCTTTTATATCAATATATTGAATTAAAACATTTTTCGGGGGCATTTGTAACGGGATTGATTGCTCGCCTCTAAAGGTGTGTATTATACACCTTATATTCATATAGGTATATAGCAGGTTAATTATCTAATATTCTAATTAGTTATAATAATATACTACTTTTATTGATCTATTACTTGTATACTTGTAATAGTGCAGTTTTCCTTAATCTCCAAGTGCAGCTGCCGTGTTATATGTCATTTGTCACGGTAATAAAAGAACTGCCTTTTTCATGTTAAATCTTAAAATCATATGGCGTCTGGCTTTTTGCTCTTTGACACCACCAAGCCAAGCACTCGAGAGCCACCCTACAACCACCCCCCGTTTCTCACGCTTTCTTAGAAACAAACCACACGTGATAATCACGTGATCATCAGGGTTGATGATTGGTTGGTAGTTGTCTGGGGCCCTCGAAGCATCCCTTGGACAGTCTTAATTTGGAGCTGCTTGAGGAAGCAGCTAAGTACTTTTGCTATAAAAACATCTATTATAATATGAATATAGTGATTTGTTAATAATGCATAAATCAGGTATGATTTATGCAATATTCATTATAATATTCATATATAATAACATAAGCCTATGTACACATAATTATTTGATAAATTAGGTGTTAATCATTAAATACTTAATTCAATGTGGAAAGTTTACTTTAATCTGTGATTAGTGAAATATCCCACAAGCGTTATTATTACGTCCCATAGTGCATTCAAGATGCGTGTGTTATTGTGGAGCCACGAAGTCGGCTCATATGGGCAATATTGTGTGAATATAATAAGAAATTATATGTGTAATGTGCGCTCGCGCTTGTACGCTGAGCGCACCTATATTTCCACCTTTTATTGGAATATACGGATCACATAGTGACCGGATCTTGGTGAGAATAGTAATTACAATAGTTTTTACATATAAAGATCATGTTGTAATTTATACAACATAAAAAAGTGTGAAACATATTAATAAATAATATGTCGCAATCATTGATAAAATAGATAAATAATAATAAAAGCATAATAGTATATAAAATCAATATACAACAATAAAAATTGCATGTATTTTGGCATACAGTATTAATTACTTTATAATTAATAAAACATACTTAAAATGACATAATATTACCTAAAATATAATATAAATATTTCTTTGCAATATCTTTAAAGTTCAAATAATTAAAAGAATTATTGGATCCTATTTGCAATTGTTTTATTTTACTTAATTTTAAGAATACCCATTCTATTATAAATTAAGTTACCTAGCAATAACTTTCATGACAGCTAGCCGCAATACATGAAAGGTAATTATATTTAAATTTTAGTCAAATATTAATAATTACATTAATTGATAAATCATCATTTAAGGTTGCTACAGGTAAGAATAAACACAAATCCGTAACTGCTTCAATATGTGATTATTAATAAGCTACTGCTTATACTTAAAGGTAAGCTTATTTATTATGGAAATAAGAAATAAGTGTTTTAAAGTGAGCATCTAATTTAACACTTTTATATAATAACAATATATTGTTGCAATAAGTATAGAAAATTATTTTACTACATATGTTGAGGTTTCCATGTCTTATTTTACGTCTACTATTATTGTTTTAGTAAAATATATCTTCTATATGCTCAAATTATATATTAATTTGTAAACCATAAATGGTCGATGTGATTGCAGCTGTATATGGTTACTTTACTTAATGTTTTCAAGTTCTAAATCGAGAACTAAGAATATATCCTCTATGTTTATATGAATATGTTTAAAAATCACAAATACAGATTTGATTTTTAATTCTACGATGTAACTTTATATTAATATGTCAATTGAATAATGTCTAATTTTCAAATTAAAATAAATACTATTGTCTTATTTCTAATTTTTTAACAATGTTGACGAACGCAAGGCTTAATTTTAATTGTTACAGTAAAATAAACAGAATATAATGTAAAGAAGAATATGCGTTGTTATACGTAGATATGCCATTATCACGGTATATACTGAAGCTACTTTATTTCTTCTTATTTAAATCAATGTCACATATTTAATATTTAGTTGTTAAAAGCCACAATTTTTTCCAGTTTTTTCACTTTACTTATCATGTTATTAAGTATTTTAAAATGATCAACGACTTTTTTACTTCTATTATTGTCTATTGCTATTGTCTTAAAAAGTAATTAATTCCAAATATGTTATGTCTTTAGCAGTTAATTAGTTATTAGGAAAGTTAAAAACTTTCAATGGAAACTCAAATATTTTACGTTTTAAACTATTATTTTGAAATACATTTACTTTTATACATTATTAATTTTTTAAATAACTGATTCTAAATATCTAATATGACTTCTTGAAAATGTTAATTTTATGTTGATATTAAAATTTATAATATATTTCAATTATGAAAATACGACCTTTTTACTTTTGCGCCGTACATTTATTATGTGTAATCTCTATTTTACGTCCAATCTAACAACAATGTAAGTTAAATCACGCAGCAGTCACATGATCTTGTGATTTTGTCATTAAACTGAGCTCTGCCTCAATTTTAAACTTAATTGTAATTTAATCTAAAATTACGATTAAACAAAAATATTTTAAATAATAAGTAAGGTATTTATAACAATGGCACGTCAAAAATATTTTTGCACATTAAATGCGTTACGAACTTTGTTCTCCTGCACTTAAAATGTACACTCTCGCATCTTATTATATTTATAACAACTTTGTATGTTTTTGGATTAATATTTTAAAAGTAGTCGTAATGTTTTAGAACTTAATATTTGTGATTAATAAAAATAAATGAATGTTTTTTTATATGTTGATTTTTTTTTTTTTTTTTTTTTTTTTTAGGTTGAAAAATAATAAATTACTGCACATACTGTGCAATCAAGTTCGGTTTTACAACATGCAGGATATAATCAAGTAACGAACTTTCTTCTCATGCATTTTAAATGTAAAAATTAACTTAACTTAAGGTGTTAATAACTTAACTTAAGGTGTTAATAACTTAACTGTGCTAACTGTGCCCAACTAATTGGACCAATTGCAATGAAAGAACTTTTTAAAATAAATTGAAACAGTCTTAATGCATTTCTTATTACTAGAGAGCGTAGAAATAGTTTTTCAACTATTTGCGTTTCGGGTGCTATTTTAATTATTTAACCAGATCTCCATCGATCCATTAAATTATGACCTTTTGACCCCATCTAAAAATCACCTATTTTCACCTATTTCATGTTAAATCACTATTTGAACATTTTTCACCTATTTGTCAACTATTTTCATCTCTTTTTCATGATTTGTTAAAAACGTGTAAAGTACATTTCTAAAAAAAATTGAAAAAAAGGAAGAAAAAAAAAACGTTTGAAAGAAACAAAAACATTTTTTATTTTTTAAAAACCTTTTTATTTTTTTTTTAATTTCCTTAGAAATGTACACGTTTCCAACAAATCATGAAAAAATATTAAAAATAGTTGAAAAATAGATGAAAAATGTTGAAATTGTTGTTTTTCATGAAAATATAATAAAATAAAAATCAACTATTAAATCAACTATTTCTTAAAAATCTCCTATTTTACCACCTATTTTGCCCGAAAAAACACCTATATAGTTAACTATTTGGGGGGGGGGGGGAAACACCTATTTCATCGCTGTCTACTTATTACTTACACTTACACGTTGCAACAATTAGAAACATTTCATTGCAAGTGTTCCATGGAATTTTTACCTAAAATACTATAAAACCAATAATATATATGTTATATTATTGATATATTATAATGTCAATTATTTAACAATTATTTCGTGATAAAATTTCTAAACATTAAAGTGTAACGATTTTTCTTTTTATTCATTATAATAAAACATGTCTCTTAGCCTATATTTACAAAAAAAAAAATTGTATGTTTTTGGAGTATTAATACACGTAATTTAAGCTTATAGAATTATAATATGTTTTCATTAAAAATAGATAATTGTTCTTTTTTTATATTTTTCTTGTATTAACTTAAAAATTGTTAATTTACAGTATAATATGTACTGTATTTGGAAGCTATTGTATTTCACGACAGAGTTTAATCTAGTAACGATCTTTCTTCTCATGCAATTTAAATGTACACACCTCTAAGCTTAAGGTATACAAAAACTTTTGTATGTTTTTAAGTGGCAAAATACACGTAATTTTAGTCATATCGTCTGTGTGTGCATTGAAATAAATCAATGTTCTTTATTTGTAACGTGTTTTTTATATTTTAGATAAAAAATATTAATATACTGTACATGTATATCAGTATTGAATATATATTATAAAATTAAATAAATAATTAATAGAAGGCGTGCAATATAATATGTATGTTTAGTATCACAATTATTAGTTCAATAATTGAACTCTAACGTCGTAAATACTTCTTACTGTTATTAGAAGTCACCTAGAGTGGAGTTTCTTAAAATATAGTAAATAGTGTAAATACTTCTTACAAAGAAGATGCTGTTACTATGCTCTTACTGATGCTGGATGTTATTAGAAGTTTCCTAAAAAAAAAATAATAAAAATATATTATATTTACCTAGTCAGGCAGGTTGAATGAACAATTCTCTATGTAACGTCTTTAAATATAAACCCAAAAATAGATAACTGCCGAGTTTTAAAGTACGTCTACTGTATTTTTGTTGTTGTTGTTAGTTTTAGTATTTAATATGTATAATAATTATAACTGAACGTATGACTTAATTTTTAATATTTCTAGTATTACATTAAGAAATTGAAATAACAATAGAACAATATACGTAACTTTTATTTAAAAAGCTTTTTTTTTTTTTTTTTTTTTTCTTAGATTTCTTAGAAAAATTAGATTTTCTTGTTACACCATGTTTTATTCAGAGCAGTAAATATGTTAAAAGGGATTCCTCCTGACTGGGACTCGAACCCAGATCTTTGGCTTGCCGAGCCACTGTGCTAACCATTGCACCATTGGGCACCCTCCCTTCCCTTCCAACTCTACTCACTGCTCTATATGCAAAGACGTTCTTTTTTTTTTTTTTTTTTTTTGTTCTAAAATGTAACTTTCTATTGATAACTCTTAAAATATGTAATTCATACCTTTACAATTATTGTCTAATTTCTAGTATTCTAATATAAATATAAATCATTTTTAAAATACGTCTTAATATTTTATACTTGAGCAATATTTACTAACGCACGTAATTTTAATACATTCAATTTTACAATAGTAAACTGATTTACAACTAATTAGGAGAAATTTCGTAAGTTATTCCCAATATTACGTTATACAAAATATACTTTTATTCTTCTTAACTAAATCTAATAATTAACTAATTAATGTTTCTAGGTTGTCAAAAAACACTAAAATGTTTAGAAGATATCTCATAACATAATAATTATATGTATTTATTACAAAATATTATTTTACCACTTCTCATAGAAACTATGAAACTAATTATATATTATATTTGATAGCTATAACTGTAGTATTAAATTTATTATGTTGAATAATTCGTGTTTTTACATTTTTTTCAAACATATTTTTATTTTAATCTATAAATTAATAAACGTTTAACTTAATTGTTATTGTTTTCAGAAACTTGATTGATGTTTTCAAGTTCTAAATCAAGAAATAAGAATATTCCCACAATCTTCTATATGTTTATATTATTATGTTAGTTTTTAAACCAGAAATATTTATTTTATTTTTGGTTGTATGATGTTATTTAATATTCATATGTCACTGTAAATTGTGTAATTTTTAATTAATACTAACACTATTGAGCAGTTTCTCATTTTCTAACAATGTTAACGAACACAAGAGTTTATTTTTAATTTTCCAGTATTGCATACTGAATACATTATAGTTCTTTAAGGGTGAATGATATAAAAAACGACCACGAAATAATGTACTATAATTCTTCTTATTTGAATCAATGTCACATATTTAATATTCAGTTGTTAAAAGCCACAATATCTTTCAACATTTTTTGTTTGTTATCATGTTAATAAGTATTTTAAAATGATCAACTACTTTTACACTTCTATTTTGTTTATAATTTTAGTATTTTGAATAATTCGTGTTTTTATATATATTTTTTGTCAAGCATATTTTTATTCTTAATTATAATTTTTAAATGTTTATGTTAATTGAAACGACAGCTGTGTAAGGTTACTTAATATTTTCAAGTTCTAAATCGAGAACTAAGAATATATCTTCTATATGTTTATATTAATATGTTAGTTTATAAACTATAAATACAGATTTGACTTTTCAAATTAAATTAAATATAATTGTCTTATTTCTAATTTTCTAACAATGTTGACGAACGCAAGGCTTAATTTTACTTAATATACTGAATAGAAAGAAGTATTAATGTTATTTTATATATAACATTATCACGTATCATACCTAAACTTCTATATTTCTTCTTATTTAAATCAATGTTCACATATTAAATACTTAGTTGTTAAAAGTAACAATAATTCTTCTATGGTAATAACTTTACTTATCATGTTAATAAGTATTTTAAAATGATCAACGATTTTTACACTTCTATTTTGTTTATAATTTTTAGTATTTTGAATAATTTGTGCTTTGATTTAACATCAAACATTTTTGTTATTTCAAGATATAAGTTAATTCAAGGTTAATTTTATTGTTAGCAGCAAATTAACCAGCTAACTTGAAGTTTTCAAGTTCTAAATTAAGAACTAAGAATATCTCTTCTTATTTAATTATATTATGTTAATTTGTAAACCAAAAATATGGATTTAATAATTGTCTTATTTCTAATTTTCTAATAATGTTGACGAACGCAAGTTTTTTAATTTTAATTTGTACATTATAATTTACTGAATATCTCCAAGATGTAAAAGTAACGATATATGATATAAAAAACTATAACGGAATACTTGAGGTTTTCAAGTTCTAAATAAAGAACTAAGAATATTATCACAGACTTCTATATGCTAACATTAATATGTTAGTTTGTGGACCATAAATATGGATCCGATTTTAGAGTTCTATTATGCAACTACTCGTAAAATGTGTAATTTTAAATTACAATAAAAACTATTGTCTAATTTCTAATTTTAATAACAAATGTTAACGAACGCAGGGCGATATTTTTACAGTATAATATACTGAATAATATAACAAAATATAAGACGTTTTATACGACATTATCACAGAATATACTTAAAAGTACTTTATTTCTTCTTATTTCAATCAATATTCACATATTTTAATTGTTAAAAGCCACAATATCTTTTCCATTTATTTTACTTGTCATGTTAATAAGTATTTAAAATGATCAACGATTTTTACACTTCTATTATTAATTTTAGTATATTGGAAAGTTTATGCTTTAATTTAACGTGAAATGTTTTTGTTTTTTTAAGATATAATTTAATTCAAGGTTAATTTTATTGTTAGCAGAAACTTGATAAGCTAACCTGAAGTTTTCAAGTTCTAAATCAAGAACTAAGAATATTGTCACAGTCTTCTATATGTTAACATTAATATGCTAGTTTGTGGACCATAAATATGGATCTGATTTTTAACTCTAAGATGTAACTTTATATTATTAATTCACTCGTAAAATGCCTAATTTTCAAATTTATATAGAAACTATTGTCGTATTTCTTATTTTCTAACAATGTTAACAAACGCAAGGCTTAATTTATAAATTTTACGGTATAATATACTGAATATTGTAAAATAAATGATATTATTTTATATATGACATTATCACAACATATACTTAAAGTACTTTAATTCTTCTTAAATAAAACCATATTGTGAATATATTAAATTATTTTGGTTGTTAAAAGCCAATACATTCCCACCGTATACATATTTTAACTTATCATGGTTATAAGTGTTATAAAATGATCAATTATCTTTACCCTTCTATTTGTTATTATTTTACTAACTTGTAGAAATCATGTTTTAATGTTAGGACAAATATATTACTTGTTATAAAATATAGCTTACATCAGGTTAGCAGCTACTTGAGAAGTTGACTAAGTTCTAAATCAAGAACTAAGATTATTGTCACAGTCTTCTATATGATAACATTAATGTTAGTTTGTAGAATAAAATACAGATTTAATTTAAGTTGTAAGATGTAACTTTATATTAATAATTCACATGTAAAATGTGTAAGTTTCAAATTGATATAAAACTTTTGTCTAATTTTCTAACAATGTTAAACAATGTTAACGAACGCAAGGCTTAATTTTACAGTATAATACAATATACTGAATAAATTAGAGAAGTGGACGTTGTTTTATCACGGAATATACTTAAACTATACTTTAATTCTTCTTATTTGAATCAATGTGCACATATTTTATAAATTTAATATTTATATGTTAAAAGCATTAATATCTCATCCAGTATTTTTACTTTACTTATCATGTTATTAAGTATTTTAAAATGATCAACTACTTTTAAACTTCTATTTTTAATTTTAGTATTTTGAGAAGTTCGTGCTTTAATTTAACGACAAATATTTTTCTTATTTTAAGATATAACTTAATTGAAGGTTAATTTTATTGTTAGCAGCAACTTGATAAGCTAACTTGAGGTTTTCAAGTTCTAAATCGAGAACTAAGAATATAATATCTTCTATATGTTTATATTAATATGCTAGTTTTTAGACCATAAATACAGATATTGATTTTAGAGTTCTAATATGTATTTTTATATTAATAATTCACTCGTAAAATGTGTAAGTTGCAAATTGATATAAATACTATTGTCTAATTTTCTAACAATGTTAACGGACGCAAGGCTTAATTTTTAAATTTTATAGTATAATGTACTGAATAAATAGAAGAAGTGATTGTTTTTTGATCTATGATATTATCACAGAATATACTGAAAGTACTTTAATTCTTCTTCAAAAAAAAAAACAATGTGAATATACTTATTATATTGGTTGTTAACCCGAAACATAATTTTACTTTAAATGTAAATAAGTGTTTTAAAATCATCAAGTACTTTTACCTTTCTATTGTTATTAATCTTTCTATCATGTTTTAATTTTACGTTAAATATATTTCTTAATATAAAATATAATTTACGTGAAAATTAATTTGGTTGCTAGGGGCAACATGATCTGCTAATAACTTGAGATTTTCATGTTTGAAAACAAGAACAAAGAATATTGTCACAGTCTTCTATATTTTAGATTCATATGCTAGTTTGCAAAACCTATAGGGTGTGTACGCATGACGTCATTCTTCTCGGTACTCTTCTTGAGCAATGAATAACATTGCTCAGCATAGGACAAACGTAGTTTTTGACTATTTTCTTTGGTAAATTAGCTATTTTTTGGTCATTTTTATTTTTCTTGCATACTTGAGGTACTAATTCAACCTGTTAACAATATCAATGCCCTCAAAAATATTGCAAATTATTTTTAAACTGGCAAAATGTGCCATTTTCCTATGGCCAATGTTATTTAGTGCTCACTTATGACGTCAACTTTAACATGAATGAAACCACCCTATAGGTTTGTTAAAATTCAGTTATATGGATTATCTCGCTAAACCTACTTTTACGAAGTCTTAAATTTGATGTTTAAATATATTTGCTAAAGCAGCAACTCATTGTGTGGTTTTGTTTTTTTCAAATATGAAATCCAATTTATTTCAAACAATATTCTATACTACTTCTACGCTTCAACAATACAGTAACTTTATTGTGAGTTTTGTGTGTTAATTTTAAAATTATATGTCCTCTTAAATGACTTAAGGGAGTGGGGTACCGACCTTATATATCACAAACTTTTTAATTATCAAAAACTGTTTTGGGTCTAAATTTGAGGTTATTTTGTAGCTAAGGGTCACACCTAGCCGTGATAAAAATTTTAATATGTTTGACCGTCCCATAGAGAAAAAAATTATTGAAATTAACATTAGGCCTTATGGGCCTAAAATTTCAAACAATCATATAAAATTAATTTGCACGGTGACCCTCCAAAATTTTTATATATTTGAAATTGTCTCACGCAGAAGTATCATTGTGCAAAATTTCAGATTTTTTTGACGATAAAAGTTTGAGTCTAATGATCAACGTCGGTACCCTACTACCTTAATGTATCTCTGTATGATTACTTATGTTGTTATTATTAATTTACAATATTTTGCTGTCGCCAGCATATGAATTGGAGAAATATCGTACCCTGAGTAATACTTAGGAAATTAAAAATATCTTAAACAAAATCTTCTTTATTTTTAAGTTTTAAATAATTTTATATGTATGAACGCTACATAATTGATGCAGAAAATACGCTCAACCTGGTTTAAAATTACAATTGAATACAGTTTTTTGTCTTAATTAAAAATTATTAATCCTCGCTTATCTGACGCAATATATATCATGAAATATTATCTACAATATTTTAATGGCAGTAATCGGAACATTGTGACGTCAGATATATTATTTCAAATGGCAAAATGAAAATAAAAACAATGTTAACGTGTTGGTGTCTAATTAATTAATACTATGGGTATATATCTATGATTACGTCTATTAATACTACTAATAATAATGTGACAAATACTTCTGAAATTAAGTATATTTAAAACTAAATAATCTTCTTAATTTTTATAATTTTAATAATTTACTGTGTACGATCTGTTTCTTGATGTCTTAAATACTGCCTTATCTTATAGGGTGTAGGTGGATGACATCATATTTATTGCGCTTGGAGGCCATACTGGAGTACTGGATAGCATTGCTCAGCATAGGACAAACTTTGTTTAAACCAAATTTCTTTGGGAAATCGGCAATATTTTTTTTAATTTTTGTTTCTCACATACTTGAGATACTAATTCAATATATTTGCAACATCAATGCTCTTAAAAATATAGCATAGTGATTTTAAATGTGCAAAATAATTCTTTTTGCTATGCCACCCATGTTATTGAGTTATACAACATGGCGTCGACTTTAATATGGATGCATACACCCTATATAAGTAGAAATTTTTAATTTTTCTGCAACACAATATATAGGATTTTTAAGAATAATTTGAATATTGATAAAGTGAATTACGTTTTCATAAATACATCAAAATACGTTCACCTATATTTTGAGCTGTTCAAAAATATACAAAAATAAAAATGTTTTAGAAACAGAAGAAATTCTATAATATTTAGTAGTAATAATATCACTGAAAAGTGTATTTTGTTTTCTAAGGAGTCTTCTACATTTATAGATATATTTTTATATAATTAATTATGTATATGTTTAAGGGTTGTATTTTCATGGCTTGTATCTCAAAATCTAAAAAGAAAACTTCCAAATTTTATGATGCCCTTTGAGAGATAATAGTAACAGCTACCTATGATAAAATTTTCAGAACCCGTGACCATCAGATAATAGAGAAATTAATTATTGAAATTAACATGGGCTCTTATGGGACTAAAACTTCAAAAAATCATAACTAAAAATCTAGCATTGTGACCCCCCAATTTTTTTACATTTTTGAAGTTACCTAATCCTAATGTATCACTGTACAAAATTTCAGATTTTTCTGTCTTTACAATTTTTTAGTCAAATCCCGCAGTAGGTGATTTCCCGCCTTAATGTATTATCTTATAACCTATTTAATATTAAACTGTGCCCACAAGTACAATTAATATAAATAAATAATGACAAGAACATTGAAGTTTTAGAGTTTTAAATTTGATGACGTGTTTTTCTTCTACTATATTAGAAAGTAATTCAGTTATTTTTTGTGTCTTTTTTTATACTCTGTAACACAAAATTAAAGAATTTTACAATTTTCTTATAATTTAGTATTTTAGTTTTTCTATTCTATAGGGTGTATGCGGATGACGTCATATTTATTGCACTTGGAGGCCATACTGGAGTAGTGAATAACATCTCAGCATAGGACAAATGTCATTTAAGCCAATTTTCTTTGGGAAATCGGTTATTTTTTTGTTATTATTTTTCTCACATACTTGAGATACTAAAAATTCAACATATTTACAACATCAATGCTCTCAAAAATATTTCATAGTGTTTTTAAACTGGCAAAATGATTTTTTCCTATGTTACCAATGTTATTGAGTTATCCAACATGGCGTCAACTTTAATATGAATGCATACACCCTATAATACATAATTGATTTCTACTCACGTACAACTCGTGTTATATATTATAGATTTTTATGTATTCAACACTATGATATGTTTAATACCGAGACTCGAAGTGAGTAATTTGCGGTGCTTTGTTCGAAATATTCTGACATGTTCGAAATATCTATATTACAAAATGAAAAACTTTAAGTTAATTATAAACATGTATCATGATTTAAAGGCGTAGAACACCTCAAACAAAAAACATGTCTAATATCCTAACATACCTGAATATCGACATTGATTTGGCCGGAGTCATTGATTTCTAATTTATTTTCCATTCACAATATTACAGCTGCGGGTTTGTGACGTCACAGCTTGCCTGTTTCCGCACTCGTGGACTAGTGAGCTGTGACGTCACAAACCCGCAGCTGCCATTTTTGAAATGGAAAATAATTTAGAAATAAATGACTCTGACCAAATCAACGTTGATATTTAGGTATATTAGGATATTAGACATGCTTTTTGTTTGAGGTGTTCTACGCCTTTAATTATCTTTGTTGAGACTCTCTAGTATTAATTTAACTCACGTTGAAGATATGGATTTTAATATTCCAAACAAAACTTCAAACAGAGAAAAAAAAATCTAAATCTTAATATCACAGTATCACACACTGTATCAGAAGTAATTAAAAACACTTTAATGTGTTTGGAAATAATCACGCAAAATATTGATAATACTTTTATTCTTCTTAATTCAATTTATGTGTATAATTTTAATTTTATGTTGCTAAAAAGCCTTTATATTTGCATAATTTAATTTGTCATATTAATTATAATATGAAATAATCTCGCATTTTTACACTTTGCATTAGTTTTGTGTGTTGAAAGTTTTTGTGTTTACACTTTTTGTAAAATACGTTATAAAAATGTTCAACTTTACTTTGGAATTAAGTATTTCTAATATCTTCTATAGTTTTAATAGGCTACTTTGAAAAATCTTAATAGCTTGTTTTCAACAATTTCACTAGTGTTTAAAATTGATTATAATGATAATGTTATCTTTTTTTTAAAAAAAATGAGCAGAGTTTATGAAGAACTAATTTTTTTTAGTATGTAAAATGAAGTTACAAACAAAAAGTCGTCTTCCAAAGAATTTTGTTAATATTTTTGGGCAAGTTTTTTTTTTTTTTTTCAGCGAACTTATTCTTGCCACTGAATTATATATATGATTCTTGCAAGTTTTCTTTTAAGAAAGGTACCCCCCTCCCCCCCCTCTCTCTCTCTCTCTCCAACCATCACGTGGTTTCCACTTTCGTTAAAATACATACATGGATAAAAATAAATACGTAATAATTATGCTAGCTCAAACAGCACAATTTGTTCAATACAGCGCATAACTTATGCTATACTTCAAAATAACTATGTTACATAGCATAAATATTTATGCTATACAGCATAATTATTTATGTTTTAATTTAGCAACATTTATTTTATACTGATATAAATAGAGCATAAATACGTAATTTATTCATTTAATTTTTTTTTTTTTTTTTGAGTTTTTTTGAGTTTTTAATGCGCCTGTTTTATTATGTCTGTTGTTTTTTCACCCAACTTTATAACACTTACTATTATATAAAATTAAATTGTTGTTCATGTTTTTCTGTTTTTAATTCCTACTTATTTTTGTTTTCAGAAATGTCTACCACGGCTCAGATTTCCCTGGAGAAAATCATGGTTTAATTAAACATAAGAACGCAGATCAAAATAATACTTTCTATATATATAGATATACATTGCATTAGTTATAATGATATAGGGTGTATGCGGATGACGTCATATTTATTGCGCTTGGAGGCCATTTTGGAGTAGTGCATAACATTGCTCAGCATAGGACAAACTTCATTTAAGCCAATTATCTTTGGGAAATTGGTTAATTTTGTGTTATTTTTCTCACATACTTGAGATACTAATTCAACATATTTACAGCATCAATGCTCTCAAAAATATGGCATGGTGTTTTTAAACTGCCAAAATAATTTTTTTCCTATGACACATACGTTATTGAGTTATCCAACATGGCGTCGACTTTAACATAAATGCATACACCCTATAATCAGAATTAAAATTAAATAGCTTTAATATATATTTTTTATTTACCCCTATAGCTATAGCTACATTTAACATGTTACTACAAGAATTTGTCTTGGAAAAATTTTAACTTTAAAATTAAACAATATTATGCAATAATTAACAACTTTTTTATATTATGCTTTCTTTAAAAAATTATTTTCATTTAATAAATTTCGATATAAAAATTGATCTGCGTTCTTAATTCGATATTTAATTCAATGGGAATCATTAAACTTTCAAAAAAAAAAAAAAAAAAAAAAACATGGTAAATTTTTGTGAAATACAAAACAGATAAATAAATCCGCAATTTATAACATGATTATTGTCATTTATAAAAAAATATATATTGTAAGAAATCTATTTAATAGATATGTTTATAGAAAAAAAAAATACATATTTGACAAGCAAACATTGTATAATATATGTTTTGTGTATTGAAACTTTCATGAAACAGCTGTGAACAAGTAATTACAAAAAAAAAAAAATAAAAAAAATAAAAAAAAGTTTTTACTTTTTTTCCTGTGAACAATTAATGTCAGTTTCAAACTTTGTATTTAATCATCGATTACATTGAAAACACATAAAATTCTTTTCTTATTAGAGAAAGAATGTAATTGCAAAAGTTGATACTAATTGGTTTTCCATGCAAGACTTCAAAGTATTTTTTTCTATATATATTTGTAAAATAAAAACTTGTAATAATTATTCCCTATTGTTATGCAAAGTTATTAAACCATGATATCTCCAGTGGAACTACGTACGCCAACGTCGGGAACTCTACTCGGAACTTATTCAACTCGAATCTTCGCAATCATCTTTTCATTTGTTATTGTAATATATATACATACAACTATAATAATTTGTACATATCATATAACTGTAATAATAATTAATGTTTGGTAATTCTGTTTTTATTATTTTGTTTGTGTGTGTATATACATCAAATCAAGAAAAATATTTCGATCACTAAATGCTTGTTAAATGAAATGAGTTTTTTTATTATTGATATTTTTTTAAGCAAGTTTTACGATTGTTATTATTCATTAGTAATTTATAAGTTTATAGAGCTGTAAAAAATTAAAGCTGGTTCGAGCACTCGCCCAACGCCCAGCCCACGCCAAAATCATTTAGGGCTAGTTTTTTTTTTTTTGTTTTCTTTAGCCTGTAAATGATTTTTTAAAATGAAATGAAGCCAAAAAAAAAAAAAAAAAAAAAAAAAAAAGAAAAAGAAAAGAAAAGAAAGAAAGAAAAAAAAAAGAAGAAAAAAAAAAAAAAAAAAAAGAAAGCTAAGAAAAAATAGTACTCTTTGTTCAATAAGATGTTTTTAATATTCTATCATGCTATCATGCCAAAAAAAAAAAAAAAAACTTTTTTTTTTTAGTATTTTTTTGGTTAATTTGCGACTTTAATTCTTGAAATAAAATATTTCTATAATGCTAAAAGATCTTTTTTCTTCATAGGCTCGAAAGCTCGTTTTCAAATTCTGCCTCAAATACTGAGCTTTCCTAGCTTAGGCTCACTTTTCGAATTTCAGCTTGATTTCAAGTTAATAAACTCGGGTTTCCAGTCAAACCTGGCTAAAAAATGTCGAGTTTTGAACAGTTCTAGTAATTTATTTTTGTATATATTTTTTTGTACAATTAGGAGGCATACATTAACTCGGTGATAATGTTGTACAATAATAAAATTCATTTCATAATTGCCCCCCCCCCCCCCCAAAGTAACAATTGTGTAACTTATATAACGACTACTGTATCTTGTTATATTATCCTATTATAATGTGAAAATAATACTACTAAAATTGAGACTTACCAAATCAGTAAGTCATGCAGAGTCTGGGTGGGTACTTGTGTCTTTTATGTCGTGTGTAAATCTTGGACCTAGAAATATAAACATATTGTCATGCATTTGTCTCAGGCACTCACAAAAAAAAAACAAAAAAAAAAAACAAACAAACAAACAAACAAACGAGAAGTAGTAAAAATATAATTTGTATTCCTTAAAATAATTATAATTTCATTGTTATTATTCTCATTACCAGACATGGCCAGCGCTCTTTAAAAATGAGCACGCTCGCGCTCCGCGCTCGCGATCACGTAATTGATCGCGCTCGCGCTTCGCGCTCGCAAGTTCTCATATGAGCGTGCTCACGCTCACGATCGTAAATTTTTTGAGTGCGCTCATATGTCGCTCATGCAAGTCTTAAAAAAGTGGGTGTGTCTAAATAGCTAGACCTATTTGTGGTGATTAGTAATTGTTAGAATTGTCTTATACTGCAATTGTAACTGTGGTAGAAGGTGTATTAGGGTTTTAATCTGCAATATTTTGATAGTTCATACAATGAACCACTAAAATAACTACATTTTTAGTTCCTCAATTTGTATTCTTCAATGTAAAAAATGAGTGACGTTCAAGTCGCTCCGCTCACAGTATTTTGATCGCACTCGCGCTCACGCTCGTGACTTTAATTATTGAGCGACGCTCCCGCTCCGCTCTCAATTTTTGAGCGCGCTCACGTGAGCGTCGCTCAAACAAGACGCTCATGCCCATGTCTGCTCATTACTATTTAATGCATAAGTTGTCCAATTAAAATTAAATATAAAAAATCAATGACTTTTATATATTTGCATTTTTTAATATGTCATTAATTAAGTCATAATTAATGTCATTAATAATGTCATTGTCATATGCATTTGTCTCAGGCACTAAAAAAAAAAAAAAAAAAGCTTGTAAAAAATTTAATGTAATTTTTATTCCTTACTATTATTATTATTCTCATTACTATTTAATACTTAAGTTGACCAATTAAAATTAAATAATATAAGAAATCCACGACATTTATATATATTTGCATTTTTGAGACGCAAATCAGTTTTAATACATTTGTAAATAATAATTGAAATTGAAGGGAGGAACACAATAATCGATATCAATAAAATTAACTAAACTTGGTTTGAATTTAGAACTTCATTTTGTATCTTACAATAGTGTTGTTCGTAAACCCTGTTCTCTTGTAACAAAAAATATGCATTCCATTTGAATAACCAAAGGCGATCGTCATTTTTAGGAGCAGAGAACAGGGTTTACGAACAGCTTTAATTTATGTGTACATTGTAATTTATTTAATTTAATACATAGTAATACATTGTAATTTATTTGTATTTGTACATTCTTTATTTCCAGAAAAACAAACATTATAATTTTCAAATGAAATTGAGTAAAAAAAAAAAATATATATATGTTAGCATCAAAACCCGAAATTGACCCAAACTAGGTATTTTTGCTCATTTCGGCTTTTGGTTCGTCGCTTTTTGCCAAAACCCGGAATGCCAGTTTATTTCGGCTTTTGGTCACGAAATTTTGATCCATACTAGTTTTGAGCATTTCGCAAAAAGCAAAACCCGGTGTAAACATTTATATCTAGTTTTGGTCTTTGAATTTTGACCAGAACTAGTTGTGGTCAAAATAGAAAAATCAAAACCCGAAAAATGAACATTTCTCAACTCAATTATTTGATATAAGAATGAGAGAGAGAGAGAGAGAGAGAGAGAGAGAGAGAGAGAGAGAGAGAGAGAGAGAGAGAGAGAGAGAGATCAGAGAGATCACGACCCGTTAAATATAAAAAGTAAAAATATTTATTTTAATTTACAATAATAAGAGTGATATTATTATGACTTATGACTAATTTCCCTCATATTGGTTCAAAGTTCAAGTCCACCTTACTTTATCCAGTGATAACGATTTATTTTAAAATATTTCTTGTGCGTATATTCAGTTGACTGTTTGTCTCTGTGCTGAAAACATGGTTTATAACTGCATAATATTCGTTAGAAAGAGGATAAGAAAGTGTTTGAATTTAAAAAGTTCACAACACACGTATATTGTTGGTGCGCAAATTATAAGTGAACATTTGGTTAGTGGTTTAATGGATTAGCTCTTAATTTACATTTAATCGTAAGTAGCCCCTTAAAATAATAATATACTCTATTACTACCATTAATGAATGGACCACTTGCAATAAAATGTTTGTAATTGTTGCAAAAAGGGAAAATGATTTTTAATTTTTTTTTGTAAGAAATGCATTAAGAAAAGTTCAAATTAATTTAAAAAGTACGCTCATTGCAAGTGGTCCATTGCTAGGTCAAACAGTAAGTTTATTTTTCGTATTGTCTCAATTTATATTCCGTATCTATAGCCATAAGATTTAGAGATTATGGTCAGCGCATTCTAATCAAATTAATCTTTCAGGCCATATATTTTGCATTTCAAGTAAAATAATAAAATATATTGTTTCAACACCTCAATTATAATACCAAAACATCGTGCATTTATAATATAATCATAGTCTTTTATCATTGCATAAAATTCTGAGTTGAGAAATGTTCATTTTTCGGGTTTTGATTTTTCTATTTTGACCACAACTAGTTCTGGTCAAAATTCAAAGACCAAAACTAGATATAAATGTTTACACCGGGTTTTGCTTTTTGCAAAATGCTCAAAACTAGTATGGATCAAAATTTCGTGACCAAAAGCCGAAATAAAGTGGCATTCCGGGTTTTGGCAAAAAGTGACGAACCAAAAGCCGAAATGAGCAAAAATACCTAGTTTGGGTCAATTTCGGGTTTTGATGCTGACATATATATATATAGTTCCGAAAAATGATTTAACACTATTTTTGACTAATTAATTTGACTAAATATTGTTAAATTTTTTTAAATTTCTACATTTTTATGTAATATTTTTAATTTTTATGTAATCATTTAAGTGTAATAACTTGATTATTTGATAGTATTTTCACAGGCTTGAAGTAGCTAACTTTTTAAGTAACATTTCTTCTTTATTTTGTGTTAATATTATAATTAGCGACGGTTTAGTTTGCGAAATATCAGTCGGTCAACTACTTTCTTATGGCTAGTTCACAAAGACTCGTTTAAATTCACAAACTTTTCACTTAAGAATTAAAATATCCCTGATTGGCATATCATTGATTGTCTTGATTGACATATTATTGACATATCTTCGTGACGTAACAATTCACGCTTCATTGTGAACAGAGCTTTATATAAAAATCAATTTTATGTTTTTTCATAACAATTAAATATATAATTTTATTTACGTAATTTTGAAATATAATTTTGATTACATTGTTTGTTGTGTGCAATACTTATTTGTATTATTTGTACTGTCTTTATTTGTACTATTTTTATTTTATACCTTTAAAATTTTTAAAAAAATACATAATTAAATGCTCGGAAAACGTTATCTAAAGAGTTCATATTTAGACTTTTTTTTTTAAATTTGTTAGATACATAAAAAGTTTTTTAGAATCTAAACCGCTAAACCGCTAAAGAAATTACGTTTATACCAACGAGTTACTCTTAAAACTTTTTTCAAAAAAGTAATTGGTTTGTACTGAAGTGTTACTTATAAGTATCTGAATAATTTCTTAAATTTTTGTGTTTTCCGTGAGTATTACATTCTATAGCAAAGTAATGTTAAATTGTAACAACATAAATAATTATGCTCTACAACATAGCATAGTTAATTATGCTGATATGCATAAATTATGCTGTATTTTGCTAAAAATTAACTTGGATAAATTTGATGTGTCTTTATTTTTGTCATTAAAATGAAGCAATAATTTGATAACATAACTATCAATACCCTGACCAAAATATGATCACAGATTCGTATAACCGGATGCACCCACTTTTCTCGTATGCTAATCAAGTTGTAGGGTGTATGCGGATGACGTCATATTTATTGCGCTTGGAGGCCATACTGGAGTAGTGCATAACATTGATCAGCATAGGACAAACTTCATTTAAGCCAAATTTCTTTGGAAAATCTGTTAATTTTTTTGTTATTGCTATTTTTCTCACATACTTGAGATACTAATTCAACATATTTACAACATCAATGCTCTCAAAAATATTGCATGGTGTTTTTAAACTGGCAAAATGATTTTTTTCCTATGCTACCCATGTTATTGAGTTATCCAACAGGGCGTCGATATTAACATGAATGCATACACCCTATAGATATAAAATTAAACATAAATTAACTTCAAAATTACATTGATCACGTGTAAAAATTTGGAGTTCATCTGGGGAAAATTGTTTCAGAAAATGGGGGTGCATCCAGTTATAATAATTTCTGATCTTATTTTGGTAATGGTGTACTAGGTATTATATTAAAACTTCAAATTTATTGGATTTTATATTTACAGATTTGTACAAATATGTGATCATTTTAAGTTTTTTTTATCTTTACTTTTTTATTACTATATTTACATTTTATTTTTTACCTTTTTTTTTAGGTAACTTTTATTTAAATCAAATTTAAATTTGTTCATTATTTAAAATTAATTTTGTAATATAAGTTTCAGAAGTATTTTTATTAATATTTTAAATTTTGAATATTATTTGCATTAGGAACATTTTTTTTTTTTTTTTTTTTTTTTGCTATATCACTTGAGCTGCAATTTATAACTTTATTAAAATTGCAGATAATTTGGTATTAAAGCTCAAAATGTGCAATAATTGATGGTTACTTAAGATTTGAGCTATTATCTATGCAGGTTTGAGTGGTGAAATCAATATTCGCTTCTTTAGCTGCTCAAATTTCTACAACTATTTGAGCTATTGGTGACATTGATTTGATTGACAACTCTGATTTGAGATAGCTAAAAATTACAAGTCGCTCCAGGCTCAAATTTTCATCATCACTCAAATTTTTGTACTTGTTCAACTCAAATTTTTACTATCATTAGCTTAAAAAGAAGTTGGGAGTTCTGATTTTGTGAGGTAAAATTACAAGTCGCTACAGGGGGCTGATTTTTTAACTTTACAACGAACGAAATTATTCGATATACAGTATAATATAATTTGTTTGTTGCAACAAAGCGAAAAAGTTACAGAATCAACTCCTAGGCTCAAATTTTGTCTCTATTTCAGTTTCATGTGCTCAAATGTTTGAGCTCAAATCTTCATATTATAAAACCTGAAGTAAAACAAATCTCTATTAGCTCAAATGTTAATTATCCTGCACTCAGTTATTTAAGCTTCAAACCAAACATCAGCAAATAATTAGAATTTTACATGACCAAATTAATTATTAAAAGTAATTAATAATATCATGTAGTGGCAAAATGTAGCAAATTAAATCTTAGACCCTAAAACTTTAATATTCAAAATTTAACACTTATAAAAATATTTCTGAGTTAATTCCTTTATTTCTTAAAGGGCTGTAAGCTGCAACCTCTAGTTAAACCTTAGTTATCTTTTTTTAATTTTTGCAACAATCAAAATAGCAACTTAACTACGGTTTAACTAGTTAGTTAGTGTCGCAGCTTACGGGGAGTAATTTTTCATTGTAAATATAAAATTTTTAAATATACTTTAAATTAAATATTGAAATTTTTAATTTACTTATATATGCCTAAAATCTTAATAAAAAAAAGTTAAATTATCACAATATTAAAGAAACTTTTACAGTTTTTTTTTTTTTTTTTTTTGGCTAAAAATATCAAAAGTTGAATAAGTATTCAGTTATGTTAAAAATTTATTGCTTCTTTTTCAATATGTTTAATCTGTATCATAATGTTACCATTTATTTATGTATTAACTCGTGTAAGTTTTTAATTGTATAAACTGATATATAAATAATCATGTTTAATAAAGAGTTTTTATAATGTAAAATAAAATATCTCATTGTACCTTTTTTAATATTTTAGTTTTTAATGTATTTTTATTTTGAATTTATAAATTGTTTACACATGAAAAAAAAAAAAAAAAAAAAAAACGTAAACATTTTATTAAAAAAAATGTGAATACTCTATTTATCATTGTATATGTATAAATAATTATATTGTTATACTATAAAGAGGCGATTTTAAAAATAGATTTTTTTTTGTTAGTATGTAAGTTTGATGATTGTTTCTAAATGTTTTGTAGATGTGAACCTTGGCAGATGTAGCTTTGGATTATTTGTATACTGATTGTGAGAGACAAATGAAATAAAAATAAAAATAATAAATTGAAATTGAAAAAATTTTGAATTGTAATTTTTTAGGCCTACCTCTCCTCAAGTTACGCTTACTTATATGAAGTTTTGTTGCCGTGATTTCTCACGTCCTAACTAGTATGATAAATATAAAATAAGCATGATCAAAAAAACAATAACTAAAATTATCATTGATATAAATATAAAGAAATGAACATTACAGGAAAGTAGAAGAAATTTTTCAATAATGAATTTCTATAAAATTCACCTATTTTATATCCTATATGAGCAAATCAGATTTTTTTTTTAATTTCTTTATTATTCCTTGAAAATAATTTGATTTAAAATTTTATTAGATTTATATTAAATTGAAGCTTATTAATATAACACTAACAATAACAATATAATTATTGACAATTAATAAGTAAGTAATTAAGTATTCACTGTAAGATTAAAAATACTTTTTACTAAAGTTAAGGAATCAACTTCCATTGAATACAAAAAAAAATTAATTGATGAGAATAAGATAAAAAGAAAAAGAAAGTATATTTTTTAAGAAAAATTTTAATTATATTTTTTTGCTTATTTTGTTCATATCAGATGATAATACTTCTTACTTTTTTATTGTCTTTATTTCATTCATGTTGGAGACACATAATAGATATTTTAAGGTAGTAATAAAAATTGAACCGACCGATACGGCTTTGCCATGGTTGGATTGTTAAAAAAAAAATAAAAAAAAATCAATCATATCAATATTATGTGTTTCTTTGAAGAAAACATTTTAAGAAGCAGCAGCAGCCGCAGCCAGAGGTCACAGAGGTCACGTCAGTATGCGCAGTTGAGTACAGGGAGACACTTCAAAGGCAACAATAAATAGCATCGTGCAGAGAGAGAGAGAGACAGAGAGACAGAGACAGAGAGAGAGACAGAGAGAAATGGTTTTTATATGATTTTTTACGGATTTTTAAGTAAAAAGCATAATAAGGACCATGTAAGTGAATAAGTACTTTTTGTGGCCTTGCAATAATAAAAAATTAGTATCATTATCAATCTAGTATCCATCTTTTTTTTTTTTTTTTTTTTTTTTTTCCGTCAAAATTTCACAATGATTACAAATTATAGAAAATTGTCAATCCTTATTCAGTAGGACATGAAAAAGTAGGCTGAGATTTTGCAGTTTTTTTAAACTAAATATAATATTATAATATATAATTTGTAATGTAAAAGTGCCATAAAATTAAGTTCTAAAATGTAATAATTATTTTATGAATACTTAAATGTACTGCAGATGTTGCCTATGTACTGTGATTTGTTCCACTTTTACGAAACCAAATCATTTTAATGACAAATTTTACATTTTTATTAATATAGATCTCTTCATAAAGTAAAGTTTTTAAAGAAAAAACTCAAATAATAATAAAGATTACCATTTTTTTGAAAAATCCTAAAATAACATAATAATATGCATTTTTTTTCTAAGTATTTTTTACATTATATTTCATTTTTTGTATTTCCTCATAAATTATATTCTTAAAATGTTTTAATAAAGATGACAATTTTTTATGAAACAGTTTTAAGGTAGTAAGGTACCGACGTCGGCCATTAGATTCAAACTTTTCTCGTCAAAAAAATCTGAAATTTTGCATAATAATACTTCAGCTTGAGACAATTTCAAATATATAGCAATTTTGGGGGGTCACCGTGCAAATTAATTTTATATGCTTTTTTGAAATTTTAAGCCTATAAGGCCCAATGTTAATTTCAATATTTTTTTTTCTTTTTTTCGGGACGGTCAAACATCACAAAATTTTTATCACGGCTAGGCGTGACCCTTAGCTACACAATGACAACAAATTTAGACCCAAAACACGTCTTGTTTTTGAGATATAAGGTCGGTACCCTACTACCTTAATGATAAAAAGTTACAATCATTTTCTCCCATTTCTTTAGTAACTTCTGGTTTAGCAATTTCTTTATTAAAAGTTTTTAGAAAGAAAATAACACAGATGACAAAATGTTTATGAAATGACATCACCCAAGAAATGTTTCTAGAATAATAATAAAAATACTTCTTATTATTAATTCTGAGTAAAACGCATTGAAAACATTTTTATAGACATAATTTATACATAGAAATTAAATAATTCATAGAAGACGCCAAATATTAAAAATATGCTAAACAAAAAGAAAATAAAAATATAGATTTCTTGTTAGTGAAGATCACCCAGAGGTTACGCTTGCAGCTGCAAGAAGTCGAGTAATATGAGAGAGGGTGGGAGGTGACGTTATCTTGAAAATATTTCAACTTGCGGCGTCAGAGTGTCGCATTTCAATTTTAAACTTATCTTATAATTTATAAGAAAAAAAATCATTAAATATTCTTAGCTTTCGAGAAAAAAAAATTCAAAGAAAGAAAAATTTTATGATTTTTTTTTTATTATGATTCGCATGTGTTTCAAATAAAACTTGAAAAAAATATAATTTTTTATTGTTGGACTTTTAGAGAGAGAGAGAGAGAGAGAGAGAACAAATACTACGTTATTTAACAAGAAAAATGAGAAGTATAAAAATAAGAAATTATATTTAAAAATATAACAATTCCATACACATATATACATTAACTTTCAAAGTAATTTTAGTGTAATTAAATATATTTTTTATTACCATAACCAATATGATCAGTTAATACTAAAATTGATAATTACTTTAACAGGAAGTTATAAAATTAAATGAAATAAAGATTCAGTTTCTCCACATTGAAAAGTAATTATGATGATTGAGTACTTGATTTTATGACTTTTTCTGGGCGGTGAACTTCTATAGAACAGCTGCAATATAATTACTTAATATTTCGTAATAGAACCACAAATTTTGCTGTTAAAATTTTAATATTTTTATGAATTACTTGTCGAGTACGTTATTAATGTATTTTGTCAAGTAAATATCTAACCAAGATAACACAATATTTGAATACGCTGGAACAAAGGTAACAAATTTCTGCTAATTTCCTAACTTTTTTATTGCAAAAACTTTTCCTTTCTTTTTTTTCTTTTTTTTTTCTTTTCTTTTGTTTTCTTTTGTTTTCTTTTCTTTTCTTTTCTTTTCTTTTCTTTTCTTTTCTTTTCTTTTCTTTTCTTTTCTTTTCTTTTCTTTTCTTTTCTTTTCTTTTCTTTTCTTTTCTTTTCTTTTCTTTTCTTTTCTTTTCTTTTCTTTTCTTTTCTTTCTTTCTTTCCTTTCCTTTTTTTTTTTTTTTGAAGTATTGCTGCATAATTTTGAAAAAAACAAAAACAAAAAAAAAACTAATGGTAGCAAAAAATTTAAAAAAAACTTGTTACGTTTTTTTTTTTTAATATTATTATCTTTTTTTTTAACTTTTCTTTTATCGAACCAGTAATTAAATTTTCTGTAAGTAATTAACTAATTTAATAAACAGAGGAAATATAAATTAATATTAGAGACTGATAGATAAATCGAGTGATATAGGAACTCTTATAATAACTCTTCAATGTACAATGTACGCCATAGAAGTGAAGTGGTAAAACATAATAGTTATATTAAAACAGAGCTTGCTTTTGTTTCTTTATCTGAAGTAGTTGTAGAGTGATGGAAAACACTGGACGTGAAGTTTGTCTATCATTGTATAGGGTGTATGCGCATGACGTCATAGTTAATACGCTTCGACGCCATACTGAAGAAATGAATAACATTGTACAAAGCTCCTTTTTTTTTTTTTTTTTTTTTTTTTTTTGCTACTATTTTTGGAATATTATAGTTTGATTGCTTTTTGCTATTATGTTTCTGGAGTAGTGATACTGGAATAGTGTTTCTCATTAAGGTATAATATTTACAACAAGAAAATTCCCAAATGTATTTTTCATTCTCAATTTTATTTTTTTTTTTATTTTTCAAATAAATATGAAAATTTTCAAATTTAAATTTTGTGTTTATAAAAGAAATAATTTTAAATGATTTTGTTTACATAATTATTTATAAAAATTTCACATTATTTATAAGTCTAACATTATCTATATTATAAGTAACTGACTGTACTGTAAAACAGTTGGGTTAAATTGAAAAATGGTTCGACAGATTTCGCCCAATAAAAGCAGCTAATTATTATTATTATTATTATTATTATAAATAAATAACATTACTCAACATAGGACAAACTTTTTTTTTTCTTTTTTCTTTCGAACATTAGTTTTTTATTACTATCATTTTTTTTCATATAATTGAAACCTATAATTCAACCGATTAACAGCATCAATGCTTACAAAAATATTGCCTATTAAAAAAAATTACTATTTTTATAATAGTAAAAAAGTGTCACTTTTCCATACCAGGCCATATTATTTAGTGCTTTATAGCTTGGTGTGACCAAAGTTATGGAGATCGAGGGCTTAGATGTAGAGAGAGCGAGAGAGAGAGACAGAGACAGAGACAGAGACAGAGACAGAGACAGAGACAGAGACAGAGACAGAGACAGAGACAGAGACAGAGACAGAGACAGAGACAGAGACAGAGACAGAGACAGAGACAGAGACAGAGACAGAGACAGAGACAGAGACAGAGACAGAGACAGAGACAGAGACAGAGACAGAGACAGAGACAGAGACAGAGACAGAGACAAAGGGAGAGGGAGAGAGAGAGAGGGAGAGGTAGCATAATATTATGTTTCTATCACACTTGCTATAGTTTTTATATGATTGTTGTATTCATATAAAAGTCTACGCCATAAGTGGGCACTAAATAACAAAATTCAGTATAGAAAAATAAAAAAAATTGCCAGTTTAAAAATATTTAGCAATATTTTGCAGAGCATTGATGTTGTTAACAAGTTGAATTTTGTTTTCAAGTATGTGAAGAAAATTAATAAAAACAAAAAAATAGCTAATTTTCTAAAGAAAACAGCCCCCAAAAATATATGCAATGCTATTCCTTGCTCAAGAAGAGCATCGAAAAGCATTCAGAATGACTACAAGATAATTTTCTAAACAAAAACCACGTTTGTTCTATACTGAGAACAATTCATTCAATTTATTAATTTCTCCAGTACGACGTCGAAGCGCACTCAGTATAATGTTCATACACCCTGTGACGGTAAAACATAATATAATTATAAACAACCAAGTGTATTGTTGGTTGTATATGAAAGCTTGAGATACATATCATATTAATTTATCAACACTGCACACTGCTATCAGCCAAGGAGAACAAACGATCTTATGTGTGCATGTGAAGCTTTTTCTTTGTGCTTATCTTTTGTGGACGATAATGGAGTTAAGACAGAGCGGTGAGCTTGTATGATAGATATTAATGGAATGTGGGTGTAGATATACTTGAGGAGAGAGAGAGAGAGAGAGAGAGAGAGAGAGAGAGAGAGAGAGAGAGAGAGAGAGAGAGAGAGACAGAAAAATGCTTTATTTAGCGATAAAAATGTTATAAATTATAATATAATATAGGTAACTATAATGAGATTCACGAGAGAAAACAGCATCGAACGTTGATTTTTCTATCTTTATTTGAGTATCGTGAAACTTTATAATTATTTATTTATTTACTTATTTATTTATGTATTTATTTATTTATTTACTTATTTATTTATGTATTTATTTATTTGTTTATTTATTTATTTATTTATTTATTTATTTATTTATTTATTTATTTATTCATTCATTCATTCATTCATTCATTCATTCATTCATTCATTCATTCATTCATTCATTCATTCATTCATTCATTCATTCATTCATTCATTCATTCATTCATTCATTCATTCATTCATTCATTCATTCATTCATTCATTCATTCATTCATTTATTTATTTTTTGTTGAGAAAATGACTTTAGTTCACGGATGTTTCAGATGGATTAAATTAAATGCTACACATTATTACACTATGATAATAAAAACTGGTTCATTTTTCCCCCTCAGTAAGAAACACTAAAAAAAAGTATGACAAAACTTGTTATAAACATAATAAAGATGACAATTTGTGATTTTTTTTTCTTATAAAAAACTAGTTCAACGAAGACGTCACTATTTAAATAAAAAATACTATACGCAAACTTTTCTAATTTTGTTTTCAGACAGAAAATATTAAGAATTTTCATCAACGATAACCTCACGGACAAAAATAAGTATACGTAATAATTATGCTAGCTCTTTTTCATCACAATTTGTTCTATAACCGGCCCTGTGGCGCAGTGGTTAGCATGCTTGTTTTCCATGCCGTCGGCCAGCGTTCGATACCTGCAGAGGGACTTTTCATGAAGAGTCACCTGTGCTTGGTGTGGAATGTTGGTTCGCGGTGTGGCTTGACTTGTGTGTGTGCTACTGAGTTGCAGAGGTCGGCCAGGCATCCAAGGTAATACTTGGATGTCGGCTGTCCACGCATGCAGTTTTCTGTGGTTTCCTGCATGCACCACCCTGTCGAATGACTGGGCAGTTCCTAACTATATATAGGCCACAGCCGCTACCTTCCAATCCTTTCTACCAACACTCTACCTCTTCCTTTACATCCTTTCATCCCTCAAAGGGTAGATCAGGTTTAACATGGGCGCTTGCGCCTTTCTTGGCTACCTTCTGTCACTGCTCAACGGTCCTCTCGAATATGGGGGCTTAGTAAGACATACAGTAAATATCAAATAAAAAAATAAAAAAAAATAAAATACAGCATAATCTTTACTATACTGCATAATAACTCTGTTGCAATAGCATACATATTATGTTGTACAGCATAATTATTAATAATGTTCTAATTCAGCATCATTTATGCTATAATGACATAAATACAGCATAAATCACATATTTTATTCTTTCCATCGAAGAAACACAAAGATGAAAATTGCATGAGTGAGACCAATACTACTCCACGTGGAGTACAAGAAACGTCTATAAAGCTCATATTAACATGCATTACAATACTAAGAACGACCTTAAGAGACATAATAAGAGACATAATATTAAAATCATACAGATTGTGACTCACTGCAGAAAATATTCACCAATGTTTTGAGTTAATTAAATTTCAGTTTTATGTGAAATATTGGCTGAGAAATCTTCAATGTTGATTTTCTCACGCACAAAAATCTACGTCGCTTATTTTTTAATTATCTTCTTTTTTCTAGAAACTAAAATACGAAAATAAATAATTTTATATTATGAAAAATAGTTGAAGAGATTTTTGTTATTACTGTAGAAAATTAAACAAGGAAAAATAAATTTAATTATAAAATTACAAACTTTGATATTTATACGCATGGATATTTCTAGGAAAGTTATTATTTATAAAAACCAAGATCGCAGAAATAACAAGAACACACAATTGTGATTATATAGGGTGTGTGCGCATGACGTCATTCTGAGTGCTTTTCGATGCTCTTCTTGAGTAATAAATACCATTGCTCAGCATAGGACAAACGTAGTTTTTGGCTATTTTATTTTGAAAATCAGCTATTTTTTGGTCATTATTATTTTTCTCACATACTTGAGATACTAATTCAACCTGTTAACAACATCAATGCTCTCAAAAATATTGCGAAGTATTTTTAAACTGGCAAAATGTGCCATTTTCCTATACTGGCCAATGTTATTTAGTACTCACTTATGGCGTCAACTTTAACATGAATGAAACCACCCTAGTTTTAATTATTTCAACGTTCAATACATTTGCAATTTTAATTTTATAGAAAAACACGAGCTCAGTATAAATGGGTTTTTTATTTTCCCTCCTTTGAATATTTATTAAATACATTGAGTCGCATATACGTGCTATCAGCGAGAGGTGCTCATATGTGAGAGCATAATATAATAAAAGAAAAAAGAAGAAAATACAAATTTTTTAATAAATTAATAAAATAAAACAATTTACATAAAATTTAAACCATATTATATTGTTTAGCATAATTTTAACGTTTTTTTTTTTTTTTTTTTTTTTTTTACCGATAGCCTCCATTATATAAATTTATATTATAGCACACTGAAACTTTGAAACATGAAAATAATATTCAATTGATAGCATTGACCTCGTTGGCTTAGCTTTAGTAATATTTTGTTACAGCGAAAATATAGGAATATTATATAATTAAATATTGATTGATTGATTGATTGATTGATTGATTGATTGATTGATTGATTGATTGATTGATTGATTGATTGATTGATTGATTGATTGATTGATTGATTGATTGATTGATTGATCGATTGATTGATTATCTATATAAGACAATATTTTATTATGTTATCCTGTAGACCAGGCAAATTTGTGGTCATTTCTGTAGCGCAGGTTGCCTACATCTTAAATTTAAGGGGCACACCTGAGTTAATCAAAATAGTAATAATAAAATATTTTTTACTTAAAAAAAAGCTTACATAATACCATTTTTTTTATTATATGATAATTCACTTGTTACTTTATGCACTTGAAATAATAATAATAATAATAATAATAATAATATGCATTTTTTGCTGCCGTTAACTTTTTTATTTTTTTTCCTGTCTCTATATTGCATCTAAATGATAAGTTTTTAGATTTTAATTGGAATTATGGGGCTTAATGAAAGAGTACTAGCCAAGCAAGGCAGTTCAGCAAAGGCGCTAATTACTAATTAATTACGGTACTGACTTCCGGTGTACAGATAAAAGCCTCCTTCTAATTATACAAACCCATTAATTAAATTATACAGTACTGCAAATACTCTGTATCTTTTTTACTGAAGAGGGTAGGTGACCGACTGATATCTCGCAATCTAGACGGTCACTAATTATAATATAAACACAAAGTAAAGAAGAAATGTTACTTAAAAATTTAGTTATGTCAAACATGTGAAAACACGATCAAATATTTAAGTTATTCCACTTTAAATATAACATGTAAATGTGGAAATTTAAATTTTTTGGCCAATTTTAGTCACTAAACCAAAATATGATTTTTATATATATATATATATATATATATATATATATATATATATATATATATATATATATATATATATATATATATATATATATATATATATATATATATATATATATATATATATATATATATATATATATATATATATTTAATTTACTCATAACTTTTGAAAATTATAGTGTTTGTTTTTCTGGAAATAAATAATGTACCAAGAATTATTGAGAAATATATTGTTCCCTTTTAGCGATCTCCGGTCCAAGTCGGTCACCTTCTTCTTTAAAGAATTATTATAAAGAAAGAAAGAAAAAAAAGAAAAAAAAAAAGAAAGAAAGAAAGATAGATAGAGAGAGAGAGAGAGAGAGAGAGAGAGAGAGAGAGAGAGAGAGAGAGAGAGAGAGAGAGAGAGAGAGAGAGAGAGAGAGAGAGAGAGAGAGAGAGAGAGAGAGAGAGAGAGAGAGAGAGAGAGAGAGAGAGAGAGAGAGACAGCCATGTAAAGAAAAGTAACAATAAGAAAAGCATATTAGCCTACAGTAGTTATGTTAATGTTTGTATGCAGTATTGTATTATGTATGTACATTGGCAAAGGTATTGCATGGTATATACAAGCCAAGACCAATGAGACCGAGGTCTAACCATGTGACCTGACATGCGCTATGACTACTTCACTTGTTTTTTCTCTTTCATGTCCCCGCCTCAACATACAACCAATACTATGGCAGGGGAAAAATCAATCACTCGATCACCTCTTCAACTTTACTTTGTTTATTTTAAAACCGCAGTGGTTTCCGTGTTTATATAATGTCGGTTATCTATTTCTTGTTGGATTTTGAATCCGATTTTTAATCGTTGAGCTTTTCATCAGTAAGTTACTGTTTTTATTAATTTTCAAAGTGGGATGAAAATAAAGTATTAAATTTTTATTATTAATTTTTTTTTCTACCTTTTCATTATATTTTTTATAAGTATAATGTATAATGTAATAAGTTAAAATTTTTAATTAATATTTTTTCTGAATATAGAATATTGATAAATTGAATTTTTATTATAGTTTTTTTTTTTTTTTTTTTTTGTATTTTTTATGAGAATAATAATATAAGATACAAATTTTATTAATATTTTTTCTGAACATAGAATATTGATAAATGGAATTTTTATTGTAGTTTTTTTTTTTTTTTTTTTTTTTTTTTTATGAGTATAATAATATAAGTTACAAATTTTATTAATATTTTTTTTGAATATAGAATATTGATAAAGAAAATGAAATTAAATGTATTAGTAAAATTATACGCAATGATTCAAATTATAAAAGTAAAAAATTAATATTATAAATTTATGATTAAAATATGAACTTAAACTTAAATACTTATTGGTTATTGGTATTTTCGAGTTCTTATTTTAAATGCTCCTTGTATATTCAGATTATCAGCAAACAAAAAGAAGTGTCAAGTGGTGGTTCAACGTTGTATCACAAAAAAATGAGTTCTACAAGCAACATTAAAAGACAGGTGAGGTCTTAGTCTCTCTCTCTCTCTCTCTCTCTCTCTCTCTCTCTCATCTTACTCTCTCGCTCCCTCGCTCTCTCTATCACTCTCTCACTCTTCTTCAAATTCAAAAACAAATCATGTTTATTTATTAGTTTGATCCTACAATTACAATATATACAACAAAGCATATCGGCTTAGGTTATTGTATCAGTTGTTACAATTAGAAATGATAGTCAATAGGACACAAATGTAGCGCAAATATATTTATACATAGAACATAATTATTTTTATTTTAATGCTTTAAAAACTGATAGAAATTAAAGCATTGTTTAGATTTGGTCTTTCATATATTCTCTATATATATTTTTTAAATATTTTAAAATAATTATGCAGTAAATAAGTCGTCATATCACTATTTTTTTTAAGCTTTTTTTTTCTATAGGGTGTATGCGGATGACGTCATACTTATTGCGCTTGGAGGCCATACTGAAGTAGTGCATAACATTGCTGAGCATAGGACAAACTTTATTTAAGCCAAATTTCTTTGTGAATCAGTTAATTTTTTGTTATTGTTATTTTTCTCACATAATTGAGATACTAATTCAACATATTTACAACATCAATGCTCTCAAAATATTGCATAGTGGTTTTAAACTGGTAAAATTAGTTATTTTTCTATGTCACCCATGTTATTGAGTGATCCAACATGGCGTCGACTTTAACATGAATGCATACACCTTATATTTTTTAAAATATTTTAAAATAATTATGTAGGAAATAAGTTGTCATTTCACTATTATTATTATTTTTTGAGTTTTTTTTTTTTTTTTTTTTTTTTTTTTTTTTTTTTTTTTTTTACTATACATTATTTTCGTGAATTGAATAGATCGAAATTTAATTTTTTTGATTTCAGGGCGTGAAACGTTCAATGAATGATGATCGCCCAGGTAGTTCAGGTGAACAAAAGGTTACCGGCGTACGTAAGAAAAAGTCAACAAAGAAATCTTCTGCTAATCGTGAAAGAACTGAGGGTAATACCGGCGCCTTACTTGCACAACGCTCCGGCGCACCAGTACAAGCTATTTTGCAACCTGCAGGTGCAACCAAGAAAAAAACTTCTCGTTATAAAGTCAAAACTACCGGCGATGATGATAATTTCCAAATGATGAACTTCAAGATGCAAGTTACCGGCGCCCAATCACGTTCTTCAAGGCGTCGTAATTTAAAATCAAAGGATATTTGTTCTTTAAGTAGTTCTCAAGTATTTGGAGCAGCGTCTAGCACCGCTAGTGCTCTATCTTCCGGCGCAAGCACTTCAACAATAACTACATTTACCGGCGCCAGCATTCCTGCGACAACTTCGTTTACCGGCGCTAGCACTTCCGTAGGAAACACATATACCGGCGCTAGCATTCCTGTAGGAACCTTATTTACCGGCGCAAATACTTTCATAGCAAGTACATATACCGGCGATAGCAGTCATGTAGAAAGTACATATACCGGCGCTGGCACTTTCATAGCAAATAATTTTACCGGCGCAAACACTCCTGTAAACACTACATTTACCGGCGCTACTATTCCTGTAAAAAGTACATACACAGGCGCCAGCACTTTTACAGGAAGTAAATATACCAGCGCTACCACTCCTGTAGCAATTATATTTACCGGCGCTTCTGCATCAAATACAAGTATTCCTGTTACAAGTACTTTTACCGGCGCGAGTTTTCCTTTAACAGGTGCATATACCGGCGCTAGCACTTCTATGGAAACTACATATACCGGCGCTAGCACTTCCACAGTGGGTATATTTACCGGCGCTAGAAATCCTGTACCAAGTACATTTACCGGCACTAGTTATCCAGTAGCTAGCACATGTACCGGCGCTAGTACATCTACCGGTGCTAATTTTACTGTACCTAGCACATCTACCGGCGCCACTCTGAAAGTCTGTTCTTGCGTGTATGATCAGGCTGGTATGTCATATCCTGGTGAATATTCCGGCGCTAAATCATCCAAATCTCTTAAAAAAACGTCAACAATTACTAGCGCTAGCATGTCACTCGCATCTACATCTAAACACTCTGAAACTACAAATTTCAGCGTTGACACCTCAACTACCGGCGCTAGCACTTCAGATTCCGGCCTAATGAAACCCCCAAATAGCACAAAAGTAAGAAGAGTTCGTAAATCTCCAAAAACTAAAGAAGTTGAAGTGAGGACAAGTGAAGCTGATGATACTTCCGGCCCTAGTTCCGGCCCTAGCTCCAGTGCTAGTTCCAGCCCTAGCTCCGGCGCTAGTTACAGTGCTAGTTCCGGCGCTAGTTCCAGTGATAGTAACAGCGCTAGTTCCAGCCCTAGTTCCGACCCTAGCTCCGGCCCTAGTTTTGGTCCTAGTTTCGGCGCTAGTTCCGGCGCTGTCTCCACAAACATGAGCACAACCAGCAAGGGCTACAACTACATCGCTGATTTCAATGCAGATCGTTCTAAAAGTTGGACTGGATGTCACCCGACCACTGAAGTGAAGGCGAAGGTCACTGAGGGACTGAAGGATGTTTTAAGAACAAATTTAAAACCTCACGTCGTGGCCAAGATGATTCGTGGAGTCTGTGAAATTATCATGATGAACCAAATCTTTGACGTAAGTTTTTATTATTATTATATTTGTTTTGGTAAGGGTATAAAATAGTTTTAATAAATAGTTTTTATAACATGAAAAAAAAAAAAAAAAAAAAAAAAAAAGCGATGTTTTAAAAATTGATCATAACTTTAAAAAAATCATCATTATACAGTATACTGTAAAGAACTCCTTTTAAAAAAGTTCTGTGATTGTTTTCGATTTTTCAATTTTTTCGATCCAAATATATACTGTATTGATTAAGTGATTGATTGATTGATTGATTGATTGATTGATTGATTGATTGATTGATTGATTGATTGATTGATTGATTGATTGATTGATTGATTGATTGATTGATTGATTGATTGATTGATTGATTGATTGATTGATTGATTGATTGATTGATTGATTGATTGATTGATTGATAAAGCTAATTTATATAACTAAAAACATTTCTAAAACAGTAACTAATTCAATTTTCTGGTATTTTTCTCTGTGTTCAAACGAATCATTATTTATACCTAAAATTTCTCGATATTTCAGGAGCGTGTAATGAATCGTCCGCATGATGTTGAGATAACGAGGGAGTACATGAGACAATGTGTTTGTCAGTTCATTGAGACCAGCAACTTGATCGAGGTAAATATCAAACTTTACGTATGTAATATTAACTTTATTAAAATTAACTGAAATATGTTTAACATATTTAATTTAAAGTCATTAAAGTGGTTGAATATCACTAAAATTTTAGCTTCTACTGCGCTATATCAAATTTATGATCATTTTAAACCTAAGTTATTCTAATGTTAGAGTTTTCCGATAAATTTTTAAAGTCACCGTAGAAATATAAAAGGACGAGAGAGAGAGAGAGAGAGAGAGAGAGAGAGAGAGAGAGAGAGAGAGAGAGAGAGAGAGAGAGAGAGAGAGAGAGAGAGAGAGAGAGAGAGAGAGAGAGAGAGAGAGAAGAAAATTCTTGAAATTTTAGTTTAAATTTTCAAACCAGCTCTCATACACGGAAGCAATAAATTATGTAATTTATGCTGCATTTATGTCATTATAGCATAAATAATGCTAAATTAAAGCAACATAAATAATTGTGCTGTTATACAACATAATATTTATGCTATGTAATATACTTATGCGGTATAGTATAGATTATGCTGTATTAAATAAATTGTGTTGAAATTGAGCTAGCAGAATTATTTGTTTAATTCACTGAAAATTTTTAAGTTCTTTAAGGAAAATTAAATAATTGGTGGATTACAAAATTATTTTGAATACTAAATTTTTAAATATTATGTAATTTAAATAATATAGGCTATTATGTCGTATTATGTGGCATACTAATTATGTATAATATGTCAATTGGACTATAAATGGAATGTTTAGAAGTATGTTGTACACGCACTGTGTTTAATAAATAAAATAAAAAAATTAAAATACTAAAATAACTGTAAAATCATTTAATTGATATTTATATAATAATAATAAATAATAATATTTATATAATATAATATAATAACGATTCAAATATTTAAATCGACAATATCCAAGTGAGGATCTTGGCTGGACGAAAAATGTACTCAATGTATAACGTACAATTTTAAATAAAAAAAAATTACACATTAATTTTTTTATGTGTAGAAAAAAAAGTGTGAAGTCTCATAATTTTGTTAAGGTTTCTAGTGTAGTCCAAAAATCAACTAAAAAAAAATAGATAACATTTTTTGTTACAAGATCATAGTCATAAAACATCCCTCGTGGTATCAGTAACAACGATTTAAATATTAATTTTCTTCCTCCAGTATTCGAGTATTAATTATTTTCAATTTTTGTTACAGTCTAAATAGCTACTGCCATCCACTGCTATCATTTCTTCTGCAATAAATACAACAAGCCAGCGGTAAGAAAACCCATCAAGATTGATGATAGGAAGTAGGGTACCGACGTCGGTCATTAGAATCAAACTTTTGTAGTAAAAAAAATATGAAATTTTGCACAATGATACTTCAGTTTGAGACAATTTCAAATATATAAAAATTTTGTGGGGGTCACCGTGCAAATTAATTTTATATCATTTTTTGAAATTTTAAGCCCATAAGGCCCAATGTTAATTTCAATAATTTTTTTCTTTTTTTCGGGACGGTCAAACATCATGAACTTTTTATCACGGCTAGGTGTGACCCTTAGCTACCCAATGACACCAAATTTAAATAGAAAACGCTTTCTAGTTTTTGAGATATAAGGTCGGTACCCTACTCCCTTAAATGTTTATTTCAATTTTTGTGCAATTATTATATTTAATTCTACATATTTTATAACAAAAATATTATTTTTAATTTTCAATATAATATTTGAAATATTTGCTAACTATGTTTTCAGGGTGGTGGTTAAATTTAAAATGTCATTTGGACTTAAAATAGAATGTTTATGTATAACATTAATTATTATAATATTGTGTTTAAATAAAATATTTTGTTAAGATGTATGAACATTGTTTTTCATCTATATATATAAATATGTAAATAGTTTTGAGTTCTAGCTATCTATTATATATATATATATATATATATATATATATATATATATATATATATATATATATATATATTATTGTATGTTGTATGTATTGGAAATATATTGGAGATTTGAATGGCTGAAATTCTATTATATTAGGTTCGGAAATCAGCTTCTGTGGGTTTTGACTAAAAAGTTGTCAACAAAGAAAAATATAAAATTTTGCACAGTGTTAAAATATGATAAAATGTCTTCATAAAAAAAAAAAAAAAAGAAAGAAAGAAAAAAAAAAAAAAAAGAAAAAAAAAGTTCTAAAAGTGCTAGATTTTAAATTATGACATTTTAAAGTTTTAGTCCCATAAAAGCCCATTTTAATTTCATTTTTCATTTTTAATTTCATTTTCATTTTCTCTCTTATCTGATGGTCACGGGTTCTGCAAATTTTATCATAGGTAGCTGTTACTGTTAACTTTCATATGGCAAAGAATAAAAATATCGATAGAGAGAGAGAGAGAGAGAGAGAGAGAGAGAGAGAGATCCCCCTTCCGCTAAACAGTTTTCTTATTGACGATAAAATAAACAATTTTTATTTCAAATTAAAAATCTTATATAAATAATTCACATTATTATAAATAGTTTCCTGTTTGTTAATATTACAAATTTTGTAATAAAAAATAAATATAATTAAAATAATAAAAATATAATTTTTTTATTTTTTATTATTATAAATTAATAAAATTTTGCCACCCAAGTTGTGAAAACTTTCCCATGGAAAATTTTTCATCAAGAAACATAAATTTTAAAAACTTATTTCATAAATAATTCATTATATAGAAATTAAAATAAATTATTAATTTATTTTTATTTTAATAAAACTTTTATTAATTATAATATATAATATTGACTAATATAAATACTCTCACAATTTAATATTTTATGTTAAATATATGTCTGTATTTTTTTTTTTTATCAAAACTAACAAATACGCTTCTGTGTTCTGTGTTACTGTACACTACATGGTAAAAAGTATTTACGATCTTTCATTTGAAAAGCAGCCTTTCAACGTATTCTATACAAACGCCATGTTTGTGGTGCCTAATGCATTGTTCAGCATAAGGGAAACTTTATTTTTCGCATAAACAAAGATTTATTTGAAATTTAATCGTTTTTCTGATATTCTTGTATAGCTTATAGGAGCTAGAAATAAGGCGGCTAAAGATTGAGCTTTGAAGCTTAGTTTACTATACAGTTTACTATATAGGGTGTGTACGCATGACGTCATTCTGAGTGCTTTTCGATGCTCATCTTGAGCAATGAATAACATTGCTCAGCACAGGACAAACCTAGTTTTTGGCTATTTTATTTGGAAAATTATGTATTTTTTGGTCATTATTAATTTTCTTACATACTTGAGGTACTAATTCAACCTGTTAACAACATCAATGATCTCAAAAATATTGCGAAGTATTTTTAAAATGGCCAAATGTGCCAATTTCCTATACTGGCCAATGTTATTTAGTACTCACTTATGACGTCGACTTTAACATGAATGAAACCACCCTATAGTTTACTATATGTAGTATATATATATATATAATATTATTAAGTCAATGAAAATGACAACAAGACCAACAAGATGGCAGCTCTTAATTATGAGTGCAACCGATCTATAAGAAAAAAGAAAATAATAATAAAAAGTTATATCAGAGGCGCCAGAATTCTATCTTTTAAAAAATATGTTTGTTTTTTGAAGTTGACTTCATTATTATTTTTTAGACTTGTTAGCATTTATACTTTTCAAAGTTTCTTTTATATATAAATATATTTATTGATAACATATGTCAGAAAACATAAAATTATTATTAAATTTCAAATAAAAAACAAATTCAGTTGCTACTAAAAACATAAAACGAAAAACATTAAAATTTATTGCTATAATTCTCAGTAAAAAGCAAAGCAGTTATTTTTTATTATTAAAAATGTAGACTATAGTAAAATATAGAAGTCAATTATGTGATAGACGACGCCAGATATTAAAATATTCTAAACAAAAAGTGATCTGCTTAGTTGTCTTGTTAGCAAAGATCACCCAGAGGTCACGTGTATTTGCAGCTGCACGAAGGGTGGAGAGAGAGAGAGAGAGAGAGAGAGAGGGTTGCGTTATCTTTCTATAACACTTCTATGAAAGAATAAATTACGCAATTTATGCTTCATTTATATCATTATAGCATAAATTATGCCAAATTAGAACAATATAAATTATTACGCTGTACAACATAATGTTTATGCTATATAACATAATTATTATGCAGTATAGCATAAATTATGCCATATATGGCAAATTTATATATATCAATAATAATATACAATATATCAATATTATATCAAAATTTGCTAAAAATGAACTAACAAAAAAAAAATTAAAAATGATATTTTCTTGTGTATTCCTGACCAACAATATAGTGGCTCTTACATATGAGTGCATATAGGGTGTTTGCATTTATGCTAAGTTCGACGCCATATGATAAATAGCTAAATAAACAGGGGGCGGCTCGTGAAGTTTATGACTAGGCAAGCACTCGGTGATAGCTTATATATTCCGGGGGGGGGGGGGATAGCCCGCCGCAGGCGCCGATTTTTTTTAGACCACGTGGTCCCTTATAATCTTTGATTTTCGACAAAAAAACCCGCATATTATCTGAACCTTAAAGCAACTATCATTTTGATTTTTTATAACGAAAATTTTCAAAGAAATTGTGCTGTTAACATTTTTTTTTTAATTATATATCTTATTTACTATAATGACTAATAAATAAACTATATATAGAAGAGTATTGTAAAAGAAGTGTATAAATTAATTAGATTTTTCACAAAATCGTACGTAAATATTTTCATGAAGAGCATGTTATTTAATATTATTATTGCGCATTTATTTTTATTTTATTCTCTTCTGTACAAACATTTATTCATATAAATGTATGGCATTATTTTATAAAAAATAATAATTAAAACGTGACTTTTTTGTTACTATAATTAAATTATATTGGATCGAATTTAACTGCAATCTGCAACTATACGGTACAATGCGGGCTATTCAGTTTTTATTTCAAAAGCAAAGAAGAGAGAGAAAGAGAGAGAGAGAGAGAGAGAGAGAGAGAGAGAGAGAGAGAACTAACTGCCGATTAGATAATTGCAAATGTACGGCCCTATTTATCGTTTATTATATTTGTTTTGCTTTAATTTATATGCCAAAGCAAACTATATAAAAAAAAATTAAAATATTTGATTTTTAAATCAGTTTACAAACACCATGCCCGAAAAAAACTAAACACTGTCATTTTTAATGTCACGGTTTTTATTATTTAAAAATTGACAAAATAAATAATAACTTTAGCTAAATTCAGGCACATTTGTTAATATTTCCCCTCCCTTTTTCGGTACAATAGATCATTTTAAAAATAAATAGTCCTCTCCGTTATACCTTTTCCAGGTTATTCTTATATTAATATTTTTAATGGAGCTTGTCGGTTTAGCGTGCGGGCAAACGTGGGGATGTTATATAAGGATCCTCTAATGTAACATTTATTCTTGGGCTTAATTGTATTTTTTTTTTTTTTTTTTTTTTGCGATTATCTGAACAAACTACACCAATTCCGTATATTTAAATGAGAAAAACTAGACACACTTTTACGTTTTTAAAGCCATAGAATTTTTTTTTTTAAGAATTTTTGACAGTGATTATCCTTCATATTGAGCTCATTTACTGTAAAAGTTTCAAAAAATAAAAACCGCACTTTGTCTCGATCTCTCTCTTTATTTTTTTTATCAATAATATTCTTAATATTTTTGGCTATGTATAAATTACAAAATAATAATAATAAAATTTAAAAGACATCATCAATCACGCCAGTGAAATTATTTAAAAGTATAATATATTATACTATATTATTATATTATATATATATTATATTTATATATTATATATTATATATTATATTATTATATTATATTATATATAAAGCAAATAAGGTAATTGAGAGCAAAAAATTGCATTTAATTGATTCATGTAATTTACTATTCATGTTTTTAAAAAATGAAATTTATTTAAAGTGTGTGATCTATTGATTTACACATATATCCAAAGTTTCATATTTTTAAAACACTTTTCACATATAAATTACACGACTTTTTATTCATATTTTAGCATAGACTGCAACATATCACGCTATTGCTAATTAGTCGTTACGCATACGACAACATTAAAGTCACACATTTATAGACAAAATAACACAGATTCAGGAAATGTTTCTATTTTTTCAATCCAACAATTAGATATTGAGTTATTAATTTTTTTAAGAAAGGTGCAAGCATTTTTTTGAAGTGCTTTCACGACTTCTATTCAGAAGCATTGTAGCCTCCCGTCCCCCCTCTTTTTTTCTCAACGCTAGCAATATAGCGACGTATGCTCCTGTAGTGTGGAGCTTTCACAATTTTTATTGAGGAGGGCGCTGCATACGTGATTTTTTTTTATGAAGGCGCGCTTTGTTTTTAATGAATACAAATTAGAAAAAACATAGAAAATAGATAAAAATTAGATACAAAATATGAAAAATAACTTTCTTTATTGAATTATGGAATAAAACCTTTTTGATCGATTTTCTATAGGCATGCACTGCTTGCAGGGCTTACATGCACCAGCCGCCCCTGTAAAATAAATAAACGCCATGAATAATAACGCCATAGTTAAATAACATGAGAAACTGGCACAGTTTGTCAGTTTAAAAATTGTAACAATAATTTTTGAGAGCATTGATGTTAACAGGTTGAAATAGATTATCAAGGATGCGAGAAAAATAATAATAAAAATAAACTAATTTTTTATAGCAAATAGCAAAAAAAAAAAAATAATAAAAAAAAAATAAAAAATAAAGGACGTTTGTCCTATATGCTGAGCAATGTTATTTCTTGCTCCAGTATGGCGTCCAAGCGCATTCAGTATTTCATGCGGATACACTATAATATAATAGGACTGTATATAAGATATTCCAGAATATCTCTGGCAATAATAAATGTCTCAAAAAGAACAAAAGAGCGTCTGTTCTACCGAGCTATGAGCTATGAGGGTGATAAAAAATTATGTTGAAAGTATTTACGATCTTTCATTAGTATAGAGTGCTAAATGTTTCTACGTTTCTTATAAGTAATAGAGAGTGAATGACAAAGATGCATTCATATATATTTATATACAACATATGGCTGTACAAGTATTTATAATACATATGATATGAAACACACACATGGGGTTTTTATGAACATATTACTGTAGTATTTTTAGCAATTGAATGCTAATTTTTTAAATCATTTTCATATTAACTGTTATCTATCAACTTTCTATATCACAACGTAGACCCCGCACTTACACTATTTTGGGCTACAAATACTAAATCTGTGTAAGGTCGCGCGGACCAGTGCTCGAGGTACTTGAGGTACTTCAAGATAAGGTATTTCTATAGATAGGTAATCCAAAGAGAATATCGTTATTCAATTTTCTGTTGCCTTTCAATTTATTTTATCCTGGAAGTTATATTTTGTTGCCCATTTGATCAATGTAATTTTGACCCGCAATGCACGTCTCCAGCTGACCAGTACTTTTCAGCGGGAATCCTCTCTGGATTACATGAGTTATCTACTTACATTACTTCAAGATACTAATTCAACATATTTACAACATCAATGCTCTCAAAAATATTGCATAGTGTTTTTAAACTGGCAAAACGATTTTATTTTCCTATGCAACCCATGTTATTGAGTTATCCAACAAGGCGTCGACTTTAACATGAATGTATACACCCTATATAGGACTTTTCTAGGAGATGAAATGCGTTGAATGCGTAATAGATGATGCGCGGTACTGGTGCGTGAGATCGAGAGAGACTTTGTGGTTTGTGTTCTGTGTGCTCATTCTCCATCTATCTTCACACCACAGTAGAGATGGACGAAGTTGATCGTGGCATCATTCTCTTATTTATTTATGTAATTATTTCTTATTGGATTAATTACTTTTTCTTTGAGAAATGTCCTCGAAATCAGTCTACTAATGAGGAATATATTTTTAGACACTATTAGTTTTTTTTTTTAGTTTTTTTTATGTGACTGAGATTAATTATTAAAATTATGTGATACTCAATTCAAGTGAACAAAAACTATAATTATAAATATAGTTATAGACGTTAAGAAGATGTAAGACATCAGTTTATTTTTAACAATACAGAAACTGCACCAGTATTTATGTTGTTGGCATAGCGAGTGAGAGTGAAATTGGTAAGTTTAATTTTATTTATTTTTATTTCTCTTACTTTCTTTAATACTTTTTATTTGTTAAAAATTAAAATTCAAATCTTATTAAACTTTTAGTGTTGTTTGTAAACCTTGTTTTCTAGTACCAAAAAAAAAAAAAAAAAAAAAAAAAAAAGACAATGCATTCTATTTGAATAAACAAATGATGCGATCGTCATTTTAGAGAGAACAGGGTTTACGAACAGCATTATTATAATTATTTAAAGTTCTAGCCTGTCTTGATTTTTTTTTCTTTGTTTCTTTTTTCTGTAATGGGCCATATGAACTTTTATAACGAAATTAAAATTAGCAAAACTGACTAAAAAAAAAAAAAAAAAAAAAAAAAAAAAAAAAAAAAAAAAAAAAAATGCAACAAGTTAAAAATTAGTTGTTTTTTTAGAATGTAAAAGCAAAAAGTTAAAAAAAAAAAAAAAAAAAAAAAAAAGAAGTTATCAGTTTGTCCTAAAATTAATGATTTATTTTTTATTAGCTGTAGATAGAGATACAAAAACTACCAGTTAGAGGCGTCAGTGCACTGCAGTACAGAGACAATGAGAATACGAGAGAGAAGAGAGAGAGAGAGAGAGAGAGAGAGAGAGAGAGAGAAGCGGTCGCCTAAAAGGTGAGTTTCTTTCCAAATTTTTACAAATATAATTATTATTTTTCATTCATATTTGTATTATGATGTATGTATGTGTATACATACGGAAACTGTTTATATATGAATCGCAATAATATATAAATTTAATTTTTATTTTATCGTTTCAATAAAAAAAAAAATATAATAATACACTAATAAGCTTTCATTTTTTTTTTTTTTTTTTTTATTATTTTTTTTTACCAGTATAACATAGAATGTTGTACATATGTAGTGTATTTTGTCGGTCAACCTCAATGAAATTATAAAAAATAAATGCACTGACAAAATTAGATAAAAATACGTAATAATTATGCTAGCCCATTTTCAGCATGCACATTTTCTTAAATACAGCATAATCTATATGCTATTATTAACTATGCTATAATGGCATAAACACAAAATATAAAGCATAATTTTGTCAATTTTGTTCTAATTTAGCATAAATCTTGCTTTAATGACATAAATACAGCATAAATTAAATTTCCATGAAATATTTTAAAATTAAACCATTTTTGTTGCAATCACAGGTCAGAAAAAATAAATTAAACAATTAGCGATAAATTCGTGCAATATGTTATGTAAAGTTTCTATGCATAACTCAATCTTATTTTTGTTCTATACAGTGTGGCAACTTTCTACATCACCGCAGCATCTCTCATCATTCAAACTCAGAGCGGATTACAACTGACAACATATTTCGGCGATCCTACCCTCTACTGTGCACCTAATCACGTCACAGTGACCTCTACTGACCTTGACCTCTACTGTGCACCTTATTACGTCACAGACCTGGTCACAACATCTCTATGTATGTACATCGTGAACTGACCACAACTTTGAGAACCATCTGGTCACATTGACCTCTATTGACCTTGACCTCTACTGTGCACCTTATCACGTCACAGACCTGGTCACAACATCTCTATGTACATCGTGAACTGACCACAACTTTGAGAACCATCTGGTCACATTGACCTCTATTGACCTTGACCTCTACTGTGCACCTTATCACGTCACAGACCTGGTCACAACATCTCTATGTACATCGTGAACTGACCACAACTTTGAGAACCATCTGGTCACAGTGACCTCTCGTGACCTTGGGTCCTCGTCTTCACCTCTGACCGACATAAAAGCTAAGTGAACAAAATATAGCCTAACATGGACAATATGTAAATATAGACAGGTTGCAATAATATGTATTAGCCGCCATGTTGATTGTCAGAAATACACAGGCCAGCATAGGAAAAACATCAATTTAATAGCAAACTATCACGGAAAAAATAAATTACGTAATTTATGCTGCATTTATGTCATGATGTTAAATAAGAACATCACAAATAATTATGCGGACAAATATAATATTTATGCTATTATAAGTTATTATGCAATGTAGCATAAATTATGCTGTATTGATCAAATTTTGCTGTAAATAAGCTAGCATAATTATTACCTAGCTATTTTTGTCGTTGTTCAAAGCTCAATGAAAGTCTTATTTCTAGCTCCTAATAAGCTACAAGAATATCACAAAAATTCTTACAGTTGATATAAACTTTTAATTTTTATTTTAAATTTTTTATATATACAAATGATGTAAAATGATGTTTCCCCTATGCTGGACAATATATTATGCACCACAAACATGGCGACAAAGCGCCATTATTATTATATCACCTAACCCCTGGCCTAAGTAAGATCAGAGATTTTTTGTTTACAATTTTTTCACGACCAATTTTCCCCAAATAAACAGCAAAATTGTCAAGCTGATTAATATAATATTGAAGTCAATAATATATGTTCAATTTTATTTCTATAACTTGATGAGAATGTGGGAAAATTGGTGAAATAATCTCTTATTTTATTTTGGCAACGGTTTTAAACTAAGATTTTTAAATATGTAGTGTTTTGACTGCATTTTAAAATGCATTATTTTATATAAATGCATCAATTTTATAAATGTGAGTTAAATAATACTAAACGTCAAACACGCTTAATTTATTAAGTTAAAATTGAAAATACTAAATGTTTAAAAATATGTTTAAATGTCTTATATTATTTATATTGATAAAATAATTTAATTGACAAATATTTTGCAAAATCAAATATGAAGCAGTCACGGCAAAATGCCCTATCTATGAATCAATTCATAAGAGCTATCAACAATAGTAGGAAATAAATTTACATATTTGTTAGCATAATTATTAATAATTAATTTTACATTTGAAAGTAAATTTTAGGTTCGTTTTTAAAATTATAAATCCACTTCGAAAAACAAAAAATAATAAAAAAAAAGTATGCAATGACAATTATTTTTACACATTTTGCACGAATCACCCATCGTGTTTTTCAAGGCTAAATCAATTAAGTTTATAAAATGAATTTCCATTTTTTTCTTCTATAGGGTGTATGCATTCATGTTAAAGTCAACGCCATGTTGGATCATTCAAAAACATGGGTGGAATAGGAAAACACCTCGTTTTGCCAGTTTAAAAACACTATGCAATATTTTTGAGAGCATTGATGTTGTAAATATGTTGAATTAGTATCTCAAGTATGTGAGAAAAATAACAATAACAAAATATTAACAGATTTCTCAAAGAAAATTGGCTTAAATGAAGTTTGTCCTATGCTGAGCAATGTTATTCACTACTCCAGTATGGCCTCCAAGTGCATTAAATATGACGTTATCCGCATACACCCTATAGTTTACCTTTTACTTTAAAGTAATCTTATTTATGATGTATGAATTGTTTCAAGATTTTTTTTTTTTTTTTTTTTTTTTTTTTTTTGTAATTACATTTTGTCATTGCTAAAAATGACGTTATTGTTATGTTATAAATTTTTTGTACAACATATTATAATTTAAGTTTAAAATATTATTTACAATTCACATCATCTTCTTTCAAATCTTCAAGAGACCATATAAATATATAGCTCGTTTTATAAAAAAATTAATTAGATTTACAGAAAAATAAAGCATAGAATATAATTATGTAATTTGATAATTATATTGAATAATCTTTATAGAGAGCAAAAAGTAAAATCTACATATAAATCCTATAATATTATGTAATATAACCATAATAATACGAATAATCTTTATAAAACGCAAGTAAAACCTATACATTAAAGAAAATCTTGAAATATCGCATTGCGATCCATTTGAGTGGGTTATATTATTTTCTTTAATAATAATAATGTTGATAGCATTATTTTTAAGTCCATTTGTCTTCTTTCAAATGCTAATAAATTTCATTATAGAGAAAAAATGTAACTTAATTCACAGCATGGTTTCATTCATGTTAAAGTTGACGTCATAAGTCATAAGTGAGTACTAAATAACATTGGCCAGTATAGTAAAATGTCAAATTTTGCCAGTTTAAAAATACCCCGCAATATTTTTTAGAGCACTGATGCTGTTAACAGGATGAATTAGGCTTTCATGTATGCGAAAAAAATTTAAAATAAAAAAAAATAATAAAAAAATTGACCAAAAACTAAGTTTGTTCTATGCTGAGCAATGCTTTTCACTGCTACAGTATGGCGTTGAAGCGCATTCAATATGACGTCATGCGCATACATCCTATATGTAATCATAAAAATGTTTTTTCAGATAATTAGTAAAATCTACAATGAAAAAAAATCTTGTAATATTGCAATCCATATTGAGTGGATAATAGTTTGTTTTTTATAATAAATGTATTTTACAAATACAATATATACATATTATGAATTTATAATTTGAAATATAATTTTGTCTTCTTTTATAGGCTTATTAAGCATACACAATACACATATATAGTAAAATTTCTGTATAGAGAAAAAAATCGAGATTAATAGCTGCTTTATTTCCCTATAAAAAAGCATGCTGTTTGAAGACAGGAACACAAAGTCGTCTGCTAGCATTTTTTTTTTTTTTTTTTAGCTATTTACTCTATACATAATCTTCTTTTAAAGGTTCATTAAGCTATAAGAGAATAAAAATATATGTATAGAAAAAATAATAATAAAAAAATCGAGATTGTAGCTGCTCGATCATTCCCCCATAAAAAAGCATGCTAATCAAAACACGTACATTTTTAGTATTAAAGCATTTCAAATTTCAAATTTCAAAAATTCAAAATTCAAAAAAAAATTATTTCTCTCTTTCCTTCAATCGTATACAATATACATCGTATTCGTCAAGGTTAATTATTGTTTTCTATTTAAACTATTTTACTCTCTTTGTAAGTCTTTATTAGCATTAGTGGTCTCTTTTTGATTATCCAGCACTTCTATTGGTTACTTATGACGTCACTACGTTTAACCACTATTGTACACTCGAATATGTACAAAATGTGACATTTGAATATTTTGAATATTTTTTATATAAATACATTATATAATCCGTTTGTTATTTGAAATCTGGCTATAAACTAAATATTTTAGCACTTTAGCATTTTCTATGTATTTTTTATTTTTAAACTTACAATAAGCGCTCTCTCTGCAAGTCTTATCTATAGGGTGATTTCATTCATGTTAAAGTCGACGTCATAAGTGAGTACTAAATAACATTGGCCAGTATAGGAAAATTGCACATTTTGCCAGTTTAAAAATACTTCACAATATTTTTGAGAGAATTGATGATGTTAACAGGTTAAATTCGTTTTTCAAGTATGTAATAAAAATAATAATAACAAAAAAATAACTAATTTTCGTATAAGAAAATAGCTACGTTTGTCCTATGCTGAGCAATGTTATTCATAGCTCAAGAAAAGCATCAAAAAGCATTCAGAATGACGTCATGCGTACACACACTATATTAGCATTAGTGGTCTATTTTTCTAATATACATGACGCCTATTGGTTACATGTACAAAATGTGACATTTGATTATTCGTTACATAATATAAATAATTTTGTTATTTGAAATCTGGCTATAAGCCAAATATTTTCTGATGATTTACACATTGAAGTCCATGCAGGGCGGGGACTTTTTCTTATATATAATATAAGCCAACTTCTTCTCGTAAAGAAAACAATTAACGTAATTTATGCTGCAATTATGTTATTAATTATGCTTAATTACAACAGCATAGAATCCAACAGCATTCATCATTATGCTTGTTAACATAGTTATTACTTACATATATGTGAAGAACATATTGTTATTTAAAAGAGAAAAAATATAGAAAAACGTTATTTTATATTTCAATATAATAAAGTAACTAAGAACGCTCTAATTCTTCTTCTCATTAATTATTTCTTATATAATATAATTGTACTTACAGGAATAGACCGGAGAAAAACATAAGCATTTATATCACAAAACACTTGATGGGATTTACAAAAATAACATTAGTTTGTCTCAAAACCTAAGAGGAGCTCCGTAGCAGTGATCAGAAAATTCAATTGATGCAACCCGCACAACATTTTTATACTAATTTTTTCATGTTTCTGACGTCATAAACATGAATTTTCACGCAAATTGAATACTTTACAGTATTTTCACGCTCTCTTGTGGGGCTACATTAACATTCTGGTAAAAATTGTCATCAGTTTTGTAGATTCCATTTCGTGTTTATTCATTAAAAAGCACATGTTGTTTTATGTGGTCTATGCCTTTACGTATATCAAAATATTTAGATTAATATTTATATATGTTCTTCAATGGTTATTACTGCTTCTTTGCCATTTTCTATATAATTCTACGTAACTGTTTACTCTCTGTTCCTGAATATAAATCTAATGTAAATTTAAGTTTAATTTCAACTCCAATTAATTAACGTAAATACTTAGGTTCACTGATCATCTATGTTTATATATCAAAATATCTTGTATATTATTAATGGAACACTTGCAATGTACAGTCATTCCAATAAAAAATGAAATTCTATTGGCATATGGGAATAACATTTATTTAGATACAGTTTTGCGTCAAATGAAATCTACTTCTGATTGCATTGAATGACCATAAGCCAATACAATTTCATTTTTTATTAGAAAAATTGTACGAACTTTTTAAAATAATTTGAAATATTCTTAAAATGAATTTCATATGAAAAAAATTGTTTTCATTTACACGTTGCAAAAAAAAAAAAAAAAAAAAAAAAAAAAAAAAAAATTTATATCAAGTGGTTCATTAATATTATTATTACAGTACATTTAATTTTAAATTAATTATAATATATTATATATACACCCATCCCATGTGTGTTATATGAATAATAATAATACTGCTTTACATTATATCCTATACTCAACTCAAAAAACCTAAGTTACACTACCAATCGACCTTTTACGGCATCGCCCAATCACCCTCCTTCTCCTCAAACGTGACAATGGGCGATACTTTAGGCATGCCCAATTTAAATCGACTGAGGTTTTTTGAGTCAAGTATATGTTTTGCAATATTTTTTACACATACAAATAATATTAAAATATATATTTTAAAGTTCCACATAAGAAATAAGAACTCTCTAATTATTCTTCTTATTTCTTATTTATAATTTACTGCACTTGCGTAAATCAAAATGTATATCGTATAAATGTAGTTTTATCCATGTCATTTTCTATATAGTTTTACCTAACTGTTTGTTCTAAATAAAGAACTCATTTGAATTTAAGTTGAATATCAACTGCAACTTAAGAACTTAATATTAAGTAAACTCTGAACTTCTTATCATGTTTAGTATTCAAATACTAAAATTTTAAAGCATTTTTTCCATTATTTTACATTGCATAATATAATATGCTTAACAAAACGGCGCTTCTTCTTTTTTGTTAATGTTTTTTATGATTAAATAAATGTATGACAATGAATAATAGATATAGAACAGCGTTCATAGATAGCGCTAATACGTTACATGCTATTATCTATAATATGTAGAATATTAATTATTGTATTAGTTTATTTTGATTGATTGATTGATTGATTGATTGATTGATTGATTGATTGATTGATTGATTGATTGATTGATTGATTGATTGATTGATTGATTGATTGATTGATTGATTGATTGATTGATTGATTGATTGATTGATTGATTGATTGATTCATTCATTGATTGATTGATTGATTGATTGATTGATTGTTTGATTGATCGATTGGTTGATCGATTGATTGATCGATTGATCGATCGGTTGATTGATTGATTGATTGATTTGTTAATAAAACGTAATTCCAATGCGTGGTTTAAAAAACAAAAAATTGGTATTTAATAATGCTTTATTTAATTATTAAATTTTACTATATTAAAAATCGTGAACTTATTCAAATAATATATAAGTCTAGAATCAATTGATTAATTTTATTCTCTATAATTACGTCTTCTATATTTAAAACCTTTTTTCGTGATATGCGGTTATTATTAAAGCTGCGTATTCACGAGCAATCTATATTTAAAATTTTCTTGGTATAACAAAGTTTAAAACTTGTAAGTCTTGTAATTTCTACTCGTATTTTTGTATTTTATTACTAAAAATAACAATAAATAAAAAATGCTACTTTATATCGAAACCATGTTTCGTCGTTTATTTCTTATATTTCATCTTCTTGTATTATTGTAATTGATTAATATTTTTTTAAAGAAGAAAATAATCGATTTTCTGATACAAAATAACCTGGTAAGGAGGCACAATGGTTCAGTAATTCTTACTAGTTTGGAGGTGCAAATATTGGCGTATTATTAGGCTCCTCCCTCCAAATCTTGAATTGTTTAATTTTATCGTAATTCTTAAAGGCATAGACCAGAGAAAAACATAAGCATTTATATCACAAAACACTTGATGGGACTTACATAAATAACTTTAATTTGTCTCAAAACCCAACTGTAGCTCCGTAGCAGTGATCAGAAATTTCAATTAATGCAACCTGCACAACATTTTCAAACTAATTTTTGCATGTTTCTGACGTCATAAACATGAATAGTAACGCAAATTGCATACTTTAAAGTTTTTGTCACGCTCTCTCGTGGGGCTACATTAACATTCTAGTAAAAATTGTCATCAGTTCTGAAGATGCCATTTCGTGTTTATTCAATAAAAAGCAACATGTTGTTTTACGTGTGGTCTATGCCTTTAACTTATTGAGTTGTCTGTATAAATTACTTTGTGTACTCTTTGTGCTAATATGATGATATTGAGCATGGCTCAAACTTTATATGGATCAAGTCTCGATCTTTTTATTTCTTCTCATTGAAAATATTTTGTTGTATGTATCTTTATCGGGTATCTAAATGGATACTAATTTATAATTAAAAATAATATAATATATGCGTCTAAAAAATAACATTTTTTGACCTATAGGGTGGTTTCATTCATGTTAAAGTCGACGTCATAAGTGAGTACTAAATAACATTGGCCGGTATAAGAAAATGGCACATTTTGCCAGTTTAAAAATACTTCGCAATATTTTTGAGAGCATTGATGTTGTTAACATGCAGATTGAATTAGTACCTCAAGTATGCAAGAAAAATAATAATGACAAAAAAAAATAGCTAATTTTCCAAAGAAAATATCCAAAAACTAGGTTTGTCCTATGCTGAGCGATGTTATTCATTGCTCAAAAAGAGCATAGAAAAGCGTTCAGAATGACGTCATGCGCACACACCCTATATATATATTTGCTGAATTTGTCGCCTTTCTTGTTTCTCATATTGTGGTTATTTTATTTTAGCCTTAAGTATGTATAAACTAAAATATATATACGCATTTTTGTTAATTATGTTATTAGTTTAATCAAATATATGAATTAAAGCCATACATTTAAGTTTTTTTTTCGGATCATCATTTAAAGACCTGCAATTTTCTTTCTATTGTCTTCTATATGATACATGTTAATATTAACATGAAAATAAAACAATACGATTTTTTATATGATATTTCAAAAATTGAAATTTATATTTTGTAATTTCTCTATTTAAAGGATTCTATTATGTTTCTACATTTAATATTACATATAATAATGTAGAAACTGTTACTATTATAATACTATATAATATCTATATCTATATAATACTGTACGGTAGAATTCAACCCTACAAATAATTTATTTAATAATTTGTTACGGAACAGAAAAGAAATTTTCTGATATTATCTTTCTATTGGCTATTGCATGATATAGTCATTGTATGATTTAATAATAATAATATTGCATATTGTACTCTCTCTATCGTCTTGGCCTGTATATAAATACAGTCTTGGGTTCGATTATCGTAAAAAAGATAAGGATAACGGGAGATGGAGAGGGAGAGGGAGAACTATAAAAAAGCATATTGACGTATATTTAATTTTTAAGGCCCAAAGTTATAAATATGGATAAATTTTCATCGCACGTGTTTACCAGTGTACTGTATTACCGATATTTTAACAAAATCGGGGATCGATTTGTTAAGGAAATCTGATATTAAAAACTTCAATAGCCATGCAATGTTATTATTATGTTATGCTCTTGTTATGCGATACTATGCGATTCTAATTCTGGGGTGAATCTACCCCCGGTGGGAGGGGGGGGGGAATTCTTTATAATAGGAGTCACCAGTTAATAACTGTAAAATAATAAAGCCAATCTCCAAAAGTCCCCCCCCCCCACCAATTTATTTGCCTATTTTAAAATGTTTTGAATACCGAGCTAAAATTTAGGTTTAATATTCTTTTTGCAATTTAAATATTAAAATATTTATGTTTTCGTTTTCAATAGTTTGTTCACGGCAACGTTCTGAAAAGTTTCTAAAAATCTTCTTATTTAAATAAATATGATAAGATGTTGTTTTTGCGATTATTATAGCTCGTTCTATAAACTACACACAAATATTGAGCCAGCTTTTGAAAATGTTCCTTTGTTACAAACAGCTGGTTATGACGTCGTTACCTGTTTACTACGTTTATACATATATGGTCGATCATTGTTATTTCTTATTTTAGAACTTTGAACTTGATAAGAATGAAAGAAACTCACAAAAAAAAGTTCCAGTCTCAATATGCGACTTTATTTTTATCGGCTCAAGAAACAAGATCAACCAATGAACGTGTCTTATTTTGTTGGTCAGCCAATCACTGTTATTGAGATTCACTTTACTTTACAGAACGAGCTAAGATGTTGTTTTTACGATTATAATGTATAATATCAACTTCTCTAAATAATGTTGAAACATGTTAATAATAAGAATAATTATTATAGTTGGTAGAACGGATGGAAATGATGCATTTTTTACACTGTGTGAAAGAGGTATGAATATTAACTTGAATATTTGAATACCTTTCTAACTTTCTTTCCACCTTATTTCTATGTTACTATTTGTATAGCACGTATTTTTAACATTACTTGCATTGCTGTTACTATTTTCATTTTTTTTTTTGGTTCTGTTTTTCTTGCAATGTATGTATTAATGGTGCAAATGCAAAATTGAATAAATAATATAATTCTTTAAATTTAAATATTTTACGAAAATATTAAGTCAAGCCTCCAAGCCTTTTTAAAATATTCCAGCCTCTAAAAAATAATAATAATAAAAAAAAGGATCGAGTTTTTAACAGTTCTAAAATTTCAATGTTCGTCTTCTTAATGTATAGCGTGTTTGTGTTCCAATGACGCCATATGTGAGCACTAAATAACTTTTACGAAACCTAATTTTATAACTGCAATAATTTTATTATACTATTCTTATTGACAATTTCTTTTATACAAAAATGCAACAATTTTTGTTTTCTTTTTAGTATGAAAATACTTTTTTATTGTGCTTACTAAAGGGTACTTGAATAATTATAATTAATTATAATCTTAATTATGTTCTTAATTGTCTTCTCTTTAATTATAATAATTAATATAAGTCTTACATTGGTAGGATGTTTTTGTATGTAAAATTGTAATAAGATTTAGGTATGAGAGAGATGTACGAAAACTACCTAGCATTAGTAATTACCTGTTCAGGTAGGATATATTGTATATCTGCATAAATGTATGCTGGGTATATATTGTTGATTTACCTGTTTTCTCTGCTAATTGATTCTCTATAAAACCCATAACCAAAATCTTATTTTTTAAGTAAAAGTGACTCTATTCAATTTATTGTGCCTAGAATCAACGATCAACGCCAAATACTTTACGACAAGTGCATTGATATGCACTATTTTTCATTTTCTAGGACCTTACTTCACTTAAAGTAGAATCCTGAAGTCATGCCGCATGCTTGAAGGCTGAAAATTTAACCCTGATCTATTGAAATGTGTCCCATAGTTGGCCAGTAGTTACTTTTTTTCTAGGTGGTACATTTTTATATGGTAGTCCGCGAACTTTTTGAATGACCCGTATAATAATAATTCATATTTCCCTAGATGCGTTGATTTATATAATAAACTATAAGCATTAATGTTAAAGAAATATCTACTTCTATACATGTTCATGAAATATTTAGTTAACTTTAAAATCTAATTATTTATTTTAATAATTTATGGATAATTAATTTGCCGGACTTGACTAGTAAAGGAACAACAGTTTTGAGGCCGACTATAAGCGATTTTGGTCACATCCGCTTCCGTTTCTCCTAACTACGCATGCGCAGTAAGTCGAAACGGAAGCGGATGTGAGTGAATTTGCTTATAGTCGGCTTCAAAACAGTTGTTCCTTTATCAGTCAATTATTCTTTTAAGCAATTCTTACTACGTTTGTGACTGTTTTTGTGTCTGTAAAATTTCATTAGCTCAATAAAATCTCTATTTTATTATTCGAAATATAATTATAAAAAAAAAAGGTAAAATATGCGTGAACGCTAATAACGTCAATACAATAATAACAATTATATAAAACATATTGCACGTGTATCTGCAAATATAGATGTGTAAATAATTTGATAGATATCTGGTGACATTTTGTTATCATAAAACACACGAATTTACTTCTAAATCAAATAAATAAATATATTAATGCTATAATTATATAGCAAAATTACACTACTAAATAAAAAATAAAATCTTATATTATTGCTACATAGCAAAATTAGAAATAATCTAAGTAATAATTATTTTAAGAAAAAAAACTTTCTGGCATGCATCAGTTCTTTGAATCTATGTTCTGTTTTCTCTTGTTCGTCTTAAGGTAGTAGGGTACCGACCTTATATCTCAAAAACTAGAAGTGTTTTGGGTCTAAATTTGGTGTCATTGTGTAGCTAAGGGTCACACCTAGCCGTGATAAAAATTTCAAAAATTTTGACCGTCCAGAAAATAAAAAAGGAAAAAAATATTGAAGTTAACATTGGGCCTTATGGGATTAAAATTTCAAAAAATCATATAAAATTAATTTGCACGGTGACCTCCCAAATTTATATATATTTGAAATTATCTCAAGCTGAAGTATCATTTGTGCAAAATTTCAGATTTTTTTTTTTTTTTTTTTTTTTTTTTTTGACGAGAAAAGTTTGAGTCTAATGGCCAACGTCGGTACCCTAGTTCCTTAATATAATAACTATAATTATTATAAGTATAATTAATAATTTATACTTTGCAATAACAACTTATATTTTAACTAACTACGTCTCTGTATTCTTAAACTAAGAATAGTAATCACAACTCAGTTTAATCTCATAAAATAATATAAAATTCTATAATTCTTCTGCATCATATGCAAATTAAATAAATTTGCTTTTATATTGATCAAATGGGATCAAATTGTCTATTATTTTAATTCACTAAACGAAAAGTGTGAATTAAAAATATGTTCGAACCTCGTTCATTAAAATTATTATTTTTAAATGTTAAATCTTTAATTTTATGTTGATATGGTATAGTATATTGAAAAATGCATACAAGTTTAATTAGTACCTAATTATATCTTTAAATTTGCGATATACTAATAAGCTCCATTCCAGGAAAGCTGAGGTATTGGGTGACTTTAATGTAATTCCAAATAGAAAAAATTTGGATCAATTTCTTGGCATTATTAGCGTAATGATTAATGGTGGTTTCTGTACTCTGTAACTTAAACACATTCTATAACTCGTCTATAAACACGTTCAAACGTTAATGCAATATAAATTTCTCTCTATATAAGAGATATCAATCAATATTGCTTGAATTCGGTACGTGTTGTTACATTATGTTAATTTAAAACTACATGTAATTATATTATACTATAGTCCGGTTGCACTCATATTTAAGAGCCGCCATTTTGCTGGTTATGAATACATAGGCCAGCAAAGGAAAAAAGTCAATTTAAGGTTGTTTTTTTTTAATAGCAAAAGAAGCTTCAAAGCACAATCAAAACCTTTTTTCTAGCTTCTAATAAGCTCGAAAAATATGAGAAAAATTAGTACAGTTGAAATAAACTCTTTTTAAGTAAAAAAATTAGAAGAAATGATGTTTCCCCTATGCTGAACAATGCATTGGTCACCACAAACATGGCGACAAAGTGCAAGGATGTACAAGGGGTCTATACTGCAATATTATTTACAAATAAAACAAATATTTTGGTATAAAACTCTAATCATTGTCCCCCCGAATAAATCTGACCGGTCGCGTTAAAGTCTCCTCATATATTTAACATAATGGAGACATGAACGCTGCGGTCAGATTTATTCTAGGGGAGTGTACGTACGTTTTGATGCATTCTATTTATTTTTAAATGATGAATGACGATAAATTTATTTTCTTCTACGAATTATACGTACACAATTTTTGCATAATAAAATTATACGTACAAAATTGTATATGGTCAAATATTTCATTAATTAGTAATTATATGACTCTCTCTAATTTTAAATGTATCATGTTTCTACTTTTAACATGTTTTGTAAAAAAACTTGTGTTGGTTTATTAAAATGATGTTTAATTTCAATATTATTGGAATATAAATTTTATTACTGCAAAATTACACGCAATTGAAACGAAGTGTGCTTTGGCAGTTGACGCCTATCTCGTATTTACTTCTTTATTTCTATTTTACATGAAACTGTATGAATATTAACAATTATTTAAAAGTTGCTCATGAAAAATCATGTACTCAAAAACTTTTTATTTTATACTGAAAAGTTTTAATTAAAAATGTGTTATATAACGAATATTAATCATTCAAAATTTCTTTTTTTTAACATATTAAATTCTCAATTTTATGCAAATTGATTAGAGAATCTTTACGTCTAATTTAGAAATTTCTATATATAGTTAATTACAATTATTATTAAATGTGCCAGGAAAGCGGAATACCTGTATATGTCTATATTTGTATTTTAATACGATTTATTAAAATTATACAAGATTTTGATATTGTTATATTATAAATTTTATTTTTGTAGAACGAAATGCTAAGTAAATCAGATTTCAGCATAATATTTGAATTTACGTCGTCTACTTCTTGTTTACTTCTTTATGTCTAATTTACGAATCTCTTTAATTATTAACAATTATTATCATTTGTTCATGACATTGATAACTTTTTATAATTATATTGAAATATTTTTACTAAAAAAGTGTCCTAAAAGACATTGAATTTATCATTATTATTGTATTATTGTTTTTTAAACATTAAATAATCAATTTTATTCAAATTAATAATAGCACATTATAAAATAAATATATTGAGAGATGGATACAAGTCTTATTTACTTCTTAATTAATTATTAATTGTATATCTGAAGTCACCTTATCAATTAATAAGCTGCTTCATATTTTATGAAAGCCGAATACTTTGCATACATGTTTATTTATATATGTTTGAAGTTTAATACGATATACTTCAATTTAATATTGTTATAATATAAATTTGATTTTTGCTAAAAAAATGTTAGAATTTGATGCATAAAATGCTTTGCAATTTATACGCCGTGTACTTCGTGTTTACTTCTTTATTTCTATTTTATGTAAAACTCTGATTATTTAGGTATTAAAATTTGACCATATGATATCATGGACTAAAAAAGAAATTACTTTTATTAAAAACTTTTAATTTAAATTGTGTTATTTGTACAAGAACTTGACGTATAAAATACGCTTTGCAATTTACGTACGCTGTCTACTTCTTTATATTTTACGAATTTTTATTTCTTTAATTATTATATAAGAACTATTCATTATATTATTGTCTTAACAACTTGTTATAAATAAATTGAAAAGTTAATTAAAATGTGTTATTAATGACGAATTTGACGATCCTCGTTCACTTCTTCAAATGATGTTTAATTTTAATAAATATAATTCTCAATTTTATGCAAACTGATATGTTATAGTATAGGAATAACTTGGGTATCTTTTACCTATCTCTGAATTGCTTCTTTATTTTAAGAATATTATGAATATATTATGATATTAAATATTAAAAAAAGTTAATACCTCGATCACATATATTATTCACATATATATTCGCACATATATTCAGTGATATATTGCTATGGGGCTATTATATAAGAATTTAGTATTTTTAGATATATATTTTATAATAAAATGTATTTTCTAATTAACTTAATGTTCTGTGTAGCAGTAAAATAATATATCTATGAATTACATATCTTTGTTGCAACAAAATGGCTCTTTTTTTTTCTCCAGTGGTTTATATTGATAAATAAAATATAATTTACGATCTTTTGTACTTCTCAAATTATCATAATGTGTTATATTAAAACATTTCGTGTTACGTATTACCATAGTATATTATGGTATTACGCATTAGGTTCTCTTATCATATATGCAAATATGTTAATATTTTATTAGGTATTTATAATTTAATATAATATATTAAGAAATATTATAACTCGTAATATCTTTAATAAAAAACAATTGTCTATTTCTATTGGCTTAATATGCAATGCAATCTGATGGAGATTTCAATTACCGCAAAAATACATTTAACTTGTGTTTTAATTTAAAATTATGTCGGTTGATAAATATACTCGTACTTCTGACATCTGGCTATACTTGAAGTCAATTCAAATCGTGTCTCAACATTTGAACATTCAGGTTAAACATTTCTTTACGACGTCTACTCTACTTATATATTGTTGATTTATGTTAAATGGTTTATGTAGGTGGAATAATTCTGATATTTTAATGTGTTTAGTTTGTAAGTTCGCGTACATAATGTAAAGTTTACCTTAGAAAATGTGCAGAGTCTTGTTACACTAATTTGCATTGTTGCACATTGGGGGAAAAAAAACTATTTTGAATTTGAATTAAGAATTTAGGCGAGTTATATGTAATCTAATGAAGTCAGGAAGCGGATTTTTTTTTTTATCAAAATAGACTTAAAAAATTAAAAATGGTCTAAAAATAGTCTCCAAAAATGTTACAGTCTAAAAATATTATTTAAAATTTATATAAATCAATAGTGATTTAAGCAGTTTATTATTATTATTTTTAATTCTGAAAAGTAGTCTCAGAGATATAGTCGCTAAATAGTCTCCTTTAAATTTTGAACATGTCTTGAAATTGTGTGATGCGTGAGCATTTTACTATAGGTAAAAACACTATAGTCATAGTCTAAATATTGATAATAGTCTAAGACTATTTTTCTATAGTTAAAAACACCATAGTCTAAATATTGATAATAGTCTAAGACTATTTTTCTATAGTTAAAAACACCATAGCCTAAATATTGATAATAGTCTAAGACTATTTTTCTATAGTTGAAAACACCATAGTCTAAATATTGATAATAGTCTAAGACTATTTTTCTATAGTTAAAAACACCATAGTCTAAATATTGATGATAGTCTAAGACTATTTTTCTATAGTTAAAAACACCATAGTCTAAATATTGATAATAGTCTAAGACTATTTTTCTATAGTTAAAAACACCATAGCCTAAATATTGATAATAGTCTAAGACTATTTTTCTATAGTTAAAAACACCATAGTCTAAATATTGATAATAGTCTAAGACTATTTTTCTATAGTTAAAAACACCATAGTCTAAATATTGATAATAGTCTAAAACTATTTTTCTATAGTTAAAAACACCATAGTCTAAATATTGATAATAGTCTAAGACTATTTTTCTATAGCTAAAAACACCATAGTCTAAATATTGATGATAGTCTAAGACTATTTTTCTATAGTTAAAAACGCCATAGTCTAAATATTGATAATAGTCTAAGACTATTTTTCTATAGTTAGAAACACCATAGTCTAAATATTGATAATTGCCTAAGACTATTTTTTTATAATTAAAAACACCAGTCTAAATATTGATAATAGTCTAAGACTATTTTTTAGTAATTAAAAACACCAGTCTAAATATTGTTAATAATCTTAGACTATTTTTTTGCTCGCTGGAAGTCGCCATTAAAATAAGAATTGTTTTAAAAGGTTATCATTTATTTTGTATTTCTGCGTGTTGTTAATTAACACTTTTTAATAATTTAGGCTACGTAGAATACAATATTGATGTAAGTAAGTATAAGAATCAAAATATGCTTTTTAATTATGAGAAAATTGTGCACTCTAAAACTTAATAAAAGTTCGCTTTTATTGTTTATTCTTTTTATTCGTCTCATTTAACCATTAAATATTTTATTTTATAGGTAAAAACTTATACTTGGATATATAAAGTTAATGATTATGGTAATATTAATTATACTATGCATTATATTATAATGAAATATGATTAAAAAACGCTCCTAATGTTATGTTATTTTTGTAAGCTAAAAATAATTGGTTTTTGAACTTCGAAGTGTGAAATTCAATGACAACCAATCGCCAACGATATCTCGCAACGTTTTATATAAAAACGAAAATTTCTTCTTGATGTTAAAAATATAATATTTATATTAATGATATGATTAGATATTTTGGTATTTAAAACATATAAAAGTTCTCTTTTATTGTTTCTTCTTTTTATTCGTCTCACTTAACTATTGGATATTTTACTTTATAAGTACGAACTTATACTTGGGTAAATCAAATGATTGATTATATTATAAAATAACTATACTGTATAATATTATTACAAAATATGTTAAAAACCACTCTTAATGTACCGTACGTTATTTTTGTATGTGAAAACTATATTTATATTTTGATCTACGAAATGTAAAATTCAATCAAAATCAATTTCCAACGACATCTCGCAACGTTTTATATAGAAACGAAAATTTCTACTTTAATTAAAAAATATAATAATATATCAATAATTTAAGAGTAATAAAGTGTTTAAAACATATAAAAGTTGACTTTTATATTGTTCATTCTTTTAATTCGTCTCGTTTAACTATTGAATAATTTACTTTCTAACTATACGAACTTATACTTGGATAAAAGATATAATTGATTATTATAAAATTAATTATACCAAGTATTATATTATTATATATATGATAAAACCCTTGGAAATGTACAGTATCATTGTTATGTTATTTGTGTATGCTAAAACTAATAATTATTTTATCTACTATGATTTGTAATATTTCATCACAACCAATCTACAACGATATCTCGCTACATTTTATATAGCAACGAACATTTCTACTTTATAATTAAAAATTATAATATTTATATTAATGATTTGAGAATATTAATATTTTCGAAACATATATAAAAGTACGCTTTATTCTTTTTATTCATCTAGCTTATATTGCATATTTTATTTTCTAAGTATAAGAACTAATATACTTGAATAAAAAAATGATGGATTATAATATAATTAACTATACCAAGTATATTATGTATATTATTATTACAAAATATGATAAAAACCACTCTTAATGTTATGTCATATTTGTTTGCAAAAAATTATTATTTTTTGAACTTTGAGCTGTGAAATCCAATCACAACCAACGATTGCAATCGCCAATAATTATTCGCAACTTTTTATATAGCAACGAAATTTCTTCTTTAAATTAAAAATATTTTATTTAAAACATAATATAAAAGTACGCGGTTATTGTTTCTTCCTTTTTATTAGTCTTATTTAACTATTACATATTGTACTTTCGAAGTACGAACTTATACTTTGATTAAAAAAAGCTAATGATTAGAGAGTGGCAAATAGTCTAATATAATATTGCAAATTTAGCTCGCTGCATGCTCGAGTGTTTTAATGGTGAAAATTCATCGTGTGTAAATCCTATACTCGACTCAAAAAAACCTCAGTCGATTTAAATCGGGCATGCCTGAAGTATCGCCCATTGTCACATTTGAGGAGAAGGGGGGGGGGGGGGGGGGCGGCTGGGCGATACCGTAAAAGGACGATTGGCAAGTAACTCAGATTTTTTTAGTCGATTATATATATTATGTGCCTTAAATAAATGAAGTTAAACAAATGTAAATTTGATCATGCTCAATTCCTACAGGTATATCGTCAATTTATTGTCAATTCTAATATCTTCTTCTATATTTATAGTTATTAAACTAACATTATTTGTGTTGGATATATAATTATTAACAGAGCACCATGATAATGATAAAATCTCTTTAATTTTTATATAATGTGTCTGAAATGAATGAAACGTAATATTAAATAAATTATAAAAGAACTATAAAAAAAATATAGTAAATTACTTAAGTTAGTAGGGTACCGACCTTATATCTCCAAAACTAGAAGTGTTTCGGGTCTAAATTTGGTGTCATTGTGTAGCTAAGGGTCACACTTAGCCGTGATAAAAATTTCATAATGTTTGACCGTCCAGAAAAATAGAAAAAAATTATTGAAATTAACATTGGGCCTTATGGGCTTAAAATTTTTAAAAAATCGTTTAAAATTAATTTGCACTGTGACCCCCTAAAATTTTTATATATTTGAAATTGTCTCAAGCTGAAGTATCATTGTGCAAAGTTTCAGATTTTTTTGACGATAACAGTTTGAGTCTAATGGCCGACGTCGGTACCCTACTTCCCTAACAAAATAAATAAATAAGTAATAATAACAAATCTTTATGTACTCTACTCGTGGAAAATATGAAGATATGAAATTGTGTCCTATACTAAACAATGTTATTCATTGCTCAATTATGGCATTGAAGCGCATTTCTTATGACGTCATGCGCACACACCCTATATAAACAATGATTTCTTATATAACTTAAAAATATGATATTTATATTAATAGTTTGATATGTTATTCATTACTCAAGAAGAGCATCGAAAAGCATTCAGAATGACGTCATGCGCACACACACTATATATTTGTTGATTTTGTCGCTTTTGTCGTGCACGTCTTTATATTTTGTGTTTATTTTATTTTAGCCTTTAATATGTAAAATAAAATATATGTATATACGCATTTTTGTTAATTATGTTATTTAGTTTAGTCACATATATGAATTAAAGCCATATAGGTATTTTATTGGTACATCATTTATAGACCTGCAGTTTTCTTTCTATTGTCTTCTATTATGATACGTGTTAATATTAACATGAAAATAAAATAATACGATTTTTTATATGAGATTTCAAAAATTGAAATTTATATTTTGTATAATTTCTCTAAATTTAGGATTCTCATATGTATATTATGTTACAATTCAACTCTATCAACGAATTAATTTTTAATAATTTGTTACGGAACAGAAAAGAAATTTTCTGATATCTTTCCATTGGCTATTGCATGATAATATAGTTATTGTATGATTTGTACTATCTCTATTGTCTTGGCCTATATGTAAATACTAGTGCTGTCGAAATTCGGATAAAATTAAAATCCGGATTTCGGATAGAAAGTTATCCGGATCGATTGATCCGGATTTGGTGGACAAGAAATTATCCGGATTCACTGATCCGTTTTAAATCCGGATCACGATCCGGATCGTATCCGGATCCATGTATCCGGATCGTGATCTGGATAGAAAATCGGTTAACGGATAATTTTTTATCCGGATTTCGAAATCCGGATTTTTTTTCGCTTAAAATTTATCGTAATTATATGAAATCGTGATCTGGGTCATTAATGTGGAAAAAATTAAACGGTTCACGATCTTGATCAAATTATCCGGATCAATATTATCTGAATTAATCCGGATCAAAATTATCCGGATTACGTGATCCGGTTTAAAATTATCCGGATTGCGTGATCCGGATCGTGATTCGGATGGAAATTCGGATAACAGATAATTTTTTATCCGGATTTCAAAATCCGGATTTTTTTTCTTAGCACTAGTAAATACAGTCTTGGGTTCGATTATCGTAAATAAGATAACGATACTATAACGATAACGGGAGAGGGAGAGAGAGAATTATAAAAAACAACATATGACTTATAGATTTATATTTTTAAGGCTCATAGTAATACATATATATGGATAAATTTTCATCGCACGTATTTACTAGAGTACTGTACAGTATTACCGATATATTGACAAAATCGGGGATCGATTTGTTAAAGCAATCTGATATCGAAAACTTCAATTGCCATGCAGTGTCATGCGATACTATGAATGGTAAATTCTAATTCTGGGGTGAATCTACCCCCGAGAAGGGGGGGGGGGAATTTCTATAACAGAGGTCACCAGGTAATAACTGTAAAATAATAAAGCCAATTTCTATAAGCCCCCCCCCCCCCAATTTATTTGGTATTTCAAAATGTTTTGAAATGGGTTTTCAAATGGGTGGAAAGGCCCAATGGGTTTCCAAATGGGTGTACCACTTACTTCATTGTCCATCTCGGACCCTATCATTAAGTCAATATGCAAAACTGTAGACTTATAGAGTGCAATGTAAATATATATGTATAAGTACACCTTGGGGTTTAATAAATAAAATAATAAATAAAATGCTTTGAATATCGAGCTAAAATTTAGGTATAATATTCTTTTTGCAATCTAAATAATAAAATATTTATGTTTTCGTTTTCAATATTTTGTTCAAAGCAACGTTTTGAAAAGTTTCTAAAAATCTTCTTAATTAATTAAATATGATAATATGTGTTTTTTTACGATTATTATGTATAATATGAACTTCTCTAAAGTACTGTTTAGTTTAGACATGTTAATACGAGTAATAAGAATAATTATAATGGCTGGTAGAACGTATGGACATGACGTATTTTTTACACTGTGTGAAAGAGGTATGACTATTAACAGCAATATTTGAATACCTTTCTAGCTTTCTTTCCACCTTATTTCTATGTTACCATTTGTATAGCACGTATTTTTAACACTACTTGCATTGCTGTTATTATTTTCATTTTTTTGATTCTGTTTTTCTTGCAATGTATGTATTAATGGTGGAAATGCAAAATTAAATAAATAATATAATTCTTTAAATTTAAATATTCTACGAAAATATTAAGTCAAACCTCCAAGCCGTTCTTAAATATTCCAGCCTCTAAAAAAAAAAAATAATAAAAAAAAAAAAAAAAAAAAAAAAAGGATCGAGTTTTTAACAGTTCTAAAATTTCAATGTACGTCTTCTTAATGTATAGCGTGTTTGTGTTCAAATAACGCCATATGTGAGAACAAAATAAAATTTAAGAAACCTAATTTTATAACTGCAATAATTTTATTATACTATTCTTATTGACAATTTCTTTTATACAAAAATGCAACAATTTTTGTTTTCTTTTTAGTATGAAAATACTTTTTTATTGTGCTTACTAAAGGGTAATTGAATAATCTTAATTATAATTATAATTAATTATAATCTTAATTATGTTCTTAACTGTCTTCTCTTAAATTATAATAATTAATATAAGTCTTGCATTGGCAGGACAGTTTTGCATGTAAAATTCTTATAAGATTTAGGAATGAGAGAGATGTACGAAAACTACCTAGCATTAGTAATTACCTGTTCAGGTAGTATATTATATTGTATATCTGCATAAATGTATGCTGGGTATATATTGTTGATTTACAGGTTTCTCTCTGCTAATTGATTCTCTATAAAACCCAACCAAAATCTTATTTTTTAAGTAAAAGTGACTCTACTCAATTTATTGTGCCTAGAATCAACGATCAACTCCAACTATAATAATAATTCATATTTCCCTAGAAGCGTTGATTTATATAATAAACTATAAGCATTAATGTTAAAGAAATATCTACTTCTATGTTCATGAAATATTTAGTTAACTTTAAAATCTAATCATTTATTTTAATAATTTATGGATAATTAATTTGCCGGACTTGACTAGTAAAGGAACAACAGTTTTGAGGCCGACTATATAAGCGATTTTGGTCACATCCGCTTCCGTTTCTCCTAACTACGCATGCGCAGTAAGTCGAAACGGAAACGGATGTGAGCGAAATTGCTTATAGTCAGCTTCAAAACAGTTGTTCCTTTATCAGTCAATTATTCTTTTAAGCAATTCTTACTACGTTTGTGACTGTTTTTGTGCCTGTAAAATTTCATTAGCTCAAAAAAATCTCTATTTTTATTATTCGAAATATAACTATAAAAAAAAGGTAAAATATGTGAACGCTAATAACGTCAATACAATAATAACAATTATATAAAACATATTGCACGTGTATCTGCAAATATAGATGTGTAAATAATTTGATAGATATCTGGTGACATTTTGTTATCATAAAACACACGAATTTACTTCTAAATCAAATAAATAAATATATTAATGCTATAATTATATAGCAAAATTACACTACTAAATAAAAAATAAAACCTTATATTATTGCTACAAAGCAAAATTAGAAATAATCTAAGTAATAGTTATTTTAGGAAAAAAAACTTTCTGGCATGCATCAGTTCTTTGAATCTATGTTCTGTTTTCTCTTGTTCGTATTAAGGTAGTAGGGTACCGACCTTATATCTCACAAACTAGAACATGTTTCGGTTCTAAATTTGGTGTCATTGTGTAGCTAAGGGTCACACCTAGCCGTCATAAAAATTTCAAAAATTTTGACCGTCCTGAAGATAAAAAAGGAAAAAAATATTGAAGTTAACATTGGGCCTTATGGGATTAAAATTTCAAAAAATCATATAAAATTAATTTGCTCGGTGACCAGGGTTACCAACTATTTGAAACATGAAAAGAGGACAGGTTACCCTATACTGAGGGGGGGTGCAGGGGGGGACACCCCCCTGCCGGGGGTGCGGGGGTGTCCCCCGCAAGAAATTTTGAGAATTTTGGATTAAAATTCACAATTTGGTGCTATTTCTGGCCCATGTTTGAGTATTTTAATCTTATTTTAAAACCATTCATTTAACGTAAGATATGAATATTTTTATTAAATAATTAGGTCCAAAAAGATTAAAAAATATATAATGTAATTTGGAGGTTGTCGGTTAAAAAAAAATCTTAAAAAATTTCTAGGCTTAAAACACGCCTATTATGCCTAGTATTTCTCATTTAAATTTCTCCAGAATCGGGCAGAGATTAAGTGTTCTCAAAAATTGAAAAAAATAAATAATAATAATAACTTTTTCTCCTCATTAGCGTAATGTTAAATTAGGGGACCCTTAGCTTTCCTTGAGCGTTAAACCAATAAGCTCCATTATTCAATATTTCAATTTTTTTTTTTTTTTTTTTTTTTTTTTTTGAGCAGTTGAGGAATTTTTAATTACTTTTTAAAGTTGTGATGAGAGAGGGGATAAAAATTTGTGGCCAATATACTTAATTTTTTAGTTATTAGAATGTACAAAATATTTAAAAATATATAAATTTATAAACATTTGAAGGAAAAAAAAAGAAAGATATATAGAGAGAGAATTAAAAATTGAGCAATACTATATATCAGATTTTTTTCTCAGGATCTAATTATCATAAAATAATGTTTATTTCTAAAATTTTCTTTTTTAATTTTATGTTTCAATCATTGTGTTTTTGGCAATACCTATAAAGCTATTTATGAAGAAACTTTAATTTTTTAGTTTAAACTACCTGGGCCACAAAATAATTACGTGCTATTTTTATTAGAAAAGAGATGCAATTTTTTTTAATCATTCCGTGTGTCCTGCACCCTGAACAGATAAATCTAGAGATGGAACTTGAAAAAAAAATTATCCAGGAATTTTAGAAAATGGCATCAAAATGATGCCATACATATGGTATAAAATATGGTACAAAATAACCCCCAAGTCAATATTTCTCAGACGGTTTCCTGTTTTTCAATCAATTTTACTATCGCAGCTAGTTTTTTCATTCAATAAGTATATTTTTTGTTAAATTTCTGTTCGTTTCATTTCCCCCATAAAAAAAGTAAACATTAAAATTGTGACAGGAACATCAAATCATTTGCTAGCACTTAATTAGTATATTGTTGGTCTTTAGGTGTGCTTATATTTTCTAACTAACTTTTTTTTTTAAATAAAATAAATTAAATGCATTTTAGAGAAGTTGCGCAAAGTTTTGCTCGCCGCAGGCGAAAGAAATTTTTTGAATTTTCCTTAAATTTTTTCTACTAAATTAACTTTTTGTTGTCCTCTTTTTGAAGGCCAAAAAGAGGACAGTCCTTGTCCTTTTTGGTACTTGAGAGGACAGAGGACAAAAGCCCGAAAAAGAGGATGTCCTCTTAAAAAGAGGACAGTTGGTAACCCTGTCGGTGACCTCCCAAATTTTTATATATTTGAAATTATCTCAAGCTGAAGTATCATTATGTGCAAATTTTCAGATTTTTTTTTTTTTTTTTTTTTTTTTTTTTTGACGAGAAAAGTTTGAGTCTAATGGCCAACGTCGGTACCCTAGTTCCTTAATATAATAACTATAATTAATATAAGTATAATTAATAATTTATACTTTGTAATAACAACTTATATTTTAACTAAGTACGTCTCTATGTTATGTAATCTAAACTATAATAAGTATAGTAATCACAACTCAGTTTAATCTCATAAAATAATATAATGCTATAATTCTTCTGCATTATATGCAAATTAAATAAATTTGCTTTTATATTGATCAAATGAGATCAAATTGTCTATTATTTTAATTCACTAAACGAAAAGTGTGAATTAAAATTATGTCATGTATGATGAGCCTCGTTCATTAAAATTATTATTTTTATAAATTTTAAATTCTTAATTTTATGTTGATATGGTATAGTATATTGAAAAATGCATACAAGTTTAATTAGTACCTAATTATATCTTTAAATTTGCGATATACTAATAAGCTCCATTCCAGGAAAACTGAGGTATTGGGACTTTAATGTAATTCCAAATAGAAAAAATTTGGATCAATTTCTTGGCATTATTAGCGTAATGATTAATGGTGGTTTCTGTACTCTGTAACTTAAACACATTCTATGGCACGTCTATAAAAATGTTCAAACGTTAATGTAACAAAATCTTACAAAATGATATAATTCCTAAATTATTTAACACAATAAGCAAATAAATAAAATTTGCTTATAAATTGATCAACATGAGATCAAATTCTCTATTATTTTTAACAATTAATCTCTCTATAAGAGATATCAATCAATGTTGCTTGAATGCGGTACGTGTTGTTACATTATGTTAATTTAAAACTACATGTAATTATATTATACTATAGACAGGTTTCACTCATATTTAAGAGCCGTCATTTTGCTGGTTATGAATACATAGACCCAGCATAGGAAAAACGTCATTTTTATTTTTTTTTAATAGCAAAAGAAGCTTCAAAGCACAATCAAAGCCTTTTTTCTAGCTTCTAATAAGCTCGAAAAATATGAGAAAAATTAGTACAGTTGAAATAAACTCTTTTTAAGTAAAAAAATTAGAAGAAATGATGTTTCCCCTATGCTGAACAATGCATTGGTCACCACAAACATGGCGACAAAGTGCAAGGATGTACAAGGGGTCTATACTGCAATATTATTTACAAATAAAACAAATATTTTGGTATAAAACTCTAATCATTGTCCCCCCCCCCCCCCCCCGAATAAATCTGTCCGTTCGCGTTAAAGTTTCCTCATATATTTAACATATTATGGAGACATGAACGCTGCGGTCAGATTTATTCTAGGGGAGTGTACGTACGTTTTGATGCATTCTATTTATTTTTAAATGATGAATGACGATAAATTTATTTTCTTTTGTTCTTCTACGAATTATACGTACACAATTTTTGCATAATAAAATTATACGTACAAAATTGTATATGGTCAAATATTTCATTAATTAGTAATTATGACTCTCTCTAATTTTAAATGTATCATGTTTTTAGTTTTAAAATGTTTTGTAAAAAAACTTGTGTTGGTTTATTAAAATGATGTTTAATTTCAATATTATTGGAATATAAATTTTATTACTGCAAAATTACACGCAGTTGTAACAAAGTGTGCTTTGCAGTTGACGCCTATCTCGTATTTACTTCTTTATTTCTATTTTACATGAAACTCTATGAATATTAACAATTATTTAAAAGTTGCTCATGAAAAATCATGTACTCAAAAACTTTTTATAGTTACATTAAAAAGTTTTAAATAAAAATGTGTTATATAACGAATCTTATTCATTCAAAACGATTTTTTTTAACATATTAAATTCTCAATTTTATGCAAATTGATTAGAGAATACGTCTAATTTGGAAATTTCTATATATAGTTAATTACAATTATTATTAAATATGCCAGGAAAGCGGAATACCTGTATATGTCTATATTTGTATTTTAATACGATTTATTAAAATTATACAAGATTTTTATATTGTTATATTATAAAATTTATTTTTGTAGAACGAAATGCTAACTGAAGCAGATATCAGCATAATATTTGAATTTACGTCGTTTCGTTCTTGTTTACTTCTACATGTTTAATTTACGAATCTCTTTAATTATTAACAATTATTATAATTTGTTCATGATATCATGATATTGATAATGATAACTTTTTATAATTATATTGAAATATTTTTACTAAAAAAGTGTCCTAAAAGACATTGAGTTTATCATTATTATTGTTTTATTGTTTTTTAAACATTAAATTCTCAAATTTATGCAAATTAATAATGGCACATTATAAAATATATATGTATATACAGATGGATACAAGTCTTATTTACTTCTTAATTAATTGTATATCTGAAGTCACCTTATCAATTAATAAGCTGCTTCATATTTTAGCAAAGCCGAATACCTGTACATGTTTATTTATATGTTTGAATTTTAATACGATTAATTAGAATTATACTTCAATTTAATATTGTTATAATATAAATTTTATTTTTGCTAAAAAATATATTAGAATTTGATGCATAAAATGCTTTGCAATTTACGTATACGCCGTGTACTTCGTGTTTACTTCTTTATTTCTATTTTATGTAAAACTCTGATTATTAAGTTATTAAAATTTGACCATATGATATCATTGACTAAAAAAGAAATTACTTTTATTAAAAACTTTTAATTTAAATTGTGTTATTTGTGACAAACCTTGTTCATTGAAGTTTTTTTTTTTTTTTTTTTTTTTTTTTTTTTTTACTTTGATAAATTCTTAATTTTACGCAAATTAATTAATTAATTAATTTGTCAATGTTATGCAACTTGATATTGTATATTGAGTTACATATTTACTTCTAAATTGTATATCTGAATAAGTCACCTATATAGAAATAAGTTCCATATTCCAGAGAAGTGGAATACCTGATGAACATATTTATATATTGGAAATTTAAAACGAGTAATTAGTTCTCGACATTAATATTGTTATAATATAAACTTTATTTTTGCAAAAAAAAAAAAAAAAAAAATTACAAGAACTTGACGTATAAAATACGCTTTGCAATTTACGTACGCCGTCTACTTCTTTATATTTTACGAATTTCTTTAATTATTAAGAACTATTCATTATATTATTGTCTTAACAACTTGTTATAAATATATTGAAAAGTTAATTAAAATGTGTTATTAATTACGAATTTGACGATCCTTGTTCACTTCTTCAAATGATGTTTAATTTTAATATTCTCAATTTTATGCAAACTGATATGTTATAGTATAGGAATAATACGTGCGTATCTTACCTATCTCTGACGAATTACTTCTTTATTTTATGAATATTATGAATATATTATGATATTAAGTATTAAAAAAGTTAATACCTCGATCACATATATTCACATATATATTCGCACATATATTCAGTGATATATTGCTATTATATTAGCACAATATTGCTACAATATTATTAATATTGGCTATTATATTAGAATTTAGAATTTTTAGTTATATATATTTTATAATAAAATGTATTTTCTAATTAACTTAATGTTCTGTGTAGCAATGAAATAATATATCAATGAATTACGTATCTTTGTTGCAACAAAATGGCTCTTTTTCTTTCTCTAGTGGTTTATATTGATAAATAAAATATAATTTACGTTCTTTTGTACTTCTCAAATAATCATATTGTGTTATATTAAAACATTTCGTGTTACGTATTACCATAGTATATTATGGTATTACGCATTAGGTTCTCTTATCATATATGCAAATATGTTAATATTTTATTAGGTATTTATAATTTAATATAATATATATTATAAAGAAATATTATAACTCGTAATATCTTTAATAAAAAAAAAATGTCTATTTCTATTGGCTTAATATGCAATGCAATCTGATGGAGATTTCAATTACCGCAAAACTACATTTAACTTGTGTTTTTAATTTAAAATTATGTCGGTTGATAATTATACTCTTACTTCTGACATCTCGCTATACTTGAAGTTAATTCAAATCGTGTCTCAACATTTGAACCTTCAGGTTAAACATTTCTTTACGACGTCTACTCTACTTATATATTGTTGATTTATGTTAAATGGTTTATGTAGGTGGAATAATTCTGATATTTTAATGTGTTTAGTTTGTAAGTTCGCGTACATAATGTAAAGTTTACCTTAGAAAATGTGCAGAGTCTTGTTACACTAATTTGCATTGTTGCACATTGGGGAAAAAAAAACTATTTTGAATTTGAATTAAGAATTTAGGCGAGTTATATGTAATCTAATGAAGTCAGGAAGCGGATTTTTTTTTATCAAAATAGACTTAAAAAATTAAAAATGGTCTAAAAATAGTCTCCAAAAATGTTACAGTCTAAAAATATTATTTAAAATTTATATAAATCAATAGTGATTTAAGCAGTTTATTATTATTTTTTTTAATTCTGAAAAGTAGTCTCAGAGATATAGTCGCTAAATAGTCTCCTTTAAATTTTGAACATGTCTTGAAATTGTGTGATGCGTGAGCATTTTATTATAGACTATAGGTAAAAACACTATAGTCATAGTCTAAATATTGATAATAGTCTAAGACTATTTTTCTATAGTTAAAAACACCATAGTCTAAATATTGATAATAGTCTAAGACTATTTTTCTATAGTTAAAAACACCATAGTCTAAATATTGATAATAGTCTAAGACTATTTTTCTATAGTTACAAACACCATAGCCTAAATATTGATAATAGTCTAAGACTATTTTTCTATAGTTGAAAACACCATAGTCTAAATATTGATAATAGTCTAAGACTATTTTTCTATAGTTAAAAACACCATAGTCTAAATATTGATGATAGTCTAAGACTATTTTTCTATAGTTAAAAACACCATAGTCTAAATATTGATAATAGTCTAAGACTATTTTTCTATAGTTTAAAACACCATAGCCTAAATATTGATAATTGCCTAAGACTATTTTTTTATAATTAAAAACACCAGTCTAAATATTGATAATAGTCTAAGACTATTTTTTAGTAATTAAAAACACCAGTCTAAATATTGATAATAATCTAAGACTATTTTTTTGCTCGCTGGAAGTCGCCATTAAAATAAGAATTGTTTTAAAAGGTTATCATTTATTTTGTATTTCTGCGTGTTGTTAATTAACACTTTTTAATAATTTAGGCTACGTAGAATACAATATTGATGTAAGTAAGTATAAGAATCAAAATATGCTTTTTAATTATGAGAAAATTGTGCACTCTAAAACTTAATAAAAGTTCGCTTTTATTGTTTATTCTTTTTATTCGTCTCATTTAACCATTAAATATTTTATTTTATAGGTAAAAACTTATACTTGGATATATAAAGTTAATGATTATGGTAATATTAATTATACTATGCATTATATTATAATGAAATATGATAAAAAAAAAACGCTCCTAATGTTATGTTATTTTTGTAAGCTAAAAATAATTGGTTTTTGAACTTCGAAGTGTAAAATTCAATGACAACCAATCGCCAACGATATCTCGCAACGTTTTATATAAAAACGAAAATTTCTTCTTGATGTTAAAAATATAATATTTATATTAATGATATGATTAGGTATTTTGGTATTTAAAACATATAAAAGTTCTCTTTTATTGTTTCTTCTTTTTATTCGTCTCACTTAACTATTGGATATTTTACTTTGTAAGTACGAACTTATACTTGGGTAAATCAAATGATTGATTATATTATAAAATAACTATACTGTATAATATTATTACAAAATATGTTAAAAACCGCTCTTAATGTACCGTACGTTAGTTTTGTATGTGAAAACTATATTTATATTTTGATCTACGAAATGTAAAATTCAATCAAAATCAATTTCCAACGATATCTCGCAACGTTTTATATAGAAACGAAAATTTCTACTTTAATTAAAAAATATAATAATATATCAATAATTTAAGAGTAATAAAGTGTTTAAAACATATAAAAGTTGACTTTTATTGTTCATTCTTTTAATTCGTCTCGTTTAACTATTGAATAATTTACTTTCTAACTATACGAACTTATACTTGGATAAAAGATATAATTGATTATTATAAAATTAATTATACCAAGTATTATATTATTATATATGTGATAAAACCCTTGTTAATGTACAGTATCATTGTTATGTTATTTGTGTATGCTAAAACTAATAATTATTTTATCTACTATGATTTGTAATATTTCATCACAACCAATCTACAACGATATCTCGCTACATTTTATATAGCAACGAACATTTCTACTTTATAATTAAAAATTATAATATTTATATTAATAATTTGAGAATATTAATATTTTTGACACATATATAAAAGTACGCTTTATTCTTTTTATTCATCTAGCTTATTGCATATTTTATTTTCTAAGTATAAGAACTAATATTATACTTGAATAAAAAAATGATGGATTATAATATAATTAACTATACCAAGTATATTATGTATATTATTATTACAAAATATGATAAAAACCACTCTTAATGTTATGTCATATTTGTTTGCAAAAAATTATTATTTTTTGAACTTTGAGCTGTGAAATCCAATCACAACCAACGATTGCAATTGCCAATAATTATTCGCAACTTTTTATGCAGCATCAACGAAATTTCTTCTTTAATTTAAAAAATATGTTATTTAAAACATAATATAAAAGTACGCGGTTATTGTTTCTTTTTTTTTATTAGTCTTATTTAACTTTTTATACATATTGTACTTTAGAAGTACGAACTTATAATACTTTGATATAAAAAAAAGCTAATGATGAGATAGTGTCAAATAGTCTATAATATAATACTGCAAATTTAGCTCACTGCTCGAGTTTTTTTTATGGTAAAAATTCATCGTGTGTAATAATAATAATAATAATGTAAATCTTATACTCGACTCAAAAAACCTCAGTCGATTTAAATCGGGCATGCCTAAAGTATCGCCCATTGTCACATATGAGGAGAAGGGGGGCGGCTGGGCGATACCATAAAAGGTCGATTGGCAGGTAACTCAGATTTTTTTAGTCGATTATATATATTATGTGCCTTAAATAAATGAAGTTAAACAAATGTAAATTTGATCGTGCTCAATTCCTACAGGTATGTCGTCAGTTTATTGTCAATTCTAATATCTTCTTCTATATTTTTAGTTATTAAATTAACATTATTTGTGTTGGATATATAATTATTAACCAGGGTTCGACCAGGTTTTTAACCCTGCATTTTTGCAAGGCGTTTTTTTTTTTTTTTTTTTTTTAAAAAAGGGCAATAAGATTTTTAAAAATCCCGGTTTTTTAACAAAGCCGATTTATAAAAAAAAAAAAAAAAAAAAAAAAAAAAAAAAGAAGCCAAAATACTATATAAGTCGAAATTCTTAACTTACTTGTATTACTATAATTACTATGAATAAATAAACCTCTATAAAATTTATATTTGATGTTTTTTTTGTGTTTTTTTTTCCAAATATGACTAAAAATATGCAATTGTTTATTATTTAATTATTTTTATGTTATTATTGTAAAAATTAGGAAAAATTAAAAAACTGTTTTTTTTTTACTTAAAAAACCGGGTTTTATTAAAAAAAAAACGGGTTTAATTCGAACCCTGTTATTAACAGAGCACCATGATAATGATAAAATCTCCTTAATTTTTATATAATGTTTCTAAAATGAATAAAACGTAATATTAATTAAATTATAAGAGAACTATAAAATATAGTAAATTACTTAAGGGAGTAAGGTACCGACCTTATATCTCAAAAACTAGTGTTTTGTGTCTAAATTTGGTGTCATTGTGTAGCTAAGGGTCACACCTAGCCGTGATAAAAATTTCATGATGTTTGACCGTCCCAAAAAAAAAATTTATTGAAATTAACATTGAGCCTTATGGGCATAAAATTTCAAAAAATCGTATAAAATTAATTTGCACGGTGGCCCCCCAAAATTTTTATATATTTGAAATTGTATCAAGCTGAAGTATTGTTGTGCAAAATTTCAGATTTTTTTTAACGAGAAAAGTTTTGAGTCTAATGGCCGACGTCGGTACCCTACTACCTTAATTTTAATATTATATTGTAATATAAATTTTGTTGCTGCAAAATACCGTGCAGTTGTAACGAAGTGTGCTTTGCAATTTACACCTAAATCTCGTATTTACTTCTTTATATTTCTATTTTATATGAACTCTATAAATATTAACAATTATTTAAAAGTTGCTCATGAAAAATCATGTACTCAAAAACTTTTTATTTTATACTGAAAAGTTTTAATTAAAAATGTGTTATATGTATAACGAATATTAATCATTCAAAACTTCTTTTTTTTTTTTAACATATTTAATTCTCAATTTTATGCAAATTGATTGGTAAAATATATTATACAAATAATTACAAGTCTTGTTTACTTCTGAATTGTATATCATAAGTCACGCTATGCCTATAATATATAAGCTTGGAGGTTTTTGGTTTTAAAATGTTAAAAAAATTCTATGGCTCTAAACACGTGAAAGTATGTCTAGTGTTTTTTTTATTAAATATCTACGGTATTAGTGTGACAGTTATCTCAAAAATCGCAAAAAAAAAAAAAAAAAAAAAAAAAAAAAAAAAAAAAAAAAGTGTTTTTCTCGCAGGTGTATTACATACGGGGACTCTTAGCTTTCCTCAAGTTTCCACGCGCACTATACCAAAAATAAAGCTGCATTTCAGGAAAACAGAGGCAAAATCTTTGATGTGTATTTCAATTTCCTCATAAAGAAAAAAGTATTTCAAACTACTTTACATTATTAGCGTAATGATTTCTGGAACTTTGCTTACTAACAAGTAAGTATATCTCACAAGCATATTCTATATAGCTCGTCTATATCGACTGCATACTAATTGTAAGTATATCTCATGACCAAGTAACAAGTAAGTATATCTCATTAAGTCGTAGAACATATTTAAGAGCCGCCATTTTGTTGGTCAGGAATACATAGGCCAGCAAGGAAAAACGTGATTTTTATATTTTTAATAGCAAAAGAAATCTCAATTCAAGCCTTATTTCTAGCTTCTAATAAGCTCGAAGAATATAAGAAAAATTTGTACAGTTAAAATAAACTCTTTTTGTGTGTAAAAAGTTAGAAGAAATGATGTTTCCTCCTATGCTGAACAATGCATTAGGCACCACAAACATGGCGATAAAGCGCAAGGATGTGCAAGGGGTCTAAAAAAAAAAAAAAAAAAAAAAAAAACGATGTAATATAAATTACAGCAAAATATATGAATTGCTTTGCAATTTACGCCGCCACGTCTTCTTCGTTTTTACTACTTTACGTCTAATTTAGAAATATGCGAAATATCTATTATAGTTAATTACAATTATTATTAAATGTGCCAGGAAAGTGGAATACTTGTACATGTCTATATTTGTATTTTAATACGATTTATTAAAATTATACTTGATTTTGATATTGTTAAATTATAAATTTTATTTTTTTGTTGAAAAAATGCTACATAAAGCAAATTACAGACAATTTTATATTATGTATATGAATTGACATCGTCTTCTTCGCGTTTACTTCTTTATGTCTAGTTTACGAATCTCTTTAATTATTAACAATTATTATCATTTGTTCATGTTATTATGATATTGATAACTTCTTATAATTGTATTGAAATTTTTTTACTAAAAAAGTGTCCTGAAAGAAATACCTTATTCATTAATCATTATTAATATTTTTTTATTAATTTTTTTTTCAATATATTAAATAATCAATTTTATTCAAATTAATAATGGCACATTATAAAATAAATATATTGAGAGATGGATATAAGTCTTATTTACTTCTTAATTAATTATTAATTGTATATCTAAAGTCACCTTATCAATTAATAAGCTGCTTCATATTTTATGAAAGCCGAATACTTTGCATACATGTTTATTTATATATGTTTGAAGTTTAATACGATATACTTCAATTTAATATTGTTATAATATAAATTTTATTTTTGCTAAAAAATATAATTTAGAATTTGATGCATAAAATGCTTTGCAATTTACGTATACGCCGTGTACTTCGTGTTTACTTCTTTATTTCTATTTTACGTAAAACTCTGTTTATTTAGTTATTAAAATTTGACCATATGATACCATGCGGACTGAAAAAAGAAATTAATTTTATTGAAAACTTTTAATTAAAATTGTGTTATTTGCGACAAACCTTGTTCATTGAAGTTTCTTTTCTTTTTTTTTTTTTGTTTTTTGTTTTTTTTTCTTTTTTTTTTAACTTTGATAAATTCTCAATTTTACGCAAAATTTGATATTGTATATTGAGTTACATATTTACTTCTAAATTGTATAGCTGAGCAAGTCACCTAGCATATTCCAGAGAAGTGGAATACATGTTTATATATTGGAAATTTAAAACGATTAATTATCGACATTAATATTGTTATATTGTTATTATTGTTAAATATAATTTTTATTGAGAGTTTGTAATTTAACGCCTATTTTACACGGGTAGTTTTAATGAAAGGGTTTAGCTTTCGTGTTACACCGTGTTATATAAGCAGTAAACTGACATTGAAAAGGAATTCGGCTCGACCGGGACGAGCCGAATTCCTTTTCAATGTCAGTTTACTGCTTATATAACACGGTGTAACACGAAAGCTAAACCCTTTCATAAATTTTATTTTTGCAAAAAAAAAAAAAAAAAAAAAAAAAGATAAAAAAAAAAAAAAAAAAAAAAAACTTGACGTATAAAATACGCTTTGCAATTTACGTACGCCGTCTACTTCTTTATATTTTACGAATTTAATTTCTTTAATTATTATATAAGAACTATTTGATATTATTGTCTTAACAATTTGTTATAAATATATTGAAAAGTTAATTAAAGCGTGTTATTAATGACGAATTTGACGATCCTCGTTCACTTCTTCAAATGATGTTTAATTTTAATATACAGTATAATTCTCAATTTTATGCAAACTGATATGTTATAGATAGGAATAATTTGGGTATCTTACCTATCTCTGAATTACTTCTTTATTTTAAGAATATTATGAATATATTATGATATTAAATATTAAAAAAAGTTAATATCTCGATCACATATATTATTCACATATATATTTGCATATATATTCAGTGATATATTGCTATAGGGCTATTATATAAGAATTTAGTATTTTTAGATATATATTTTATAGTAAAATGTATTTTCTAATTAACTTAATTAGCAATAAAATAATATATCAATGAATTACGTATCTTTGTTGCAACAAAATGGCTCTTTTTCTTTCTCCAGTGGTTTATATTGATAAATAAAATATAATTTACGATCTTTTGTACTTCTCAAATTATCATAATGTGTTATATTAAAACATTTCGTGTTACGTATTACCATAGTATATTATGGTATTACGCATTAGGTTCTCTTATCATATATGCAAATATGTTAATATTTTATTAGGTATTTATAATTTAATATAATATATTAAGAAATATTATAACTCGTAATATCTTTAATAAAAAAAAAATTTCTATTTCTATTGGCTTAATATGCAATGCAATCTGATGGAGATTTCAATTACCGCAAAACTACATTTAACTTGTGTTTTAATTTAAAATTATGTCGGTTGATAAATATACTCGTACTTCTGACATCTCGCTATACTTGAAGTCAATTCAAATCGTGTCTCAACATTTGAACCTTCAGGTTAAACATTTCTTTACGACGTCTACTCTACTTATATCGTTGATTTATGATAAATATGGTTAAAGGGGAAATAATTCTCATAGTTTAATGTGCCTAGTTTGTAAGTTAACGTATAATATAATGTAAAGTTAACCTAAACAAATGTGCAGTCTTGTTACACTAATTTGCATTGTTGTGCATTTTGGCAAAAAAAAAAAAAAAAAAAAAAAAAAAAAAAACTATTTTGAATTTGAATTAAGGATTGTAATCTAATGGAAGCAGATAATTATATTTTCTTCTTTTTTATTATCAAAATAGTCCCCACAAATGTTAAAATTAATAGTCAAAAATATTATTTGACATTTATATTGCTTAATAGTGATTTAATTAGTTTTAATTTTTTCTATTTTTTATTTGTATTTTAGTCGGAAAAGTAGTTTCGGAGACATAGTCCCTAATTAGTCTTCTTTAAAATTTGGACATGTCTTGAAATCGTGTGATGATACCATGTATTACAAATAAAATATTATTAAAACCGCTCTTAATGTTATGCTATTTTTGTATGCAAAACTAAATATTTATTAACTATGATGTGTGAAATACAATCGGCAACGATATCTCGCAATGTTTTATATAAAAACCAACGTTTCTTCTTGATGTTAAAAATATAATATTTATATATTAATGATTAGATATTTTGGTATGTAAAACATATAAAAGTTCACTTTTATTGTTTCTTCTTTTTATTCGTCTCACTTAAATATAGGATATTTTACTTTGTAAGTACGAACTTATACTTGGGAAAATCAAATGATTGATTATTATTATAAAATTAACTATACTGTATAATATTATTACAAAATATGTTAAAAACCGCTCTTAATGTACCGTACTTTATTTTTGTATGTGAAAACTATATTTATATTTTGATCTACAAAATGTAAAATTCAATCAAAATCAATTTCCAACGATATCTCGCAACGTTTTATATAGAAACGAAAATTTCTACTTTAATTAAAAAATATAATAATATATCAATAATTTAAGAGTAATAAAGTGTTTAAAACATATAAAAGTTGACTTTTATTGTTCATTCTTTTAATTCGTCTCGTTTAACTATTGAATAATTTACTTTCTAACTATACGAACTTATACTTGGATAAAAGATATAATTGATTATTATAAAATTAATTGTACCAAGTATTATATTATTATATGATAAAACCCTTGTTAATGTACCGTACTATTGTTATGTTATTTGTGTATGCTAATTAGCTAATTAGCTTTAAAGCTAATAATTATTTGTTGTACTATGAAATGTTATATTTCATCACAATTAATCTACAACGATTTCTCGCAAAGTTTTATATAGCAACGAAAATTTCTACTTTATTAAAAAATGTAATAATATATTAATAATTTGTGAATTTTTTATGGTGTTTAAAACATATAAAAGTACGCTTTATTCTCTTTATTCGTCTCGTTTCACTATTGCATATTTTATACTTTCCAAGTACGCACTAATACGTGGATAAAATGATTGATTATAATTAAATAATTATACCAAGTACATTATGTATTAAATTATTACAAAATATGTCAAAAACCACTCTTAATGTTATGTCATATTTGTTTGCAAAAAATAAATAATACTTTTGGGACTTTGAACTGTGATATCCAATCACAACCAACGATTGCAATTGCCAATAATTATTCGCAACTTTTTATGCAGCATCAACGAAATTTCTTCTTTAATTTAAAAAATATGTTATTTAAAACATAATTTAAAAGTACGCGGTTATTGTTTCTTCTTTTTTATTAGTCTTATTTAACTATTGCATATTGTACTTTAGAAGTACGAACTTATAATACTTTGATATAAAAAAAAGCTAATGATGAGATAGTGTCAAATACACTGTTATAACGATACGTAATTTTACAGGATTTAAACTGCATAATAGCAAAACGGAGAGTTACAGGATGCGTCGTTTTTATAAAAAACTGCATTTGCTGTTATTTTTAATATTACTGTAAAATTACTGGAAAAGTACGGGCAAATTGACGTACAGAAAGAAACGTACAACTACGTTGTGCTTGTGCTACAGCAACTGCAGTTTTTGTCACGGCAAGAAGCAGTTACAGGGTTAAGACGGTGATTGTCCGTATAAGTACGTTCAATTTTGCACAACGGCATCACCGTATTTATGATCGTACGGCAACTGCAGTTTTTGTAGACTAAAAACTAGGGGAGGGGGATTCGAGGGGAGAAATCTGCCTCCCGTGCTTTCACTAAAAACAGCCAATTTTCATTGAAATGGCTATTCTTTGTGATATTGTCAAAAACTATGCATTGAAGAATTTAATTAAAAGTATCAGTTTTATAAAATTGTTTTTATGCTTTTACTTAAAACATCTACCACAAAATGCAAATAACTAGTAAATATTTTATGCAAAAAAGAAAAATGAAGAAATCGTATTAACTGATAGACCTCAAAATAGCTAGGCTCAGTGAATAATTTATAATTTCATTACAAAACTACAACTATAGTCTAACAATATTACGATCCACAGCCAAATAATATTATGAGCCCATGTTCCCGCTATAATTAAATATGTTTTCATCATAATTTTTTATTAATCAAATTAATATTTTGATTTTTATCTGGCTAAATTCACCAGTAAAATTACAGATAAAGCAGCAAGGAAAGCTGTTATTTCACAGCAAAACGCAATTAATAAACGGTATATCAATATATCAAATATTATAAATATATAATAATTAGTTATAATATATAATATATATAAATGCAAAATAACGTGCATGTTCCGTTTAGGTACGGCAAATGCAGTTTTTGTTTGCTACGGCGGAACCCGTGAAAAAACGAACTAGGCGTAAATATACGTACAGCGCGCGTAACTCAGAGAAACTGCAGATGCCGTTTTTTCACGGTAAAGCCGTCTATCGCCTGTAGTATGCAATGACCAGTTAATACACGGCGTTTGCAGTTTTGAAACCGTATGCATTTTTGCTGTTTCCGACTTTACTGTGTTCCTGTAATATCACGGCAGTTGCAGTTACACAAATAACCGCGGAGTTTGCAGTTATTTTACACCAAACTTTGCTAACAGTGTAGTCTATAATATAATACTGCAAATTTAGCTCACTGCTCGAGTTTTTTTTATGGTAAAAATTCATCGTGTGTAATAATAATAATAATAATGTAAATCTTATACTCGACTCAAAAAACCTCAGTCGATTTAAATCGGGCATGCCTAAAGTATCGCCCAATGTCACATTTGAGGAGAAGGAGGGCGGCTGGGCGATACCGTAAAAGGTCGATTGGCAGGTAACTCAGATTTTTTTAGTCGAGTATATATATTATGTGCCTTAAATAAATGAAGTTAAACAAAATGTTAATTTGATCATGCTCAATACCTACTGGTATATCGTCAATTTATTGTCAATTCTAATATCTTCTTCTATATTTTTAGTTATTAAACTAACATTATTTGTGTTGGATATATAATTATTAACCAGGGTTCGACCAGGTTTTTAACCCTGCATTTTTGCCAGGCGGTTTTTTTTAAAAAAAAACGGGCAATAAGATTTTTAAAAAACCCGGTTTTTTAATAAAGCTGGTTTATATATAAAAAAAAAAAAAAAAAAAAAAAACCAAAATACTATATAACAGTCGAAATTCTTAATTTACTTGTATAATTAGTAATTACTATATACTATAAAATTGATATTTGATTTTTTTTTTTTCAAATATGACTAAAAAATATGCAAGTTTATTATTTTATTATTTTTATGTTATTATTGTGAAAATTAGGAAAAAATTAAAAAACCGTTTTTTTTTCTTAAAAAAACGGGTTTTATTAAAAAAAAACGGGTTTAATCCGAACCCTGTTATTAACAGAGCACCATGATAATGATAAAATCTCCTTAATTTTTATATAATGTTTCTAAAATGAATAAAACGTAATATTAATTAAATTATAAGAGAACTATAAAATATAGTAAATTACTTAAGGGAGTAAGGTACCGACCTTATATCTCAAAACTAGTGTTTTGTGTCTAAATTTGGTGTCATTGTGTAGCTAAGGGTCACACCTAGCCGTGATAAAAATTTCATGATGTTTGACCGTCCCAAAAAAAAATTATTGAAATTAACATTGGGCCTTATGGGCTTAAAATTTCAAAAAATCATATAAAATTAATTTGCATGGTGACCCCCCAAAATTTTTATATATTTGAAATTGTCTCAAGCTGAAGTATCATTGTGCAAAATTTCAGATTGTTTTGACGAGAAAAGTTTGAGTCTAATGGTCGACGTCTGTACCCTACTTCCCTAACAAAATAAATAAATAAGTAATAATTATAAATCTATATGTACTCTACTCGTGGAAAATATGAAGATATGAAATTTTGTACTACACTAAACAATGTTATTCATTGTTCAATTATGGCATCGAAGCGCATTTCTTTATGACGTCATGCGCACACACCCTATATAAACAATAATTTCTTATATAACTTAAAAATATGATATTTATATTAATAGTTTGATAGCTGTACGTTGTGTGAAACATAAAAGTTCGCTTTTATTGTTTATTCTTTTTTATTCGTCTTATTTAATTAATGTGTGTTTTATTTTATAAAGTATATCAACTTATACTTTGACAAAAGCAAAGCAAACTTATTATGTTAATATTAATTATACTAACAAGTGAAATATAATTATAAAAGATGTTAAAACTTAAATAAACTTATACAAATGTAAATTTGATCTTGCTTTATGCCTACAGGTATATGTCGTCAATTTATTATCATTTCTAATATCTTCTTCTATATTTTTAGATATTTAATTAACATTATTTGTGTTGAATATATAATTATTAACACAGCAGCATGATAATGATTAAATCTACTTAATTTTAAGAAAATGTTTCTAAAATGTATATTACGTAATATTTATAAAACTAGGACTCTAAAATATAAATGCAGTAAATTACGTCTTATATCAGAATAAATAAATAATATGTACTCTAGAACACGTGGAAAATAAAGGTGTGTTACACATTACGTCATTCTGAGTGCTTTTCGATGCTCTTCTTGAGTAATGAACAGGGGCGGATCCAGGAATTTTGTTTGGGGGGGGCGATCTCCCAGGAAAATAAACATGATGGACCCGGGGGGGGGGGGGGGGTTAGCGCGCCGCAGGCGAAAAATTTTATTTGGCCACGCCCCTTTTTTGAAAAAAATGCGAAATTAGTATGCCTTTGAAAAAATATTCTTGAATTGCCAAAATTTTTATTTTGTATTTTTTCCTTTTTTTTATGTAAGCAAAAAAAAAAAAAAAAAAAAAGTAGCAGTATACAAAATGTTTTCAGAAATATTTTCTATTTTGATCTCTGTTAAATTATTAATGTTATTTCAATGAAAAAAAAAATCTTGAAAAAAAAGGGCAAAATTAAAAAAATAAACTATTAATATTTTTCTGTTTTTTTTTTCTTTTTTTTTTTTTTTTTTTTTTTTTTTTTTTTTTTTTTTGGTATACCAATCTACTAAAAATTGTTTTGCACTTTTTAAAACTATTATGATTCATAATAGTTTTAAAAAGTGCAAAACAATTTTTTATGATATATTGTAAAACATAACTTATATTTGGATGAAAAATATTTTGAGATAAAAATTATCAAATTTACATTAAAGTTTGTTTTTTTTTAGTTCTTATATCGCAAGCAAAATATTTCTTGGATGTCCAAGTATTAACAGAACTATATCTCTTATATACTACCCTGATGACATGACAACTAGGGGATGTTAAAAAAAATTTTTGTTGTTATATAATCAGGATTCAAACGCTTATCCCGCAATAAAAGTTGCGCCGAAGGCGCAAAAAAATTTTTTTTATGAACTAATTTTTTTCAATTTTTGCTCATTTTTTTCCACCCACGTGGGCCGTTTGGGGGGGGCGGTCGCCCCCACCGCCCCCCCCCTGGATCCGCCCCTGGTAATGAATAACATTGCTCAGCATAGGACAAACGTAGTTTTGGGCTATTTTCTTTGGAAAATTAGCTATTTTTTTTTGTCATTATTATTTTTCTTGCATACTTGAGGTACTAATTCAACCTGTTAACAACCTGCTCTCAAAAAAATTGCGAAGTATTTTTAAACTGGCAAAATGTGCAATTTTCCTATACCGGCCAATGTTATTTAGTACTCACTTATGACGTCGACTTTAACATGAATGAAACCACCCTGTAAATAATGAAGTTTACAAAATTTTGTATTATACAAAAAGCAAAAAAAAAAAAAAAAAAAAAAAAAAAAAAAAAAAAAAAAAAAAAAACTCCATCGGTATTTTTTTTTTTTTTTTTTACATGTTCAATTTTAATGTTGAAATGCTCTTAGAAAAAATTATTTGGTCTACCAGAATGATAGCAAATTGTTTTATAAATTAAATATTTCCTCTTTCCACAGCTTCTCAAGTTAAGATTTTAATACTTAAAACCACTCCAAATAAAATTATGTAAAAAAAAAAAAAAAAAAAAAAAAAAAAAAAATGGTATGCCACGGTGCAACATGTAAATTACAAATTTTAATTATAAAAAAACGTTAATATTTTTGACTGCCTAGTGCCTATGGTCACAAGTTTTAATTTTTTTCCTTTTTTTTTTTTATTTTTTTTTTTTATATTTCCGATCAATTTGTGTACATACACATACACGACAAAACAAGATCGAGCGTCTTTTTATTACGGTTTAATTAATCATGTTCGAAAACCATGTTTTCCAACTGATAAAATGACGATCACCTATGGCTATTCAAATGTAATGCGCATTTTTTAGTGCAAGAAATGACAGTTTACGAACAACTCAAACTCAAAATGTGTATCGTAAAATTAAACACAAAAAACCTCAAATTATATTTTATACTATCAAATATTTAGTGGAATATTTCATAACTTCGTGTATTAAAAATATATATAATATGTATAAAAAGCAATAAAAAAACAAGAACATAAAATAAAATTACATAATTGTTCGGTGTAACAAAATCTACATGATCGCAACGGCCTAAAACTTTTACAAAATTTATATATAAATTAATTTTAAACTATGTACATACCTTTACAAATTGTCATCCCATTTCATTGATGATCTACTAACGAAGAATCAAAACACACATTTCAAAAATTATGTATGTACATAGATATTAAATATGCACAAAAAATGCGGTCTTATTTTGCATATACATATACAGCCTCAGAGCGTTGATAATTGAAGTTCATTTAATCATTAAAAATGCTAAGATAGTAAATTAGAAGCTCCTCAATCCTCATCAAAGCATTAATTAAAAAATCGATGCAAAAAAAAAAAAAAAAAAATCATTTGCATATGCATATACAGCCTCAGAGCGTTGATAATTGAAGTTCATTTAATCATTAAAAATGCTAAGATAGTAAATTAGAAGCTCCTCAATCCTCATCAAAGCATTAATTAAAAAATCGATGCAAAAAAAAAAAAAAAAAAAATCATTTGCATATGCATATACAGCCTCAGAGCGTTGATAATTGAAGTTCATTTAATCATTAAAAATGCTAAGATAGTAAATTAGAAGCTCCTCAATCCTCATCAAAGCATTAATTAAAAAATCGATGCAAAAAAAAAAAAAAAAGTCAAAGCTCCTGAGTGAAGCAGTGCGAATATTCAATCAAATATCGCGTTGCTGCACAAAATAGCTTATTATATATGTAATTCTTATCACACACTTGTTGCCATTTATATTTTAATTTTTACACTTTTTTTTTTTAATTGCACAAATTATAATTATAAATTTTCACGTAGCACACGATTAATTAGCTTTCTAATAATTTAATTTTTAATTATTCAATTATTCACCACCATTTATTTTTTTTCCCCTTCGCATTTATAGTTATATCTTTTTTTATGACACTTTATTTTATAATAAATAAATATACACAATGCATATTTGTCTAAATATGCATATAAATTTCTACGAAGATCACATATTACATTTATATTGCCCGATGAATTATGAAGCAAAAACTACACCGCACCTACCCCTAAGATTTGCTTCTTCAGACTGGCAAAGTTGGAGATAAAACGCGGCAATATTTCTCTTACATGACATTTGATTGGTCACATTTTGCCCAGACCGACGAATTGTAACGTTTGATATAAAATTACAAGTTTGGACTCTTCCTATTAATGTGTGGGTGCGGGGGTGTGAGGGTTGAAAATAATGGCACGTGCAGTGCCTGTCTCTGTGACCTTGACAATTTAGAACTAAAATAAATATTTGATAGCGATCTAATTTTACACTGTCTTTTGCTTGTATAAATAAGTATGTACGTATGAAACTATGGAATTGCATTCTATTTAAAAATATGATAATAATAGCAATTAAAACATTGCAACTTTTAAATAAATTGGTACATAATCTCAGATTATATTATTTGTTTATTATTATTATTTTATGAAACTAAAATGTACAAAAAATTTGATGGTCTACGAAGAAAATATTATCATAATTATGTAAACAATAATTATTATAATTATATATATGTATACGATTTTTTTTTTTTTTTTTTATTCATTCAATAAACTAAAAAGAAAAAGATTAATTGCACCTGCACTCGCCGGAGTGCGTGGTCAAAAAGTGATATTTTTGCAACACAATTTGGTATTTCATTGCGATCGCTATCTTACTTCCGCTATGGTTGTGGACTTATACTTAACTCGTTTACTGCAAAGGAGAGATTTGGAGAGAGAGAGAGAGAGAGAGAGAGAGAGAGAGAGAGAGAGAGAGAGAGAGAGAGAGAGAGGAAACAGAGACGACAAAAAAAACTTTTTCTTTGCAGTAATACGACTATTACGACAGATAAAAGGTGCATTATGCATATTATCCGCATGACGTCATATTTAATGCACTTGGAGGCCATACTGGAGAAGTGAATAACATTGCGCTCAGCATATAGGACAAACTTCATTTTTGGCTATTTTCTTTGGGAAATCAGTTAATTCTTTGTTATTATTATTTTTCTCCCCTACTTGAGATACAATTAACCTACATTACTACTCTCAAAAATATTGCAAAGTATTTTTAAATAACAAAATGTGAAAAATTTCTTTTTGTGACGTTTGTTCCATGCTGAGCAATGTTATTCATAATTGATCCAGTGTGGCGTCCAAGCGCATTCTTGCGCTTTTTCATGTACAAAATTAACACACTATACCCTATTTAATTAATCATAATATTAAGACAACAAAATGTGTAAAAAAAATCATTTGGAGAGAGAGAGAGAGAGAGACGGATAAGCGGAACAATAAATATAATAAAAGTGATGCAATTGAAAAATTACTAGATAATGAAAAACTTTCAAATATATATTATTATTATAGAAAATAAAATTTGTGCATAAAAATTTATTTGTTTCTTATGTTATATATATATTTTAAATTTTTTATTAAATTTTTTTATATAATATAAGTTATAATAAAAATAATAAAATGGCTTTAATAATATCTTTACAACCCCTGTACACGTATCCTTTTTATCTAAAATTTGAAATTTTATAAATTCGTATTTTTTATGATATGTTATACATAGATTCTTATTATTTTTATTTTATTTATTTTTTTTTTATAATATTTATTTATTTTATTGGATTAATTTCTTTATTGCAAATTATTATTAAAAAATATAAAATATTTTGATATTTATTTAATTTTCTTTATCATATTTAATGCGCTTGGGCGCCATACTGGAGTAGTGAATAACATTGCTTTAGTATAACAGGACAAACGTTCGTTTATGTCTATTTGCTTGGGCAAATCTATTAATTTTTGGTTATTATTATTTTTCTCACATACTTGAGATACTAAATCAACAATATCAATGCTCTCAAATATATTGCTTATGCATTTTAAACTGGCAAAATTTGCTATTTTCCTATATTGCCCATGTTATTGAGTGATCCAACATGGCGTCGACTATAACATGAATGCACAAATCTTATACATTAACCATTCTTATCATGAGATTATTTTTAATAAAATATTAAAATTGAGTTATTATATAATTTCGATATTTTAATTTTCGCTTTTTAATATAAAATATGTAGATCTTTACTATATAATTTAAGTTGTATAATATTTAAAAATGTATAATTATAAGTATTATAGATAAATGCAGATTTTGTTATTTTGTTTTATTCAGTTTAATATTAGTATTAAATTTAATACAGATTTTGGGTTATACAGTACATCGCAATATATTTGCAATTACATAAATTAAAATGCATACGTACTATTTAATGTACTGTTAAGCACCTATAGTTGATAAATAAAATATTGAATAAGTATAAATTAACTCACTTAATTTTTACATATTTTTATAATACGCACAAATAATTAGACTTTTAATTGATTTATATGAAACATGACGTAAATTTGATCACATCAGAAACACAGTGATAAATGTACTGTATTATCTGATGTTAGTTAAATTATTATACTTTACTTGCTGTAGTTAAACTGTAATATTTGATGCTAGCCTAATGTTACCAGGGTACATAATATGTGGAGCTGACTGACAGCTGTCTATGTCACACCACACAACCACTTTATCATCTCTCACTGAGGCTGGCAGAACGTTGGCAGTGGCGCACTTCAACCATCTCTTTGATCTGCCTGTGTGGATCTCACCTGACACAGGTAAAATATAATTAATATAATTTTAATTAAATTAATTGAAAAGGCGTAGAACAACATTAAACAAAAAACATGTCTAAGATCATAATATAATTTTATTTAAATAATTAAAGCCGTAGAATAAATTTAAAAAAAACATGCCCAATATCCTAACATACCTAAATATGGCTTGAATCATTGATTTCTAATTTATTTTACATTTACAAAATGAAAGCTGCGGGTTTATGACGTCACAGCACATTAGTCCACGCGATATATGGCTACTGTATTAGGATATTAGGACACTAGGATATTAAGACACTTATTTGTTCAGAAAATATTACTCCAATAATATCAATTAATTTAAAACACCCATACATTAACCATATCATATGTGAGTTTATAAATAGTTCTTCTCTTTATTTAACATTGAAAAAGCCATGCATGTTGTAACCCTGAACTTCCTCTTTGAGACTAATTATCATAAATTGATTAATTGTTTGTAATGACTGTTGCCAGACTCCTCCTATTGTCTAGACTTCGAGCTGAAAGTTCAGGAGAGATCCAGGTAGCGACACACTGCGCCCTGCAACGTGGTCAAGCTTCAGTGTTAGTGCAGTAAGAGAATAAAGGGCAGGACAGCGGTCGTTTCTTATCGCAATTCTTATCCCACCCCTGCGATAGCGTTCATAAAGTTAGCATTGTCCAAGCTCTTATCGCTGCGCTAAGAAAAGGGGATAAGAATGACGGCTGTCCTAGGCTTAAGTGTACATAAACATTTAGTGTGCTGTGTGAACCAAGTGATCTTAGCTTAAAGCCCTTGTCAACTTGCTTTTTAATCATTTAGAATACTAGACTGATAATTACCATACCTTATTATCCATGAATTAGACACCAACACATTGATTTGTTTTTATTTTCATTTATTTTAATTTTAACTGTTATATCACGTATCTGACGTCACAATGTAACGCCGCCAATCACATTAATGCGAAGAAGGCATTATTATGTTGTTTGTTGTATATATATATATATATATATATATATATATATATATATATGTTTTTTGTATCGTCGATATTTGTAATTGTTTGATTTGAATGGAATATATTACTGTATATTATATACTCGTATGTCTACACAAAGATATTGTGTGTTTAATATGCAATATATTGCATATAATATATATATATATGTATATATATTATATACATATATATATATATATATATATATATATATATATATATATATATATATATATATATATATATATATATATATATATATATATATATATATATATATATATGTATGTATGTATTAACTGTATTTTTGTCATGATTATACTTTAATTTCTGTATGAATTAGAGAGAAAAATTTGTAAATTTTTGTAAATATTTTGTTATTGCACACAATGTTGTTTTGACAAAGTGATATTTTCTGTTTATAACTTTATTTTGCAAATAAATATGCACTTATATGTTTTCTGAAGAATAGTAATATAGTATCACTTTTACCTATATATTTACAGCAAATTAGCGATTCCGATAAACACAAAATACTAAATAAATAAATAAATAGTATAATTCAGAAAGAGAGAGAGAGAGTTTAAAATATAGGTTCGTTTTCTCCTTATCAAACATAACTTTTGTGCACAATATCAGTCTTATACTTTACATTTATATATATATATATATCGATGCTTACGCGTCGAAGTGAACGAACTACACTTTACAAATTTGGGGAAAAATGAACGATCTGCTTTTGGCGCTTCTACGCGTTTTAACACGAGAACTATATGGGGGAACTTGGAAATTGTAAAGTGTAGAACGTTTATTTTTCCCCAAATTTGTAAAGTGTAGTTCGTTCACTTCGACGGGTAAGCATCGATATATATATATATATATATATATATATATATATATATATATATATATATATATATATATATATATATATATATATATATATATATATATACATACATATATATATATATATATATATATATAAATAAATTACTGCTCCAACATAGGTAACTGAAAGGGAACGTAAAATTTAAATAACTCATTTAAAAACAATTAAGACAGTAAAAGAAAATCTCTTATATAACACTACAATATTTTATAGATTTTTTTATCCTTCCTTTATTTATTTATTTATTTTTTCTTTTTTTTTTGTCAAAACAATTATTGAGAGCTATAATTGCATTTTTTTATTGTGTTGTTGTTTTTTTTGCTCACTCTACAAGCAGAAACTTAACTAAGTGTTAAGCGTTAAGCCACATATGTCACAGACATTCACACACGTGTGTTCATATATATGCGGGTGCTGACGTCACATAAGTCACATAGTCGGTGCTTAGACTCTTGCATGTGCGGTACGCTCCAACTACAAGTGACCATCTCACTTGCAATTTCCCTACTCGAAGCTCGATTCTTGCAGCCTTCTTGCGGCGATGATAGGGTTACCAAGACGAGATAGATACACGCTAGAATACTCACGGCTGCATGGAATTTCCTCGCGACAACGTCGTAGATGAGAAGCACGAGGTTTGGTTTACGGACAATCACGTGACCACGTTGCGACGATCGAGTAAAGGAATGCCCGAAGGTAGATGATAGGGCGGCGAACTCTCGTGACTCCCCTCCCGTACAGAGGTGGAGGTGTAGGAGCAGTTCCCAATATGCCTGTTGGTGTTCGGTTTGTTTGGAAGTCTCACATATAATAAATAGAGTAGAGCCGAGCTCCTCTAGTGGGCCCGGAACCGTGTCCTGCTCCGAGTAGGAGTTTATCAATAAGGACCAAGCCATAAGTCATTGCGCATTTCGGGTTGCGCTTATTCTGAGTAAATAGCACAGCTTATATAGAGTCACTATACTGGTGAGGGGTGTGCGAGTGTCGTGTTAGTCAAAGCTCCTGCAGCGCTTTGACCCTTTTTTATCTTTCACTTTAATATTTTTTTTTAATCATTCGAAATTGTTTACTTAAAATATAATTCCTGAAAATAATAAGAGGCAAACTCTGCCTAGCGACACGCCGCTCTCTTACCATATGCTTAGTATACTGTATACTTAATAATTCATAAGTATTACAATTGTTCTTCCTCCTTGTTTTGTCATCACTAGAGAGCGCAAAATTTGTTTTTTTTTTTTTTTTTAATAGTTTACTATATAAGTGTTTTTTTGGGGCAAAATAGGTGGTAAAATATATGTTTTTTAAGAAATAGTGGATTTAATAGTTGATTTTTATTTTATTATATTTTCATGAAAACAACTATTTCCACATTTTTCTCCTATTTGACAACTATTTTGAAAGATAAAAAAGGGTCAAAGCGCTGCAGGAGCTTTGACTAACACGACACTCGCACACCCCTCACCAGTATAGTGACTCTATATAAGCTGTGCTATTTACTCAGAATAAGCGCAACCCGAAATGCGCAATGACTTATGGCTTGGTCCTTATTGATAAACTCCTACTCGGAGCAGGACACGGTTCCGGGCCCACTAGAGGAGCTCGGCTCTACTCTATTTATTATATGTGAGACTTCCAAACAAACCGAACACCAACAGGCATATTGGGAACTGCTCCTACACCTCCACCTCTGTACGGGAGGGGAGTCACGAGAGTTCGCCGCCCTATCATCTACCTTCGGGCATTCCTTTACTCGATCGTCGCAACGTGGTCACGTGATTGTCCGTAAACCAAACCTCGTGCTTCTCATCTACGACGTTGTCGCGAGGAAATTCCATACAGCCGTGAGTATTCTAGCGTGTATCTATCTCGTCTTGGTAACCCTATCATCGCCGCAAGAAGGCTGCAAGAATCGAGCTTCGAGTAGGGAAATTGCAAGTGAGATGGTCACTTGTAGTTGGAGCGTACCGCACATGCAAGAGTCTAAGCACCGACTATGTGACTTATGTGACGTCAGCACCCGCATATATATGAACACACGTGTGTGAATGTCTGTGACATATGTGGCTTAACACTTAGTTAAGTTTCTGCTTGTAGAGTGAGCACCAGTAAGATATATCTATACAGACAAATATAGATGGATTGATACATAGATAGATAGATAGATAGATAGATAGATAGATAGATAGATAGATAGATAGATAGATAGATAGATAGATAGATAGATAGATAGATAGATAGATAGATAGATAGATAGATAGATAGATAGATAGATAGATAGATAGATAGATAGATAGATAGATAGATAGATAGATAGATAGATAGATAGATAGATAGATAGATAGATAGATAGATAGATAGATAGATAGATAGACAGATAGATTGATAGATTGATAATGGAAAAATCGAAAATTGAAGTAAATACAATGAAATTTGGTATATAAGTTCATATAAAATCATCAAAATACAGAACTTTGTTGAAAATTTTTGGGAGCGAAATTTGAATTTTAATCCTACTATAAAAAACAAACAAGATATTTGCAATTTGTTGTTGAAAATGTCAGTATACATATCTAATATACTTAAAATTACTGTTCAGTTCTTTTTAGTAACAGCTTTTTAAAATATATAAACCAAATTTGTATTTAATTTAATTTTTAGTAGGATAACTTTTTTTAATTTATTTTTTATTTTTTTTTTTAGGCTGAATTGTTGTATAAATATTTTTTAAGAAAATATGTGAATTTTCTTGATATGCAAATTGTTAGGACATTAGGAATTTATTTTTCTTATTGCTTTTTTTTTTATCTTTATTTTTTTTTAATTATACTTTGGTAAAAATATAAAAATATGTAAAATTTATATATATATATTTAATATATATTTATATATAGATAAATTTTAATTTTTTAACCTGAGTTATAGAAATTGAATAATAATAAATTTTAAACCATGAAATGTCTTTGAGGCCGACTTTAAGCTATATTGGAGTATCGGATCGGACACATGCTTACGAAACGAAAGTGGCTGTGAACAAAATTACTTATAGTCGGCCTTAAAACAGTTGTTTCTTGATAAGTCAAAAATTTTATATCACCAAACTTAATGATCTGATTAATCGAAATATCAACAATTATGTTGAACACGGGGAAACTAATAAACAACTATTAACTGATTTTTAACGTAAAATTTAAATATTTTAAGACTTTTTTTTTAATTGAAGTATTAAATACCTCGTGGACAAGTTGAATTAGTGTTTGGAACCTCTCTCTCTGTCTCATTGTCTCTCTGTCTGTCTGTCTGTCTGTCTGACTCTCTCTCTCTCTGTCTCTCTGTCTCTGTCTCTGTCTCTGTCTCTGTCTCTCTGTCTCTCTCTCTCTCTCTCTGTCTGTCTGTCTCTCTCTCTCTCTCTCTCTCTGTCTCTTTCTCTCTCTCTCTCTCTTTCTTGTTTATGGTGCTTTCTAGTATAACTACCAAAAAAAGAAATTTTGAATAAAATATTAGTCTTGTAGTCGCTACCTCAATTTTCTTTACCGTTACGTTAAGTTAATATCATACAATACTATAAATTAAGCGAGAACGTTAACTTGCGTTGGATATCACATTAACAGCTTTTATAGACATTATGTTTTTTTTTTATGATTGTTTATAAGTTTAATCATTATGAAGTTAAAATTTTACATAAATTTACTCATTTATAAATAAAAGGTTAATTTTATTTATCATTTCTCTCACTTCGTCAGTTGATTTTGTATTTTTAGTCAGTAAAAAGTAAAAATTTCTTTCAAAAAGTAACGTTATAATTATCGTTATTAATTTGTGTTGATCTATAAATATAATGCAATGTTGTTTATATATCTATATTGTAGAAATAACCAGGTAACGTTATACTTAACTTAACGTAACATTTTACGTTAACAACTACAAGACTGAAATATCAATTAATTAATTTAAATTTGGATACATTTTAATAAATTTAAATTTAATGGTAAAAATATATATTAAACAATAAAGCTTGGTATATAAGTACTTTTTAAAATTAAATTTTTAATATATAATTAATAAAAAATATTTTTTATTTAAATTCATGAGTGCTAATGTTAAAGTACGAAGACGAATAGAAACCACATTTTCTGATCATGAGACTCTACATTAGGGCGTGCTAAGAGGGACATAGAATCTAGGTGAAAGTTTTAAAGAAAGAAGATTTTGATATTTACACAGTGATACATTACGATATGCTGTCTTTAAGTATTTACATGGTTTGGTGTTCATTTTGCTAGATTTTAAATTATTATTATTGACGTTTTTGTCCCATAAGAGCCCATGTTAATTTCAATAATTTTCTCTCTTATCTGATGGTCACGAGGTATGAAAATGTCATCATAGGTAGCTGTTACTGTTAACTTTCAAATGTCATCATAAAGTTTGCCAGTTTTGAGATACAAGACATCTAAACACAACACTTAAATATTATCTTAAGATAGGCAGAAACTCATCAGTAATATGTAATTATTATATTGCACAATACTTCTTACCAGCGATGACGTCACAACATTCTCAGCTGCGCTGCTACAATTCAGTACGGGACCTCTGATTTATCATTACGATTATTGGGAGAAATACGTTATTTAATTATTATTATTTATTTATATTGTAATTACACAGAAAACTATTTTGTACAGTATTTTTTTTCCAAGAAGAAATCTACGGCTCTGATTTAGAAATATAAAAATGAAGGATTCTGTAGGCATTCCTCTTAAAGCCCTTGTCAACTAACTTTTTTATCATTTAGAATACTAGAATGATAATTTCCATACCTTAATATCCATGAATTAGACACCATCACGTTGATTTTGTATTTATTTTCATTTATCTTCCTTTTTGCGGTTATATCACGTATCTGACGTCACAATGTACCGCCGCCAATCACAGTCACCGCTCTGGTCACGTCATAAATTTAAGCCCTTCCCTCAAGTTCTTTACCCCTATCACGGCCCCATCGGTACGTTGTGACGTCAGATACGTGATATAACCGCAAAAAAGAAAATAAACGAAAATAAATACAAAATCAAGGTGGTGGTGTCTAATTCATGGTTAATAAGGTATGTTAATTATCAATCTATTATTCTAAATGATAAAAAAGTAAGTTGACAAGGGATTTAATGTTAAAGGCAAAAAAAAAAAAAAAAAAAATATGGAAATAAAAATCAGTTAGAAATTAAGAGTTTTTAAAATACGACATTCTCTCAATTATAATCCCTTATTTACACTTATTCAGGCCTGATGCAGCTTTTTTTTTACTGTCTGAAAATGCAAAAGCTTAGAAATTTGGGAATTATGCATCTAATAGTTTGCTTTATAATAAAATAAAAATTTGATAAACATTTCGGTAATAATAAAAATTATTTTAATATATATATATGTATGTATGTATATAATTACCAGTGTATATATTTATTTCCATAATAAATTTAAATAATTAAAGCATATTAAAAAAAAAAATAAAATCTATCTAATTTTATAATTTTTTTGTTTATTATAATTTTTTATTTGACATTTCCATCCTTCCTTGAGTGAAAAGTGGCATCTGTCTCCAAGAAATTGATTGTTCTCGTAACAATGACGACATAATTATTGAATTATTTGCGTTGATTTATAAATTTTTAGTAAGGTTAGAAGTGAGTGACGTCATATTCAAATGCGTATCGTAACCATACTGGAGTAATGAATAACATTGCTCAGCAGCGATAAACTTTTTACTTACCTATTTTCTTTGCAAAATTAGTCAATATTTTGTTAATAATATTTTTCTCACATACTAGAGATACTAATTCAACATATTAGCTCTCAAAAATATTGATTTGTTTTTATTATAATAAAGTGACAAAATTTGTTATTATCCCATAACGGCCCATGTTAAATAGTGCTCACTTATGGCGTTCAGTTTAACATGCATGCACACACCCTATATTATCATTTCCTGTTGTGTTTTAAACACAAGTTAAATAAAAATAATAAATTGCATATAGAAATTTTGCTTAAAATACAACGATATTTTTGTCTAGATTTTCTAGTATATATTTATTCAGACTGAATTGTATATCATTTTTTCTTTATTATGTAAAATGTTCTCTCTCTCTCTCTCTCTCTCTCTCTGATAGGATGATTTCTATTGTATTTTTTAAATTAACTACTTTAATATTAATATATAGGTATAAGGTATAATTTTAAATATTGAAACATATTAAAAATCATTATAACTAATAATAAAAGTCTTTTGAAAGAAATAAAATTTTAGATTTCAGCTGTTATTAGAGTTTTTTATTTTCTTTATAAACAGTTTTTTTTAAAGTGAGAAAAGTACACAAAAAAGAGACCACGTGCAGTGCAAACCACGGCAGGTTACTAAAAAACTGCCTGTACTTGCACTATGAATATAACACGTCATGTCGCGCTCGTCAAACCGTTTTGAATTACAAATTGGACCAAGCTGGTATGGCCGAGTGGTGAAGGCAGCTGACTCGCAACTCTGTACTCCTCACCGAGTATAGGTTCGAGCCACTGCTGGGTGCGTTCGTGAAGTGTGAGAGCACAACACGTTTGCACGATGCATGTTTACATGCATTCCATGACGACGCACAGTATTTGGGAGGTGCATGATTGTAAGATTGCACCGACCAGCCTGCCTTAATAGCACAATAACACAAAATGGCAAGCAAAAAAAAAAAAAAAAAAAAAAAAAATATTATAGAGCAGTTTCTTCTTTTGATTATCTTTGCAGACAGGCCAAATCGTCAGTGGAGAGCCAAAGTAGGCAGACTCAACATCAGCCACCATTGGTCAGTATGTCCTCCACGTGGTGAACAATTATGAAGATGGACTTAATGACTACGAAGCCAGTGCCCGGTGGTAACAAGCAGTGCAAAGCGTAGAAGAAAGATTTACAAAATATAAGTGGTTTAAAAAAAAAGAAGGCTAAGCAAGAAATAAAGGCACCAATAGAAAAGCTTATAGGCACCGGCTTAGATTCCGATGCACCATCTTGCGCCACCTCATGTATAAAAGCAGACACTACGCAGGGTGACCTGATTTTTGTAATGTGCGGATGGTTAGAGGTCGCGATATGTTGGATATAGGCAATTTGTTTTACAGCAAAGTTGACAAAGTTGCCTACCTGCTAGGCGCTTCAGTAACTGCTTTATAACTACATACCATTTATTATTTATATAATTACTTGGGCCTTATTAGGTACTATGTAAAAAAAATTTGACAATAAAAACTACGCAGTATTTCAAATTGAATAGTTACTGTGAAATTAAATCTTCTCAAGAATCCACAGGGGTGAAAATATTTGGGTGCGTTTTCCAAAAATTAAGTTTAGACTGAATTTTTAATTTTTTCTTTGAGCTGGGCCCCGCAATGTCTAGAGGAAAAACTAACCCAGTGACAGAAATGTAAAGTATGCCTAAGAATATATTTATAGTTTTAAATTATGTAAGCTTAAATATAATGTTGAGTTTTGTTTATTTTCTGATTTAAGGATTTAACTGTCTAGCAAGTAAAATCAATTACCTATATATATATATATATATATATTATATATATATATATATATATATATATATATATATATATATATATATATATATATATATTATATATATATATATATATATATATATATATATATATATATATATATATATATATATATATATATATATATATATATATATATATGTGTGTGTGTGTGTGTGTGTGTGTATTAAATATACGTAATGAATACTAAATTATTCTTTTTTAATTGGTTGTTTTTTGTTTTGCTATAAATTGTTTTGCTATAAAATAAATTTTTATTTCATAAAAGTAGAAAAAGAGTATAAACTAAAATTCTAACATAATAGATAAAATAATAAAGTGCATTATTTACTAAATAAACATTTTTGTTTAATTATATTATTTAGTCGTCCCGTTGATGTAAATTATGTGGAAGCAAAAGTCATCGTTTGGCGGTTAAAAATATTTTTCATTGTTGCCGTTTGTTTAAAAATTTTATAGTTCTTCTCATTGTATTTTATCGACTGATATTCAATTGTCGTGACTCGTGACCTCTGTTCAAGTCAAAAATACTAAGATGGTGCAAAGAAGGAAGCTGATCCATAAAACTAAAGAGCAGCAGATCTACCCTCAGACACAATGTATGTAAAATATAATTTCTCTCTCTCTCTCTATCTCTCTTTTTTTTTCCTTAATTGAGCTACCGCGATGGAACTAACTCAAATGATATCTTTTAATATGCGAAGTTTTGAGTTTTTGACTATTTTTTTGAATTAGTTTTAGCGTTTAGGTATATTAATATTTATTAAACAAATTTTAAAATTAATTTTTAATCAGAGAATAGCCCATTCACAATGAATGATTTATTTATTTAGTTTTTTAATTTGATTTTGAAAGTGCATTGCTACATAAACTAAGAAAGTCTGGCCAAACATAATGAGAAAAAAAATGTTAATTTTAAAAGCGCACAGTTAAAAAAGCAAGACCGTGTATTGCTTTATTAAACATTCTCAGAGGTTTCTCAAAATATTGTCTTTTATGTTAAATAAGCTGAATAACATTTTATTTTTAGAGAAAACATTATTTAAAAATGTTTTGCTCATCAATCTCGCCGAGCGGCTAAACTCCTCGATTGTTAAATATAAGAAAACTCATGTACATATGTTAACACTCAATTTCAATACAATTATTTTTGGTTATAGCCCGTCTTCGCGCTTTCGTACGTGGTTTAATTCTGGATAAGAGTCAGCAACACCTCTTTCTCTCATTTCTCAGGAAGGACGTCCAGATAACAATGCTGATGAGAAAAAGATTTTTCTTGTTTGATAACAGAAGTAAGTATCACAAAAACTGAAATAAAAATATAAACCACAAGAAAACAAAAAAAAACTCAATTTAAATTTAAATACACTACTTTGTCTCAAAGAAAGATAAAGGCGATTCATTAATTCTTATAATAAAGTTTTGAATGTAGCAATTATATATATATATATATATATATTTTTTACTGGTAACTCTTAAATAAAAACCTGTTTTAAAAATCATAAATTATTGTCAGCAATGAGGTTCTGTAATTAATTAAATATAATGTTTATGATTTTAGAGATTCACAAATCGCTGCGTGCGAGAAGCGAGGGCAGAGTTACTAAAACTAAGCTACGTGTGCTTCTGAAGTGGGATAGGCGATGTAAAGCCGAGGATAGGAACCAAAGCCTACATGATATGGACATGTCAAGTAAATATTCATATTCTCTCCAAAATCCTATTTACATTTAGTTTTCTCCCAAAGAATTAATGTTAAAATATAGAAATATTAACATTTCACAATATATATATTGAATTTTAATAATATGTATTGATGCAATTTAATTAATTTATACAAAACAAAAGTTATATTTTTTTAAAAGAAGAATAACAAAAAAATGTTTTTGTTCTTTTTTAGTATATTATGAGCCTCCTGCTAAAAGGATGAAGACAGAGAGAAGACAGCTTATACCGCGGAAACGCAATTTTCCAGAGATGTCTCGTCCCAGCCAAGATCTCAGCTTCCTTTACGCTCACTCTCCTGTGTTGATCAAACGACCAGGAAAACTTGTCACTCAAGGACTTTGCGACAGAAAGAAAAAAAATCGCAACAATTTGATTTGTAAGTATATCTTTATATTTTGAACTTACATAGTATTTATTATAGGAATTAAATATAATAGAGATAGTATTTTTTAAACCCCAGATATCCCTTTTTTTTTCTTTTTTTTTAATTTAAAAACATTTTATATGGTTACGTTTATCTTATCACCCTTATTGCTAATTTTATTTTACATATATTTGAATTAATATTAATTAATCATTAAATATAATTTTATCAGACACGAAGAAGACTAAATCGCATGATCGTACAGTGTGTGGTGACCAAACAATAGCCTTAGCGCAGCCCAGTGTTCGGCAAGAGACAGATGTGAGGCAGATGCTAAACAAGTACCTTCGAGGACAAGGGATGGACGAGCAGCTTAGTACATGTAAGTCGATATTACACAAGATAACATTTGCCAACCTGACGTGCATCGAATCACCTCGACAGATAATCAAAGTTAGAACAATTCATGTATAGTTTTCAGAACGATGTGTACGGCTTTAATTGTTTACATTGTTCCAACTTTGAGTATTTGTTAACGCACGTGAAGTGCAGATCCATATTTTGATTATCAACATTTGTGACTCTATATCTTGTTATGTTTTAGTGTTGCAGATCACAAACGAAGTATGCAACGGCGACACGTTAGCTTATAGTCATCAACACGTCACGAGAGTGCAGGAAGTGACGTTCATACGTCTGGGCGTGAACGTGCGCCACATAGACGTCTGGGCGCTAGTAGACCTAGTAAGAAATCTGAAATAATTTAAGTTTCTGAAGATGAATAAGTTTTTTACATGTGTTTAATTATTTTTTTAATATTTTTATAACTATTAATAAATAGCAAGTAATGGAAATAACAATTGTCATTATTAAAGATTTTTTCATAACTTTCTTCATCATTTAGTTTACAGCAATAAAAAAGTATATGTGTATATATTTTTTAAATATTATTTTTTAAATTTGTTACAAAAAAAAAATAATAACCTTACTATTTACTGTTTGAGTTGTGTGGACAATGGCATCCTGTCAAAACACTTATAGCATCTTGATTATCGCAAAAAAAAAAAAAAAAAAAAAAAACTTTTTAGACCGATTTTAACTCAATAGCTCGTGTATTTTGACGACACGTTTACGGTCTCATCGCGACCTGGCTCGTTTTCGAGCTGAAAACTCGAAAATGTTGGACCGAATTCGTGTTCAGCTCGGTTTAAATTTACACCTCTAAAAAAAAATATATTATCTTTTTCAGTTTGCTGTTTTGTTAGCATATACTTTTAGTAAAGTGTTTAATGCATGTACAGTAAATATTGAAGCCTACTTTGGTCGGTGCAATTAAAAAATAAAAGAAAAAAAATGTACGTATTTCTTTGAAAACAGGTGCAAAATTGTTGTCAAAAGTTGTTGTTTCAATTAATCTTATTTTGTGGGAGCTATAGATAATAATAACAACATTTTTTTTATAAATAACTTTACATATCTCGCAGACCATTAATGTATTATCACCAAAAATATCAGTCTAGTAGTCGTTAACGTAAAATCGTTAATGTTAAGTTAACATAACGTTAACTGGATAGAGTAAAAACATTGCACAAAAACTGAAGTTAATAAAATAGCATATTATAACAAATAATCATATTGTGTTATACTAAAACCTTATATATATCAGTGTTATAGTCCTAAAAAAATGCCAGTTGGGACGCTCTGATATGGGACCAGAATACAATACGGGGGAGTAAGAGGGGCGAGCCCCCCTTTAGCCCGCCCAATTTTTAGAAAAATAATACGAAATTTACGTAAGAGTCAATATTTATTCTCACCAAAATTTTATTGATAACGCATCAAAATCGACACGGTAGCTACAATTAAAAAAAAATCTACACAAAGATTGATTTTTACTATTATTATTTGATTTTATAACTGCCCACTCGATGATGTTGGGGGGCTATTGCGTGCAACGGGCTCATACTGAAGCCAAGATGCACGCACCCTGTCACTACCCAATATATCGTGACTATTTTGCTAAGAGGCGAGTTGATGGCTAGTTAGGCTTTTGGCTCTGGCGGCCTCCATCGGGTTGTCGTCCACTCCTGGACGCGGTGGAACACTTTTCCGCGAGCTCATTGGAGCCGGATGCCCATAGTTACCGAGGCACTCAAGGGCGGGGTGGTTCTTGGCCTTCCAAGCCCATGCCTCGGACGCCTTGCGTCCAAAAACGAGAGCTAGGCTAAGGGGCTTCAGAGGACAAGCCCCACCCCACACCTAGGTCCTCTCCTGAGTAGTGACGGACGCAATCCCGGGCCTTGGAACCAAACGCTATACTGCACGATTCGGGGCTGGATGCCCAATAATAATTATTATTATTAGATACGTGAATTATGTTTCTGGGCACTGAATATTCATACACTGAGGATTGAGATTATGGTAAATATTGAATACATATAAATGTAGTTAAGAACGTTATATATGTTGCTTTTTCCAATGAAAAATAAATGTATAAAATATGAAATATATATTATAGCTTTTCAAGATTTATAAGACGCAGCAATATTTTTTTACTGTGGGTTGAATATTGCTTTATATGAACTATTTAAATGCCTAAGAAAATTTCCAAAATCTAAGAACAGTACACCAAATTAATACTTTTAACTTGATTACATATCTCCAGTTAAGCTCCTAGAGAAAACAAACCTCCTGTCCTTTTTTTCGATTTGCGTTCTATAATTATTTTCTATTAACTTGACAATAAAAGTTTACTCTGAGAATATAAAAAGTAATAAAAAAAAAGTCAAATAACTTATGAGTAAATTTCTGGATAAACCGAAACTGCATAATAATAAAGTGATGAAAATAAAACTTTGTTATAAAAAGAAACTTGCTGTGACCTTGAGTGACCTATGCTGAATTTCAGAGAACTTAAACTTAAATTGGTATCTTGCATAAAATGACGTAATATGTACACATACACGACAAGACAAGATCGAGCGTCTTTTTATAACGGGACATAATTAATGATGTTCGAAAATTATGTTTTCCGACTTACAAAATGACGATCACCTATGGTTATTCAAATGTAATGCGCATTATTTGGTGCAAGAAGTGATGTTTTACGAACAACTCAAAATGTGTATCGTAAAATTAAACAGAAAGAAACTCAAATTATATTTTATATTACCAAATATTTAGTGGAATATTTAATAACTTCGGGTATTTAAAAATATATATAATATGTATAAAAAACAATAAAAAAACAAGAACATAAAATAAAATAATTGTTCGTTGTAACAAAATCTACATGATATCGCAACAGCCTAAGTTTTTTACAAAATTTATACATAAATTAATTTTAAACTATGTACATACCTTTACAAATTGTCATCCCATTTCATTGATGATCTACAAACGAAGAATTAAAACACACATTTCAAAAATGATGCACATACATCATGATATTAAATATTTATGCACAGAAAAATGCGGTCACATTTTGCATATATGTACTGTACATATACAGCCTCAGAGCTTTGATTATGGAAGTTCAATTTATTAAAAAAACTGCGATAGCAAATTAGAAACTCCTCAATCCTCATTAAAGCATCAATTAAAAAATCAATGCAAAGAAAAAAAAAAATTTCAAAGCTCTTTAGTGAAGCAGTGCGAATATTCAATCAAATATCGCGTTGCTGCACAAAATAGCTTATTATATGTAATTCTTATTACACACTTGTTGCTATTTATATTTTAATTGTTACACTTTTTTTTAATTGCACAAATTATAATTATAATTATTCACGAAGCACACGATTAATTATAGCTTTCTAATAATTTAATTATTCAATTATTCACCACCATTTATTTAGTTTTTTCCCTTCATTTATAGTTATATATTTTGTTATTATTTTATTTTATAATAAATAAATATACACAATGCATATTTGTGTAAATATGCATATAAATTTCTAAGATCACATATTACATTTATATTACCCGGTGAATTATGAAGCAAAACGTACAACGCACCTACCTCTAACATTTGCTTCTTCAGACTGGCAAAGTTGGAGACAAAACGCGGCAATATTTCTCTTACATGACATTTGATTGGTCACATTTTGCCCAGACCGACGAATTGTAACGTTTGATATAAAATTACAAGTTTGGACTCTTCCTATTAATGTGTGGGTGCGGGGGTGTGAGGGTTGAAAACAAAGGCACGTGCAGCGCCTGTCTCTGTGACCTTGACAATTTAGAACTAAAATAAATATTTTATAGCGATCTATTTTTACACTTTCTTGTGCTTGTATAAATATGTACGTATGTATCAAACTATGGAATTGCATTATATTTACCAATATATGTATAATTATATAGCAATTAAAACATTGCAAGTTTTTAATAAATTGGTACATAATCTCAGATTATTATTTATTTATTATTATTATTTTATGAATTTTTTTAAACTAAAATGTACTTAACAAATTTGGTCTGCGAAAATTTTATATTATCATAATTATGAAAACAATTATTATAATGATGGATTTTTTTTTATTCATTCTACAAACTAAAAAGATTAATTGCACCTGCACTCACCGTAGTGCGTGGTCAAAAAGTGATATTTATGCAACACAATTTGGTATTTCATTGCGATCGCTATCTTACTTCCGCTATGGTTGTGGACTTATACTTTAACTCGTTTACTGCAAAAGAGAGATTTGGAGAGAGAGAGAGAGAGAGAGAGAGAGAGAGAGAGAGAGAGAGAGAGAGAGAGAGAGAGAGAGAGAGGGAGAGAGAGAGAGAGGAAACAGAGACGACAAAAAAAACTTTTTCTTTGCAGTAATACGACTATTACGACAGATAAAAGGTGCGTTTTGCATATTATCCGCATGACGTCATATTTAATGCACTTGGAGGCCATACTGGAGAAGTGAAAAACATTGCGCTCAGCATAGGACAAACTTCATTTTTGGCTATTTTCTTTGGGAAATCAGTTAATTCTTTGTTATTATTATTTTTCTCACCTACTTGAAATACAATTAACCTACATTACTACTCTCAAAAATATTGCAAAGTATTTTTAAATGTCAAAATGTGAAAAATTTCTTTTTGTGACGTTTGTTCCATGCTGAGCAATGTTATTCATAATTGCTCCAGTGTGGCGTCCAAGCGCATTCTTGCGCTTTTTCATGTACAAAATTAACACACTATACCCTATTTAATTAATCATAATATTAAGACAACAAAATGTGTAAAAAAAATCATTTGGAGAGAGAGAGAGAGAGAGAGAGAGAGAGAGAGAGAGAGAGAGAGAGAGAGAGAGAGAGAGAGAGACGGATAAGCGGAACAATAAATATATTAAAAGTGATGCAATTGAAAAATTACTAGATAATGAAAAACTTTCAAATATATATTATTATTATAGAAAATAAAATTTGTGCACAAAAATTTATTTGTTTCTTATGTTTCCACAAAAAAAAAAAAAAAAAAAAAAAAAAAAAAAAAAAAAAAAAAAACTTGAAACGCCCCAATATTTTTTTCCCCTAAACAGAGACGGTACCTCAGTTTTATTTTAAACGTTATGGAAGCAATAATATTGTTGTTCGTATACTTTTTTCTATTCTCGCATCAAAAAATGCGCATTACATTTGAATAATAACCAAAGTTGATCGTCATTTTAGTAACAGAAAACATGTAGAGTTATCGCCGCACAACATTTCTAACTATGATTATTAATAAAAAGATTTAAAATCCATTTTTTTGTGGTCTATTTTGATATATATATTTTTTTAATTTTTTATTAAATTTTTTTATATAATATAAGTTATAATAAAAATAATAAAATGGCTTTAATAATACCTTTACAACCCCTGTATACACGTATCCTTTTTATCTAAAATTTGAAATTTTATAAATTCGTATTTTTTATGATATGTTATACATAGATTCTTATTATTTTTATTTATTTTTTATTTTTTTTTTATAATATTTATTTATTTTATTGGATTAATTTCTTTATTGCAAATTATTATTAAAAAATATAAAATATTTTGATATTTATTTAATTTTCTTTATCATATTTAATGCGCTTGGGCGCCATACTGGAGTAATGAATAACATTGCTTAAGTATAACAGGACAAACGTTCGTTTATGTCTATTTGCTTTGGCAAATCTATTAATTTTTGGTTATTATTATTTTTCTCACATACTTGAGATACTAATTCAACAATATCAATGCTCTCAAATATATTGCTTATGCATTTTAAACTGGCAAAATTTGCTATTTTCCTATATTGCCCATGTTATTGAGTGATCCAACATGGCGTCGACTATAACATGAATGCACAAATCTTATACATTAACCATTCTTATCATGAGATTATTTTTAATAAAATATTAAAATTGAGTTATTATATAATTTCGATATTTTAATTTTCGCTTTTTAATATAAAATATGTAGATCTTTACTATATAATTTAAGTTGTATAATATTTAAAAATGTATAATTATAAGTATTATAGATAAATGCAGATTTTGTTATTTTGTTTTATTCAGTTTAATATTAGTATTAAATTTAATACAGATTTTGGGTTATACAGTACATCGCAATATATTTGCAATTACATAAATTAAAATGCATACGTACTATTTAATGTACTGTTAAGCACCTATAGTTGATAAATAAAATATTGAATAAGTATAAATTAACTCACTTAATTTTTACATATTTTTATAATACGCACAAATAATTAGACTTTTAATTGATTTATATGAAACATGATGTAAATTTGATCACATCAGAAACACAGTGATAAATGTACTGTATTATCTGATGTTAGTTAAATTATTATACTTTACTTGCTGTAGTTAAACTGTAATATTTGATGCTAGCCTAATGTTACCAGGGTACATAATATGTGGAGCTGACTGACAGCTGTCTATGTCACACCACACAACCACTTTATCATCTCTCACTGAGGCTGGCAGAACGTTGGCAGTGGCGCACTTCAACCATCTCTTTGATCTGCCTGTGTGGATCTCACCTGACACAGGTAAAATATAATTAATATAATTTTAATTAAATTAATTGAAAAGGCGTAGAACAACATTAAACAAAAAACATGTCTAAGATCATAATATAATTTTATTTAAATAATTAAAGCCGTAGAATACATTTAAAAAAAACATGCCCAATATCCTATAACATACCTAAATATGGCTTGAATCATTGATTTCTAATTTATTTTACATTTAAAAAATGAAAGCTGCGGGTTTATGACGTCACAGCACATTAGTCCACGCGATATATGGCTACTGTATTAGGATATTAGGACACTAGGATATTAAGACACTTATTTGTTCAGATAATATTACTCCAATAATATCAATTAATTTAAAACACTCATACATTAACCATAATCATATGTGAGTTTATAAATAGTTCTTCTCTTTATTTAACATTGAAAAAGCCATGCATGTTGTCACCCTGAACTTAATTCCTCTTTGAGACTAATTATCATAAATTGATATCAATTAATCAATTATCATAAATTGATATCAATTAATCAATATCAATTAATCGATTAATTGTTTGTAATGACTGTTGCCAGGCTCCTCCTATTGTCTGGACTTCAAGCTGAAAGTTCAGGAGAGATCCAGGTAGCGACACACTGCGCCCTGCAACGTGGTCAAGCTTCAGTGTTGTGTTAAGCATTATTCACATGACGCGTAAATTTGACGCACGTCAACGTGCGTCGACGCGCGTAACAAAGCTGGAACAATGTAAACAAATGGAGCCGTTCACATGGATTTAGAAAATTACATGTGAACGGCTCCATTTGTTTACATTGTTCCAGCTTTGTTACGCGCGTCGACGCACGTTGACGCGCGTCAAATTTACGCGTCATGTGAATAATGCTTTAGAGTGCAGTAAGAGAATTAAGTGCACATAAACATTTAGTGTGCTGTGTGGACCAAGTGATCTTAGCTTAAAGCCCTTGTCAACTTGCTTTTTTATCATTTAGAATACTAGACTGATAATTACCATACCTTATTATCCATGAATTAGACACCAACACATTGATTTGTTTTTATTTTCATTTATTTTAATTTTAACTGTTATATCACGTATCTGACGTCACAATGTAACGCCGCCAATCACATTAATGCGAAGAAGGCATTATTATGTTGTTTGTTGTATATATATATATATATATTTTTATATATATATGTTTTTTGTATCGTCGATATTTGTAATTGTTTGATTTGAATGGAATATATTACTGTATATTATATACTTGTATGTCTACACAAAGATATTGTGTGTTTAATATGCAATATATTGCATATAATATATATATATATATATATATATGTATTTACTGTATTTTTGTCATGATTTTACTTTAATTTCTGTATCATAATTAGAGAGAAAAATTTGTAAATTTTTGTAAATATTTTGTTATTGCACTGCACAATGTTGTTTTGACAAAGTGTTATTTACTGCTTATAACTTTATTTTGTCAAATAAATATGCACTTATGTGTTTTCTGAAGAATAGTAATATAGTATCACTTTTAGAGGGAGAGAGAGTTTAAAATATAGGTTCGTTTTCTCCTTATCAAACATAACTTTTGTGCGCAATATCAGTACGTCTACTTATACTTTACATTTATTTATATATAGGATATATATATTATATATTATATATATATATATATATATATATATATATATATATATATATATATATATATATATATATATATATATATATATATATAGAAGACAGTAAAAGAAAATCTCTTATATAACACTACTATATTTTATAGATTTTTATACTTTTTTTTTTTTTTTTTTTTTTTTTGTCAAAATAATTCGTGAGTGCTAGAGTTGCAGTTTTTTATTGTGTTGTTGTATTTTTGCTCACTCTACAAGCAGAACTTAACTTAAGTCCTAATAAGACACATATGTCACAGACATTATTCACACACGTGTGTTCATATATATGCGGGTGCTGACGTCACATAAGTCACATAGTCGGTGCTTAGACTCTTGCATGTGCGGTACGCTCCAACTACAAGTGACCATCTCACTTGCAATTTCCCTACACGAAGCTCGATTCTTGCAGCCTTCTTGCGGCGATGATAGGGTTACCAAGACGAGATAGATACACGCTAGAATACTCACGGCTGTATGGAATTTCCTCGCGACAACGTCGTAGATGAGAAGCACGAGGTTTGGTTTACGGACAATCACGTGACCACACGTTGCGACGATCGAGTAAAGGAATGCCCGAAGGTAGATGATAGGGCGGCGAACTCTCGTGACTCCCCTCCCGTACAGAGGTGGAGGTGTAGGAGCAGTTCCCAATATGCCTGTTGGTGTTCGGTTTGTTTGGAAGTCTCACATATAATAAATAGAGTAGAGCCGAGCTCCTCTAGTGGGCCCGGAACCGTGTCCTGCTCCGAGTAGGAGTTTATCAATAAGGACCAAGCCATAAGTCATTGCGCATTTCGGGTTGCGCTTATTCTGAGTAAATAGCACAGCTTATATAGAGTCACTATACTGGTGAGGGGTGTGCGAGTGTCGTGTTAGTCAAAGCTCCTGCAGCGCTTTGACCCTTTTTTATATATAATATATTAATAAACTATCGAAGGAAACAATTATGTCATCTTATATTTATATAAATAATAGAGTTCATTGATTTGAAAAAAATTCTATATATAATTAAAATACGCTCCGAGTATTTGCTTCGTTATTTTGTTCTCAAATCTTGACCAGTAATTTTTAACAAATATGTTATTAATTTTTTTGTGATTTTTAATGACTTTCATAAGATTACAAAAAGTATAAATAAAGAACAAAAATTAGGAATTAAATTCACTTTCTCTCTGTTATCAACTAATTAAAATTATCATCTTCCTTCTTATTAAACTGCCTAATAACTGCCTAGTAACAATAATATGTAATTAAAAACATTTTCTATAATATATATATAAACATATAAGCATATATATATATATATATATACATATATATATATATATATATATATATATATATATATATATATATAGGTTTTAGATATGTTTAAAATCAATAAAATCAAAAGACGTACAAAAAAATGCATATTAAAAATAATAATTAATATCTCCTAGTAAAATACATGAATGAAACAAATATGACTGATACGCGGATATTATGAATGAACCAATTAAGATGTATATAATATATAAGGTGGTGGTGTAGTTTGCATAGGCTGCATCAGGTATGAACCGTCACAGAAGGTAATAATCATAACAAATTTTGAAGTTTTACTCCACTGTCAGGAACTCCATATATAATAAATTGATGGTAATGACTAATGCCACTTGCTAGAGCTGTGACGTCATGGTTCTGATAGCCTTTCTTGCAGCGTATAGTCTTTAGCTTTGACCCTATGTTGTGTGCCTCGTGTCAGAGTGCGAGCATCACCTTCGCTGTGTGGCCACCACATGAGCCACCAGGTTAGAAGTGTGGTAAAGTCCTGCTTGTACTGATATGCACATTTACGTATAATAGTATTCTACAGGCTCAAAGCAGGCAAGCCAGTGTACGTATAGATACAAATGGAATCATATATTCTATGTTGAGAAATGGTAGACACAGTCCCCAGTGAGTTAACACTTGGCCCGGCAGTTTGCCTATTATGTACAGGGGGTAGCAAGTCCCGAGTTCATTGAAATATGACGAATTACCACTTTAGAATATCAGAGATATGCACCGCGTCGCAGCTAGCTGGGAAATTTTTGCCTGATGAAATATAAAATAAATAAAGAATAGTAAAAATTAAAATAAAACTTGAATCTTGTATTGTCCTGTGTCATAATTATGTGAATAGTGAAAAAATAAATAAAGTTGATATTTTAAAATATATGCGAGAATAATTTAACATTTAAAATAACATTTTTTTTTCTTTTTTTTTTTATTGCTATTTTTGCACCAACCTACAGCATCGAGTCCTGGGATATATCAATGAGAACAAGAGCTATACAAATTATTACGTGTTTCATACCATAGAAATTTCCAAGTAATGTTTTCTACCGATTACCTCCATTAAAAAAAAATATTTTCAATTTTTCTTTTTTAATATAACACATACTTTTGAAACAGTCAATACATATGATTGAAGTACGTATATTTTATTTTTATTAATTTTTATATTTTTGTAAATATAATAACTATAACTAAATTATAACATGAAACGAAAAAAAAAAAAATTTAATAATAAGAATGTATTACAATTAGTTTATTTTTTATTGAAAAAAAATCTATTTTAAATGTTTTAAATAATAAAGAATTTTAAAAATTCTTAATAATTACTAAAATAAAAAATTTGTTATTTTAAAAACATAGATAAATGATCACGGAAAATGCCAAATTTTATATTAAATAATTAAAAATATATCAATATATTGTAACTAAAAAAAAAAAAAAAAAAAAAAAAAAAAATCGAATTATAAAAAAATTATATTATTTATAAGAAAAAAATATTTATTTCTATATAAATAAATAAAGAATGCATATAAATATTTATTTATAGTATAAATATTTAAAATAAGTTTTTTATAATGGGAAAATGAGGATAATATATTGCAAATTAATCTTTATTGAATTATTATATATATATAAAAAAAAAGTTAAAAAACTAAAGAGTGCTATTTTTTTTTTATTTAAAAAGTTGCCACCAGACCCCCCTAGGATCGCTCTGAAAAAAATTGTGTACATTCAGGATGCAACTTTTGATAATAAATAATTAATTTTGGTAATATAATTTGATATTTGAATAACGACATATTTGATCTATATTAATTAGTTACAGTGTATAGTTTACAATTTAAAATAAAATCGATTAAAAATAAAAACCCGCATGTGGTATCAAATAAATGTATAATAAAAATATTTAATCCCATACCGTGTATTTCCCGTCAATGTACAAATTAATTATAGAAGATCGAAAATTATATAAATTCACATGTGAGCCGACTCGACTAAATATAATATGCAATTTTAGAATCATTCATCAATTGTTCCGGCTACATCAGTTTTAAAAACTTCGATAACACTTTTACTTTTTACTCTAATTAACTTCTAGATTTGTCATTTGCTAGGCGGCGTGTCGTCATTTATATAATTTTATTTACTTTTTTAAATATTTAAATTATTATGTTAATTAAATTTCTAACTAAATAATATTGATATATATTTTATTTTAACATTGAAATTTATTATACCACAAATTTTTTTAACCAAAACAACTTTACATGCTTGCAGGAATATTGTTCATTTTTGATCTTTTAAAATTTTTTGAATGAAACGATAGAAAAAAAAAAAAAAAAAAAAAAAACTGAGTAATAAAAATAAAATGAATTATTATTTATTATATCTTAGACCAATTAAAAAGCAAAGGTTTGGACTTGGACCCGGGACCGACCAAAACTCGAGATTTTGGCTGGAGTTTTGGACCTGTTAAAAAGAAAGATGGGTCCCGGATCTGACATTTTAAAAAATATACGGGTTCAAAACCCAAACCCGACTTTTTGTTCAGTTTGAAAAAAATGTTGATTGAAATATTAAGAAATGCACAAAACATGAGAAAATATGAAGTAAATTTGTTCAGTACCGTAATAGCGTGCCTTTTTTATTATTATTATTTTTTTATTTAGTATAGTATATATATTATTATTATTTTATGTATAGAACACCTTGAACAAAAAACATGTCTAATATCCTAACATACCTCTAAATATCAACGTTAATTTTGGCCGGCGAGTCATTGATTTCTAATTTATTTTACATTTACAAAGTAGCAGCTGCGGGTTTGTGACGTCACAGCTCACTAGTCCACGCGCGCGGAAACAGAGGTGAGCCGTGACGTCACAAACCCGCAGCTGTAATTTTATGAATGGAAAATTAATTAAAAATCAATGATTCCGGACAAATCAATGTTGATTTTTAGGTATGTTAGGATATTAGACATGTTTTTTGTTCAAAGTGTTCTACGCCTTTAAGTACACACCTAAGAATACATACCTTAATTTATGTTAAAAAACAACATGTAATTCCAAAAAAAAAAAAAAAAAAAAAAAAAAAATGCCTGAATTATAAAGCTTGTATGAGGAACTGCATAATTTTTAAAATTTAATTGGCTAATTGATGTATTTATTGTATTAGAATGCAAATCAAGACATTGATTTTTTTTCATCCTTTTTGTTATATTTTTTAACCTGCTTAGTAAAAATATCAATTAATATAATAACCAGACCCGGACCTGGATCCAGACCCGATGAAGAATTTAAAAGGGTCCCGTACTCTAAAAAAAGTTCACGGGTCCGAGACCATGGTCTGCGGATCCGTTTTATTTTTATTTTTTTTTTATAAATAATAAATTAATAATATCTATAAGTTAATATTAAATGAAACATTTTGCTATTTCTTATTCAATATATAAATGCATTGACAAAAAAAAAAAAAAAAAAAAAAAAAAAATAGAACATGAGATTTGAAAAGTTCAGAAATATATAAAATATCAAGCCTATAACAACAATATATAACAATATATATGCAACAAGTAAGATATTGTGATCTGAACTGTTCAATATTCTAACATTGTTTAAAAATACGAAAATTTTAAATACTAATAAAATTACAATGTTCTTATAAATTAAAATAATATGAATTAAAAAAAGTTCCCAGTGTATTATGTACAGTCATTCCAGTAAAAAATAAAATTCTATTGGCATATGGGAATAACATTTAGATAGAGTTTTGCGTCAAATGAAATCTCCATCTGATTGCATTGAATGGCCATAAGTCAATCGAGGACGACGAGCAGGGATACGACCTATGAGCTAGCACCCGAGTTTAGGAAAACGAAAAACAAAAGTCTTAATAATTTTTTCTATAATAGCTAGAAGCTAAAAATTATTTTATTTAAAACGGCTGGTTTATTAGCTTTCTGGAACATTTAAAAAAATAAAATTATGACGCAAATTAACAAAGTTAATTAATAATGGGAAATATTTGAGCGCGATTTTTGGTCTTGTTTTTACAACTGTCAAGTTCAACTCGATGTCAAAAGTTTAGTTAACATTGGATTGTAATGAATTTTTTACACAAAATACGAAACTGAACAGCGTATAAAAGGATGTAAATTTTTTGGCAACCTCAAAAAATTAGCAAAGGTATTTGCACATTTCTAATTAAAAAAAATTTTGCGTTAAAATATGAAGCTAAAACTTTAAAATTTGGGCTCAGTATTCACCATTAAAGTGAAAATGTTTGCTGAAAAAAATAAATTATTTTTGATCATTTGTTACAATTTTACAATTTAATTGAATATATACTTTAGAATAAATGAGAAAAGTGAAGACAATGCACGAGAGAAAAAAGAGAAGAAATTTTGCAAGCTACTAAAAATTCGCTGTGCTAAGCTACTACGTAATTTTATTTTTGTCCATCAAAATATCAAAATTTCATACGGTACCAACGAAATAACTTAATTATGTGAAATATAAAACAAATAACCAAACAAAATGTTGCTGAAGTATGCATATTTTTACGCTGTTATACTTGCTTAAACCAACAGTTTTTTTTACGTAGTAGCTTAGGACAGTGACTTTTTAGAAGCTTTTTTATTTTTTTCTCATTTATTCTAAAGTATTCAAATAAATTGTAAAATTGTAACAAATGATCAAAAATAATTTATTTTTTCAGCAAACATTTTCACTTTAATGGTGAATACTGAGGCCAAATTTTAAAGTTGTAGCTTCATTTTAACGCTAAAATTTTTTTAATTAGAAATGTGCAAATAACTTTGCTAATTTTTTGAGGTTGCCAAAAAATTTACATCCTTGTATACGCTGTTCAGTTTCGTATTTTGTGTAAAAAATTCATTACAATCCAATGTTAACTAAACTTTTGACATCGAGTTGAACTTGACAGTTGTAAAAACAAGACCAAAAATCGCGCTCAAATATTTCCCATTATTAATTAACTTTGTTAATTTGCGTCATAATTTTATTTTTAAAAATGTTCCAGAAAGCTAATAAACCAGCCGTTTTAAATAAAATAATTTGTTGCTTCTAGCTATTATATTAATTATATAGAAAAAAATATTAAGACTTTTGTTTTTCGTTTTCCTAAACTCGGGTGCTAGCTCATTGGTCGTATCCCTGCTCCTCGTTCTCGCAATACAATTTCATTTTTTATTGCAATGATTGTACATGATTTATAGATAAATTTATTATTTGCGTAATATAATTTGTGAGAAGTAAAAAAAAAAAATAATAATAATAATTAAAAGAATCACTGTTTATATAATTTAATTAATTAAATATTAATATAAAATTTAAACTTTATACAAATTTAATGCTGATTAATGATATGTACCAATTGAATCCACCAAAATTTATAGGATAAAAGCCATGAGATCGAGCAACTGATTGAAATTTGCAAAATATTACGTGTTATCTACTACATATTTTAAAAATATATTTATGAACAAAAAGCTGGAGAATCGGCGCGGTCGTCCTATATAATTTTTCTTTGATTATATATAAAAATATATTTTTTAAAAAGTTGGGTTATGTATATGCCTTTCAATAAATCCAATTATTATTTTTCCACAAAAGTCTGTGTGCGATTTTCCATAAAAAACATTTTCCGCTAAAATTTGAATTATTTTCCTACTATAGCGCCATGTATTGTATCATGAGCGCCACCATGGCTATTTTTAATACTAAAATATCGTTGCTCATTTGCTTATGTTTGTTTTCAATAAAAAATCAACATGGGTTCCTCAAAGAGAAAATCAACTTCAACAGAAAATGGTGATACCACAATTACTGACAATGAAACTTCATATTCTGATAAATTAAAATTTGTTAATAAAATTGCTAAACCTATGGCTGGTAAAAAATTAACGAAAAAACTTCTAAAACTTGTTAAAAAAGGTAAGTTTTGCTGGTCCACGTGACACGGTGATCGCCGGCACAATGCTTCAGTTTTGTTTTGATCTAATTTTTTGTTTTTTAAATTTTGACAGCATCTAAAGACAAGAAAGGAAACATGATTTTTGGATTAAAAGCTGTCCAGAGAGGGTTACGTAAGGGAGAGAAGGGGTAAGTTCACATTTTGTTTTATAAACCGTGTAATGTGGTATGAAAATCAATGTTTACAATAATGTTTGCATATGTATCATACTATGTACAAACATATGCGTATGTACCGCAAGGAAATGAAAAACCTGCACAACTATAGACTGAAAAGCATTACTAAAATTGCAGGTTATTCATTTCATGTCGGTACATACTGTATTTTATGTATGATGTATGTATGAATGATGTGTGGTATGCATGTGTGTCAGATAGTATGTACAGTACATACCAGTAATTTTACACCCCATTGAGATTATTGACTAATAAAGCGCAAGACAGCGGTCAATTTCTTATCGCTTTTAGTCGGATAGGATAAGAAATACGGCTTCCTATTGGTTGATTTGTAAAGGCCGACGCAGCCGTCAGTCGGTCTTTTTGCGACAAGGACCGTTTGAGTGCGCTAGAGTTAGGATTGGTCTAACTTTTTGCGCAAAGCCAATCGGGAGCCAGCGATAGTTGTCGCACGGTTATCGCTCAGGCAGCGATTGACGGCTGCTTCGGCCTTAAAACGGATAAGAGCTTGTCGCTTTTCTTATCTCTCCAGTGCGACAGCCATACATACAACTGTTTTGAAGCCGACTATGGGCAGTACGTAAGTCAAAACGGAAGCAGATGTGATTGAAATCACTTATAGTCGGCCTCAAAACAGTTGTTACTTTATCAGTCAATTATGGTGTGATAATCATAATTCTATACTAGTTATTGAATAGTAAAGGAACAACTGTTTTGAAGCCGACTATAAGCGATTACGGTCAAATCCGTTACCATTTCTTGTTACTCTACGCATGCGCAATAAGTCAAAACAGAAGCGAACGTGGGCGAAATTGCTTATAGACGGTTTCAAAAACAGTTGTTCCCTTTGGTATTCGGCAGGACACAGTTATTGGCATGTTTATATTTTTATGTGAAAAAAAAAAAAAAAAAAAAAAAACACACACACACACACACACACACGTTTATTATAATTTTTTAAAATTTACTAAGGATTTCTGAGTTCTTACAATATCATTTTGGCAATTCTTATATTTCATGGATTCATTTCCTTTCAATTAAACGAAAAAAAAAAAAAACAAAAAAAAAACATCGCGGTTAAGATCAATAATAAAGAAAATGATAAAATTAGCAGCGCTGGCCTTACTTAGGTGCACAATAGAAGTTGTATGGAGAGGTAGAAGTGAGTCTCTCTCACGAGACATACATTCACTTGGCATACTCAATTTAGGCCCTAGGTGTGCAGGGGACATACGTTCAGGGGACATGTGTGCACTTGGCATACAGTACCGCTCGTATGTCCCCTGCACACCTTGGGCCTAAATTGTGTATGCCAAGTGAACGTATGTCTCCTGGAAATATGTCTCGTGAGAGTGACTCACTTCGACCTCTCCATACAACTTCTACTGTGCTAAGTAAGGCCAGCGCTGGTAATTCTATCCTGTTCTTTAATATTGATTGCAATCAATCATTTGTATGCCTGTTAATTGGTAAATGATATTTCTTAAACATAGATTTGATTTGTTGGTTGCAGGCTGGTTATTCTCGCTGGAGATGTGAACCCAATAGAAATCATGTGCCACATTCCTGGTGTATGTGAGTCGATGTCGCTGCCCTATATCTACGTTCCTTCACGTCAAGATATTGGCTCTGCCATGGGCACGTTACGTTCTATCCTCCTCATGCTCGTCAAGTCCAAGCCTGATTATAAGTAAGTACATTCAACCAGGGTGAAATGAGGAAGGTGACTTTTTTTAACCCCCACTTTTTATGACATTTTTAAATAGAGATGTAACAAATTTTGAGGCGATATTTTTTCTTAGAACGATTGGAGCATTGGAAGTATTTTTAACTAATTTTTGAAAATCGGCCTATAAAGCCTGTGACGTCATCAGTCCACCTTTTTCTCAGCAAATACAAATTGTTCAAGGTTCAGTAACCAGTTTAATGAAATCAGCTCGTCCTCAGGATTTCAAAAAACTGGCTACTGAACCTTCTACGGTCAATACTTTCAGAAATAAATACCCGGTTGATGACGTCACAGGCTTTTAAGGTCGATTTTCAAAAATTAATTAAAAATACTTCCCATGCTACAATCGTTCTAAGAAAAAATATTGCCACTTATTAACTCTCTTTCAAAAATGTCATAAAGAGTGGGGGTTAAAAAGAATTCACTTTCCTCATTGAAAGTTCTTAAAAATTTGTTATGGGAGGGTATATGTTCACAACTATGGTATTGGCTCACCCTCTTGTTCAGTTCATTATTTCGTTCAAGGGTCTCTCAACGAGTGCCATCTAGTCATGTGTCGTGTGGTTCTGAAATTTTGTGTCCGAGATCGTCACATTCTTCCAATCTCATAAAAGTTTGTTAGAAGTTGATAGACCTACCAGGGGCCGAGCAATGAGCCCACAACCGAGAGTGTGATAGTGCCATTTAAAATACCTTATGGCGCTCTCAATGTTAAAAAATTCTTCAAACGAGATAAACTACGTAATACAATATACTTGCATGCCAAAACAAGGTCGTTCCCGCCAATATCTGTATCCGCGGTGCTAAACCAATCAGAGAGCATGTTATAAACCTACTAGCCAATCACAGTTGACTTTACATTGTTAATTACATTGTATCCGCTCGAACTAGTATTGGGAGAAGTGTATATATATTATTTTAATGGCTGAAACATTTTCCCTGCATGCTATTGGGTGGTTTCATTCATGTTAAAGTCGACGTCATAAGTGAGTACTAAATAACATGGGCCAGTATAGGAAAATGTCACATTTTGCCAGTTTAAAAATACTTCGCAATATTTTTGAGAGCATTGATGTTGTTAACAGGTTGAATTAGTACCTCAAGTATGCAAGAAAAATAATAATGACCAAAAAAATAGCTAATTTTCCAAAGAAAATGAACAAAAACTAGGTTTGTCCTATGCTGAGCAATGTTATTCATTGCTCAAGAAGAACATCGTAAAGCACTCAGATTGACGTCATGCTTACACAAAAGCCATTGCTCACTAACACTTTAATATATTACAAAGGATAACACACAAGAAGGGCATTGAAGTGTGCTTTAATTATAATTATCTTACTTTTCTTTGATTTGCACTTGAATATATTTGTTGATGTTGCAGAGAGCTGTACGACGAATGCAAAGAAGAAATCTCTTCTCAACCTCAACCAGTCTGGATAGACGAACCTGTCACCATCAAGCAAGAACCTGACGACGAGTAGCTCGTCACAAATCAAATAGCTAACACACGTAAGCTGAATTTACACATCATCATTTCTTGATCATATAATAGATGTTATCAGTGGACAAAAATTACTATTGTTTTTTAATGTAAGCTGAAGATATGTATGAGTATCTCTCATTTCACCCCCCCTCCCTCCCCCCTCTAATGAACAGCAAGATAGGGGATCCTAATTTTTTCTGCAAAACTCACTGCTAACCTCCATTAAATAATTTTTTTATGAAATTGCTTCTTCTTCTTCTTCTTCTTTTTTTTTTTTTTTTTTTTTTTTTACCAGACAATAAAAATTAATAAATATCTTCCATGGACTTGTGTCAACATCCTATTTCTCTTGTCTTTCCCCTGCAAAAAAAATTGCAATCTCAAAAAAAAAAAAAAAAAAAGTATACTGTGCCTACAGTAAAAACTCAATGTTTTGAAGTTTGATTTTAGAAATTTCTCGAAATTATAAAGTCAATTTTGAGGTGCCAGCCATTGAGTTACATAAGCGTTTCAATCTTTATAAACTACATTTCGATCTTATTGCAAAAAAAAAAAAAAAAAAAGGCCTATCTCGTTTTTTGTCAGTGGAAGCAAAAGGCCTATCTCATTCCCGAACATTATGGAGATAGCGCTCGAGATAGGCCTTTTGCTTCCACTGACAAAAAACGAGAAAGGCCTTTTTTTTCGCAACAAGACCGATTTTATGAAATTAGATTTTTTTGGTCCCTTGCGACTTCATAAAATTGAGTTTTTACTGTAATTTGTCCTGATAGCATCATTTGAAGTTGCCTATAAGTAAAATACTTACATATATTTTCAATACTTTTGTTGTTCATTAATGCATACAAAGAATGGAAATGCATTTTTTTTAATTTTTATTTTTATTTCTCAAAAAAACATTCAATTTTTCTAGAACTAATAAATGTACATCTAAATATTTTAGACTTCTTCTTTTTTTTTTATTCATACAAACCTTTATATTAAATATCAGTAAAATTGTTTATGTGATAATTAAAAGATATTAGGATAGTAATAACTAGAGAGCGCAGAAATAGGTTGTTTTTTTTCCCCAAAATAGTTAACTATAGAGTTTTTTTTTTTTTTTTTTTTTTTTTTTTTTTTGTAAAATAGGTGGTATCTTTAAACCTACTTTTGCAACGTCTGCTATTAATTATGCAATATATATATAATGAAGTAAGAATTATGACTCCTGCCAGCTGGTGACGTCAGCTAGCTGCTCGTGATAGGTATTCATCATGTAAAAAATATTGTATTTTTTAATATTTGGCCACAGTTAAGTATTAAGTAACACATATATAACATATAGTGGTAGTTATGACACTTGCTAGAGCTGTGACGTCATGGTTCTGGTAGCCTCTCTTGCCAGCGTAGTCGCAAGCTTTGATCCTATGATGTGTGCCTCGTGTCAGAGTGCGAGCATCACCTTCGCTGTGTGGTCACCACGTGAGCCACCAGGTTAGAAGTGTGGTAAAGTCCTGCTTGTACTGATATGCACATTTACGTAATAGTATTCTACGGGATCAAGGCAAAGGCAAGCCAGTGTACATAAAGAAAGTTTGAAAAATGGTAGACACAGCCCCCAGTGAGGTAACACTTGGCTCGGCAGTTTGCCTATTATGTACAGGAGGTAGCAAGTCCCGAGTTCATAAATATGGCGCGTCACATATATCTGACCACTTTAGAACATCAGAGATGCACCGTCACAGCTAGCTTTTTTTTTTTTTTTTTTTTTTTTAAATTTAAAAAAAATGCAATTAAATCATGTATTGCTCTGTTTTATAATTATATGTATAGTGACAAAAAAAAGTTAATATTTTAGGATTTAGAGCTTATCAGTAAAAGTTAAGCGTCCCCTAATTTAACATTAGGAAATAATTTTTTTTTTCTTTTCTTTTCTTTTCTTTTCTTTTCTTTTCTTTTCTTTTTTTTTTTTTTTTTTTTTGCAACAGAAAAAACTACTACACTGATTTTAGAGATACATAATACTACACATACTTTTATGTGTTTCAAGACAGAAATTTTTAAGAATTTTTTAAAATAATAATCTGCAAATACAATAGATGTTACATTTTTGCTTCTATTTATATTTTTGTATCTGCAAATTTACTCTCTCTCTCTCTCTCTCTCCTCTCCTCTCTCTTATTTCTATCCATTTAATTGATCAAAATTATTTTTGCTATGCTTTCAACATTCAGTCACAATACACAATGCAGAGGATATCAGATAATGAAAAAAATCAAACAAATTGAGATAAAAATATGCAGAAAAAGTTCCTGAATGTACGCACTTCATTTCATTCCCCCCCTTTTTATTTTTATTAAGAGCTATTTTGAGCATTATAGAATGAGTATGGGTTCTGTGACTTTATAAAAACATTTTGGACTAAAGGGATTTTTTTTTTTTTTTTTTTTTTTTTTTTTTTTTGCTTTTTTTGCTTTTTTGAGAGCCGCACAAAAACGTAGCTTAAATTTACAACAATGAAATAACTTAAAAAATATATAATATAAATAATAATAATAATAATATTTTAATAAACTCAAATTTTACAACTTTTTTAGATTTTTTTATTAATCTCTAAATAAAAAGAATGTGTTAATGTTTTTTTGTTTTTTATTTTTATTTCTCAAAAAACATTTAATTTTTCTAGAACATTATAATAATAAATTTACATCTAAATATTTTAGATTTCTTCTTTATTTATTTTTATACAAACCTTTTATAATTAATTAATTATTATTATTGTGCTAAACAAATAATTACAAAATACAAAAAATATTGCACACAAAAATTAAAGGTAAAAGAAAAAAATAAAACATAACATATAAGGGAGGAAAAAAACTTAATACATAACAAAGGAAAAACATCAATTTTTAGTTGCATTTTGAAGTATAGTATAAGAAATATTAACTAAATTATTTAATTTTATTTAGGTTTTAGCTAAAATTTTGAGGTGGGAAAAATATAAACACAAATTTGAACTTTCAACTAAAATTTTCTTTGCAAAAAAAAAAAAAAAAAAAAAAAAAAAAAATGCAATTTGTATTGAAGAAATTTTTTGAAACTTGGAAAAAAAGTTAAAATATCATTATTTTTATTATTTTTTTAAAGATTTCCCCCACATATCAAAATTAAAGCTATAATCTAATTTTAATTAAAACATAATTATTTAAATCAGTCCAATTTAAAACTTTGGAAATATATCATATTACAAAAATCAATTAAAAAAAATAAATATTCAAACATTGTTGTTATTTTCAGTAAAATTATATAAGTGCTTTTTTTTTATAGCAAATATTTTAAAACTAAACCTAAGAAATATTTTTCTTAAAAATATTTAATGCATTTTTTTTATTACATTTATTTTATTATTTTATACAAAACAAGAAGTTTTTTTAATCTTAAAATGTGTCTGTTTAAAAAAAAAAAAAAAAAAAAAAAAAAAAAAAGATTGTGAGGGAGGGATATATTTGTTACAAATGCAAGAGAACTTGCTTTGAAATGGTTTTACTCATAGAGTAGTTTCATTTAATTGCACTTGATCGCCATATTGGAGCAGAATAATACATTGATAGAGGAGAGAGAGAGAGAGAGAGAGAGAGAGAGAGAGAGAGAGAGAGAGAGAGAGAGAGAGAGAGAGAGAGAGAGAATTTCAGTGCTTATGTCAATTTGAAAAAAAAATCCGTCAATTTTAGCATTTTCAAAGTTATTAATAGCCTATAGAAAAAAAAGTTATTTCAAAAGTAAAGAACAGGAATTAATTTTTGTGCTGAATATTTCACTGATGCAAAATTCATGATAGCTGTTATAAAAAAAAAAAAAAAAAAAAAAAAAACTTAGCTTAGCTTAGTATTAAATAAAATTTTACATACTCCGAGTTTTACATAACAAATAACAAAATTTAATAATAAAAATGGTAGTGTTGAATTTCTTTCAAACGAACAAATGCAAAATACAGCAAAATATCCATTTTTAGCACAAAATGCTGTGTAAAAATTAATGACTATTCGTCGCGTAAAAAAAAAAAAAAAAAAAAAAAAAAAAAAAAAGGGTAATGCTGATTATTTTAATAAAACATTAATTCATTCAATATGACGAAAAAGTGCAACTAAAACCAAATTTACCAAAAAAAAAAAAAAAAAAAAAAAAAAAAAAAAAAAACGAACAGAAACAGGGAGAAAAAACAAAATTAAAAGACACAAATTTTTTTCATTTTACAGATAACTACACAAAAAAGAGAGATCCAAGTACACATTATATTATTACAATTAAATTTGTACATTTTTTTAAAACACTTTTTAATAATAATATATTTTTAATTAATATATAATTCTAAATAAACTGACTAAATATTTATTTAATAATATTACAGTATAATATTTTTTTTATTATAATATATATTTTTTGAGGTATATGGATTCACCATATCTAGTATGAAAATTACATAACTAAATGGACAAAAGGACACAGTTTTTATTATATATTATTTATATATATATTTTAAATAATTTGCAACAAATTCATAAAGCGATAGAATATATTATTTTTTATATTTTTATTTTTACATAATATTTTTTACTATACATACACACATATAATGGAATGATGAAAAATGGACCACTTTTAATTTAAGAAAAAAAAAATAAAGAAATAAAGAAATCGTCGAGTTATACAATTCTATTTCTTAATAAGTTACAAAATATTTAAGAATAAATCAGTTTTAGTATATTTTATTTTTTCAGATTACGTACTTTGATTTTTTTAAAATTTAATTTAATGGTTTGGTCATGTTGAGAGAATGGGTGATGAAAGAATAGCAAAGCAGGTATTTCATAGTAGAGTGGGTGGAAGGAGAGATAGAGGCAGGCCTAAAACATCATGGTCTGAGGTGGTTGGAAGATGTTTGAAAAATAAGAATGTACGCAGTATGAAATGCAAAAGGAAATGTATGAAACAAGGTATGAGACTGGCGGAAGCAAGTGAAGTATGTCAGGATAGGAAGTTGTGGAGGTCTATCACTGGGTCAGGATAAAACATCTGTGTTGTTGGCTTACCCCGAAAGGGATTTATAGCGTCATGATATGTATGTATGTATGTATGTAATTTAATGGACAATTACTATGTTAATTTTAGTATTTTTGACTGCATAATTTAATATAAATTTCAGAGCTATTTATATTTTAATAATTCATATTTATTCTCTTTTTGAAATTTTGAATTTTTATTCCACAATAAAAAAAAGCAGTAAAAAAAAAAAAAAAAAAAAAAAAGTTTTTTTTACGTATTCAATGATTTATACTGTTACAAAATCTGACATTTCTTTTAAATATTTGACAAACATTTAATAAGTAAAACACCGACTATTCTAAAACATCAAAAATTTTAAAATCTAATTATATAACATGTAAAATATGAATTAAAGGCGTAGAACACCTTGAACAAAAAAGTTGTGCAATATCGTAACAAACCTGAAAATCAAAGTTAATTTGGCTGAAGGCATTGATTTCTAATTTATTTTCCATTCACAAAATACCACTGGCGGTCACTGACGTCACAGCTCACCCAGTTTACGCGCGCGTAAAACAAGCGAGCTGTGACGTCAGTGACCGCCAGTGGTATTTTGTGAATGGAAAATAAATTAGAAATTAATGACTACGGCCCAATCAACGTTGATTTTCAGTTTTGTTAGGACATTACACAACTTTTTTGTTCAAGGTGTTCTACGCCTTTAATATTTAAAATATGGACGGCATATTAGATTGCATGATTTATTTTAAGTAAAATGGACGGCATATCATTTACTTTGATTTTTTTAAGTTCATATAATATTATGAAAAATATGAAGTCTATAACATAGCATCTAATTTAATTATTCTAAAAAAGCCACAATAGCTTGCGATAGAAAAATTTTCATAGATACAAATTTAAAAGTATTTTTCACAAAGAATTTATAATTTTTGTAACTATGACAATTTTTCTAATGCAAGTTGTCAATTAGAGAGAAAAAGTTCAAAATTATTTTTAAAGCATTTTTCTTTAATTATTATGACATATATTTACAAATATTTAATGGCATTTTTTTTAACCATTATTTAATGATTATATATATTTTTTAATTATGAAGGACAGAAATTGGTTATAATTATCACATATATATAAAATATTTTTTTGAAACACGATTTACATTTTTTTACTTACAAAATAAAATATAATTTTTGTAAGATTTTCAAATTTTGATCCTCATATAGGACGGAAATAGTTTTTTTTTTTTTTTTTTTTGAAAAATGGACGGTTTTATTTTCTTTATTTAAAAGTTTTCTTCTTCTTCTTTTTTTTTATTCACAGACTCGGAAAATGTGTAGATTGATTTCTAAAAATTCAGCTCCTAATTTGCTAGAAGATAGTTTGCAAATATCCTGAAACAAAATTAAGAAATTTAAAGATTAAAAATTATAGTTAAATAATAATAGCAAAAAAAAAAAAAAAAAAAAAAAAAAAAAAAAAAAAAAAAAAAAAAATCAGAATAATCACTGAAAACACAATAAATTGTGCTCAAGCAACTAAACGCAACAAAACACAATTATAAATCACAAAGAAAAACATACTTGCTATTTAAATTATACAACATAAATAAGGTGGCAAAATGTAGCAACACTCGGTTGTATTTAAATTTAAATCCCTTGTCAACTTACTTTTTTATCATTTAGAATACTAGATTGATAATTTCCATACCTTATTATCCATGAATTAGACACCATCATGTTGATTTTGTATTTATTTTCATTTTGAATGTTATTTCACGTATCTGACGTCACAATGTCTCGCCACCAATCACAGTCACCGCTCTGGTCACGTGATAAATTTAAGCCCCTCCCTCAAGTTCTTTACCCCTATCACGACCCCATCGGTACATTGTGACGTCAGATACGAGAAATAACAGTCAAAATAAAAATAAATACAAAATCAACATGTTGGTGCCTAATTCATGGATAATAAGGTATGGTAATTATCAATCTAGTATTCTAAATGATAAAAAAGTAAGTTGACAAGGGATTTAAGATAAGATTTCTTTATTGAGGCAGGCAGTTCATAGTAATATACTATGGTGTTACAACAAGCCTTGGTCTTGTTAAACTTTGCACAATAAATTATGATTTCTGTTGTTCAAACTAAATGTACAGCTCGCTCTAGCTCTTGTTTTATTGTCATCTAAATACAAAGAAAAAGTAAAAAGTTGTTCTGAGTGTGAAACATTGACTAAGTCTTAACTATATTTAGCAAAAATCTGTAATTAAATAGTACAAAAAAAAAGGGGACTCAAAATGCAAGCACAAGGCTGCTAATGAGAGAATTTGTGCTTGCAATTTTGCGTTTCCTTTTTTGTAACTATTTAATGAAAGATTTTTGCATATTATAGCTTTCAATATAGCGTGCTTTAACTATAATTATCTTTGATTTGCATTTTAAACTCAAAATGGTTTTTTCCTCATATTTATATTAACTATATAGCAGATGTACGAGACATATGTACTTACATTCTGAGTGTGATAGAGAGGCAGACGGAACCTGTGATGAGAGTCAATGTGTCTTGCAATGTCAAGGTTGAAATGTTGGCCAGATGGTCCTGGGACTGGGAGCCAGGCAGAGGAGGCTCTGACACCCAGGCAGGTGGAGGGCTCCACTAGGGGTTCACACTCCTCTACTACCCCTGAGATCACACTGGGCACACTGGCAAACATACAAATCAGAACAATTAACTTCAGGCTGGAGTTCATTGGTGCTCAATTTAAGTAAAACAACGCAGCAGTTAGGATCAATAATAAAGAAAATGAAAGAATTAGCAGCGCTGGCCTTACTTAGCTGCACAGTAGAAGTTGTATGGAGAGGTGGAGGCGTCACGTGGCACACAGTTTACTTATAAAAAAGTTTACAGTATTTCATAACTGAGAGCTTTCGTCATATGTTAATGACATTATCAATCAAAGAAGATATTTACTTGAGCACATCACTGAGCAGTGTGTAGTCTTGTACTGTACTGTGATGTGCTCAAGTAAATCTCTTCTTTGATTGATAATGTCATTACAATGACGACACTTATACAAACATTATAACTAAACTGTGTGCCACGTGACACCTCCACCTCTCCATACAACTTCTACTGTGGTAATTAAGGCCAGCGCTGCTAATTCTATCCTGTTCTTTACTATTGATGTTAGGAATTGCAAGTGAGTTAATTTGAATCCCCTTCCTTTTACAACTATAAAAAACGAGAGAATTTTGCTTTTCATTAATTTTCAATACACAGTGCTGTAGATTTCTCTCACTCTTTTTCTATCCTTATATATTTGTATCATTAACTGCTAGTTTTTTTTTTTTAAATCACAAAATGAAAGACCAAAAAGCTACATATAACGACATGAAACTCACATGATGGTAAGTCCCAGGGTGTCCTGATTGAGATGTGGACTGATAGGGATATTGAGACTGGTGTTGACTGCATGTCCATGCAAGCAACGTCCAAACTCTGCGCTGGCGGAGTCACAGTACGCTGGAGTGAGCGAGACGTTGAAGTTTTGACCATTCAATAGCAACACCAAGCCAGAACTGCTCTCTGCATCTGAAATTATAGGAACACACCAGTTTAATTGAAGTCCAGGGCTATTTAGCTACAAAGTCAACTGGGGTGAAATTGAAAGTGCGGGGAGAAATGTAAACTCCAATCATGTGCAAGCTTTCACTTTTCCCTATCTTGCTATGTAGACACAGAGCACTTTGAAAGCAGGTCTGTGATTGGCTTTCAGTTTTATCCCACACTTTCAATTTCACCCCGGTTGACTGTACAATAAATTAAAATAATAATAATAACCACAATCTTTTTTTTCTTTTGTTTTTATATCCATATATAGGATAGGCCTATAACATATCGAGGGTGCTCCGCTATAATGTCCTAAGTCCACTTGACCTTGAAAAATAAAAAATCGTCGGATCAACCCCAAATTTTGGATTTATCCATTTCAGGTCATTTGCAGCAAAAAATATTTTTCAAGGTCAAATGGACTTAGGACATTATAGCGGAGCACCCTCGATATATTTACATTAATTTGCCATGCAATGCTAGGAGAAGACATAGCCTGGTCTTATCATAGTGAAGAGATATAGTCCATAGTTTGTCTTGCTAGCACAGAAACTAACACATTGCAAATATTTCAGCAATTAAACTTCATCTCTCTTGTAGTTTATTGCTGAAATATTTGCAATATGTTAGTTTTTATATCTGTGCTAGCAAGACAAACTATATATGGGACTCTCTTTACTATGGTAAGACCAGTGTATGCTTTTTCCTAGCATTTTACTAAAAATTTATCAATAATTTATAAAATTAGTATAATAAACAAAAGGCAATTTAAAATATTGCATGGCATTAAATATTGAAATGACTCATTTTGAGTTGTTTTTTTTTTGCAAGTTTATAGCATTCAGCAAAAAATAATAATTATAAAAAATAGGCCTAAATAAATAAATAAATTTAAAAAAAAAAAAAATTCTCTAAATAAAGAAAAAAAAAGTGTCAGTTTTATTAAAAATTACAAATGGAATTATTATAAAACAAAACCCAAATCTTAAGTGTAACAATAATTTAAAAAACTCTTGCCTTGTTCAAGCCAGAAAGGTTTTAAAACTGTAACGTAAAATAAAAGTGATTAAAAATTATTTTAACAAAGCAGGTTCTTAATATTAGAGATAATGAATGCATGATGGCTGCAGATGGCAATATATTATTATTATTGTGGGACATTTTAGACTGAGAATTTTTGAAGAACACAAGAAATAGCAAATAATATATATAGGATATATGTACTGTACTTAAAATTTGTTATCAGTTTTTGATAAGTACCATATAGTATTATTTGCAGGGTTTCGACTATTTTGCCCCCCCCCCCCCCAAAATGATGTTAAAAAAAAAAAAAAAAAAACTCAAACTCCTTGTTAAACCCATTTCTTAAAAAATGACTAAAAGCAAAGAAAAATGGTTTATTTTACAATATTAACTTTGCTTACAATGTACTTTTTAATATGGAATCATTACATTAAATTTACTGTTAATTATTTGTAATATGTAAAAAAAAAAAAAAAAGAAAAGAAAAAAGAAAAGAAAAGAAAAGAAGAAAAGAAAATAAATATGAAATTTCATTGAAAGGGGAAGGATAGAAGCAAAAAATGTATTACAAAAAAAAAAAAAAAAAAAAAAAAAAAAAAAAAAAAAAAAAAAAAAAAAAAAAAAGTAAAGTAAAGTAAAGGTGTTACATTTATTACAAGAAAAAGTGCAAGCGCAGATCCTCACCAGCAAAAGCGTCCAGACTGGAGAGCACATTATGAGAAGCATCGTTCCAGCCCAGGTCTGAGGCTGCAGCTGCGGTGTCTCTGACCAGTCTGACGTGAGACCTACGTCTGCGAGACAACACCTCGTCCACCATCACCTTGCCTTGGTGAGACTTGAAGCGCTGAAACACAACCGTCAAATTATATTATTAAACATGAAAATACTCCAATTCAAATAATCATTCTACTATTTTCTGCCAATTATTATTATTTTAAACATTTAAATACCTAATTATAATGTTTTAATTTGCTTGTTATGTCAAAATATTTGACAAGTTTGTACATCTTACCTCTTTGGTAGGTGCTGGGCTGGTGGTTGATGCCGCAGTCTCAATGCCATTGATGTGTCTCTGAGGTATCCCCTTGGTGGGCAGAGGCTCGGCCATCTCCAAGCCATTGTTGGCACCTGGGGTCACTGCGTCAGGAGCTGTCAGGTCAAAACATGGGTCAATATCAGTCTGGAGTTACACTACACAAAGTGGGCACTTTCAAGTGGACAACTTTTTATAGCATAACTTTTTTTTTTTTTCTATTTTACTCAAATTTACTATTTTTTAAGCAAATATTTAATTTGCCAGTCTTTTTTTAGTGTCTTTGTTTATGAAACTCCCACAAATTAAACTTTAATTAAAAAGTTACGCTATATATTGAAATATGCAATTGTTTAATTCCCCCATAATTTTGTAATAGGAGCTAATTGTGTATGTGTGTATTAAAAAAAAAAAAAAAAAAATTTAATTTTTTTTTCTGCACAAAAATTGTAAACATGGAGCCACATATGAAGTGATTTTGTGGCAATGAAAATAGTAAAACTTACTGAGTAACTGCATATCTGTGCTGGCATCTTCTAAATGTGAAGAGTCGTCTGCAGGCAGGAGACAGCATAGAGTCTGCAACCAAACTTCAAGTCAGTTGGAGGCTTTTTTTTTTTTTTTTTTTTTTTTTCAGTTTTGTTTGAAATAAGATATTAATCAAATTGGGATATCATATCAATTTGTTTGACTCAAATTTGAAGTAGAAATTTTATTTTAAAGATAAAAACAGAGTTTTTTTTTTGTTAGAACAATTTAATATTAAAATGAATGTAAATTGTGTGGTGATCGCTGCAATCAATAGCATTTGTTGAAATTTTCTAATTCTATTAGACTAATGACATATAGGCACTGGAATGATGTATTTAATAATATGAAGAATTATGTGTATGCTGTACACCAAGTGTATATAAATAACAAAATTGAGAGCTTTTCTCTTCACGCTATGCTCATGAGGCCCAGTAAGCTGTCCATGGCTGGACAGTGACTGCTTATGTTTACTCAAAATGTGGAAAAGGAAGTGGCCGGAAAAGGAAACCACGTGACGGTAAAAGTGGGAGGTAGCTCAGGCCTAGCTTGCTGCTGGCAACAACTTTTTCCCCACTTTTACCGTCACATAATTTCCTTTTCCGGCACTTCCTTTTCTGTTTTTTTTTTTTAGCGTAAACAGACGCACTCAGTGAAATGCTAATAGGTTGCTAGTGGGTCGCGCCACTGTAATGATTTGCAAGCCTAAAAAATATATAACCTGGCTCAGGTTCTACAGAGCTAAAAGAGTGTCTAGTATAAACCCTAGATTACACTCGAAATGTGTTTTTATGTTAAGAGGTCCCTGTACAGCTTAATGCTCACTATCTACCATTCCCAATTTCTTATATGTGTCTATCTGTTAATATTATATCATATCTTTGATGTCACTTATCAACGCCAAATGCATTTTTCCTAATATTATTTATAAACCATAATAAATAAAGCCAATAAAATGAGCTGACCGGACACGCATGTTCCAGACACTCTGGAGGTTCTCCCAGGATGTGAGCCATGTTGATATTGTCTGCAGAGTCATCAGGCAACCTGGGGGTCACATCTGGTGGACGTGGCTTGAGGGAGGTGAAGTACCATGTCGCCTCTTTGCCAGCTGTTTGCTTGGGAGTGGCTCTCGGAGTCTGGGGAGCTCGTGTGGAGATCCTCTCGTAATCTCCTCCCAGTCTGTGACTGAAATATTAAATACCATAAGCTTATGTCTTTTATAAGACAATACCCAGAATTATTATTACTGTATTTTAAGAATTACTTTTTTTCCCCTATATTTTTAATTTATTTTTAAAGTAGAACTTATTGGTTTAGTGCATGGGAGAAGCTATGAAGGCTCCCCTAATTTAACATTATTCTTATGTTTTTTACTTTAAATATTTATTATATATTTTTAATTATTTTTATTTATTATTATTATTTTTTTATGTACGATTATAAATTTTTTGTTGGTGCAATGTTTGAGAAAACCACTGCATTAATTCCAAAGAAATTTAAATGTGAAATACTGCATAGACATACTTTGGCATGGTTTAAATCATATTGAAAATTTTTTTGATTTTTTTTTAAACCCAATAACCTCCATTGCATTACAAGATGATTTTCCAAAAAATTGAAGAAGGGAAAAAAATAAAAAAAAATAAAAAAATGAAGCATCTTATTTAGAGCTTGGTGTAAAATAAACTTCTACAGATTCTTAAAATATAAAGTAGTTAAGTAATATAATTTCCAGGGTACACACAATTAATATACTCACTTAAATGCTACGTTGATATATTCAGTATTATTTCTCTTCTGATATTCTAGGAAGTAGAGAGTGGCCATTGCTACCAAACTGAAACACACAATATCAAACTTTTACATAACAACTTTGATAAAATTTTAATCAGAAAGGTATAAGGCGGACAAAAACTATTTCAACATCTCACTGATGACAGCTAGTGTATAGCACACGACACTGTTGGGTGGACAAATTGTTAGTGGCGATGGAATTCAGGTGCCTGCCCGATTGATTCAGGTGTATCTGCCTTACATCGTTGGGGTAGCGTAGTAGACTAAGCAACTTGAGCTTCATAATATTTTTTTAATTTTTAACATTAATTTAATTAGTCAGTAGGGTTGGATTTATGTCGAAGGGACAACTTTTAAGTCAGTTACGCTCATTTTTGGGGATGTAAAAAAAAAAAAAAAAATAAAAGTATTTTCCTGGATTTCAATCAATTTGGTTAAAAACTATTTTCACCCAATTGACTTGAAATCCAGGAAAACAAAAAGCTTTGAAGCTACAGTAAAAATTTCAGCTTTGAGAAACAATTCTAACTCAAGTTTTAGTTGCTTTATTGCCCCATAAGAAAGCATGTTAAATGTAGACAGGAACACAAAGTCGTCTGCTAGCACTTTGTTAGTATTGTTGAGCTGTCAGTTTATCACTAAACCTACTTTTGCAACGTCTGCTATTGCAGTTATGACTTACCAGAATGCCATAATGAGTACTAGGAGTACAATGGTGATCTGGAGAAATCTGTTAGAACAAAGCTGATCTTCGTCGTCTGAGATTTGTTTGGATCTTCCTCCGTGCTTGTGGTATCTCGGGAGGCCTGCCTTGCCAGAGCCAACTGAAAACATTTTGTACCTTCAAAGTCAATGTGCATATTTTATCTGTAATATTTCATATTTAAGCTGTAATTTAATTTTTATTTATTAATTATTAAATTTGTATTTAAAAGATGTTTCAATAAAATAAAAGGATAGAAATACTTTTAGAAATTGATTTTTTGATCCTGACCACAATGTTTTTTTTTTCCTTAAATTGATTTAAAAGATGCTTGATGATTAAAAGATTTAATAAGAAAAACACACAAATAGTTGACTTGTGTTATGACTTGTTCTACTCTGTAAAACCATGAATAGATGGGAAAAAAATAATAAATTTATCCTTTCAAACTTAAAAAAAAAAAAAAAAAAAAAAAAAAAATCTTTTCAGCACTGCACAGAAAAAAAAATCTAGAATCTACAATTTTTAAACATTGCATTTTTCTTATTAGGTGCAAGGAAACAGATTTATAAACAGGACTATTAACTAAAAAAAAAAAAATCATTTGGTAAAATAGTTTATTAAAAAAAAAAAAAAAAAAAAAAAAAAAAAAAAAAAAAACTAGTGTCCTTTGATAAAATAATTTAATTCAAAGGAAAAAAAAAGAAAAAAAAATCAGCATCAATTAAGATAAGAAGAAGGTGAGGTATGTATACCTGTGCTGACACTGCAGGCTGACTTTGTGCTGTCCAGACGCTTCAGTTTAGCCAGCCGTCTGTTCATCCTCTCCAGTTCATCTATCCTTGTCTCCAAGTTGTCAGTCACCTTGCACAGCTCCTTCACTGCACCAACGTTCTCCATGAAGATACGCTCCTGCAAAACACAACGACAAATTTCAATTACAAGAAATAAAATATTTAAATAAAGAAAACCATCATCGTGGTTAGGATCAATGATAAAGAAAATGATAGAATTAGTAGTGCTGGCCTTACTTACTTAGCTGCACAGTAGAAGTTGTATGGAGAGGTGGAGGTGTCACGTGGCACACAGTTTAGTTATAATGTTTATATAGCTGTCGTCATTGTAATGACATTATCAATTAAAGAAGAGATTTACTTGATCACATCACTGAGCAGTGTGTAGTCTTGTACTGTACTGTGATGTGCTCAAGTAAATCTCTTCTTTGATTGATAATGTCATTACAATGACGACACTTATATAAACATTATAACTAAACTGTGTGCCACGTGACACCTCCACCTCTCCATACAACTTCTACTGTGCTAAGTAAGGCCAGCGCTGCTGATTATATCTTTTCTGCTAAACTATCTTTTCTTAAAGATTAATCCAAACTCCAATGTTTTTTTACCAACGGGGTTAGGTATAAATTTGAAAGAAAAGGAAAAACCCAGCGCTGGTCTTACCATAGAGTGAAGAGATATAGTCCCATAGTTTGGTGACAAATCTTGCTAGCACACATATAAAAAACTAACATATTGCAAATATTTCAGCAATAAACTACAAGAGAGATGAAGTGTCTTCACAGTTTCTCTCCAAGTCTGTAATGACTGATGAAGATCGACACTTCGTCTCTCTTGTAGTTTATTGCTGAAATATTTACAATGCTAGTTTTTTATATGTGTGCTAGCAAGACAAACTATGGGACTCTCTTCACAATGGTATAAAAAAGACCAGGGTATGTTTTTCTTTTTCTTTCAAATTTCACATTTGTCATATAAAATATATGTAAAAAAAAAAAAAAAAAAAAAAAAAAAATAGTCATTTTTTTTTTTAATAAAAACACAGGAAATTATGAGTGTATACCAGTTTACATGGGATACATACAGATTGAAATTTTAGTGTACAAAATTTATATCATTAAAGTTGATTCAGTTATGTAGTTTTTATATATGCAGTTACCACGTACCTTATTAACGACTAGGAAGTTCTCAATGTGTCGTCCCCCAGGTAAGACGAGATTCCCCGCTGAGGTGACAGCCTCAGGTAACACTCTCTGTACTTCTTGTGCAATCAGACCAGTGTCCAGTATGGCAGGTTCTTGACCACACATATCTCCTATACCTGCGTGATGACAGTAGTCTCTGGCATATTGATATCTCACAACACGAAGTCGCTGCACGTTGCGTAGCTGTTCTCTTGTGTCCAGCTGAGAAACAAGGACAGTTTGTCTTATTAACCTTGTTTATTATAACAATATTTTGTATTGGTTTTATTGAAAATTAGTTTTTACTTCAAATGGAATGAATAATTTTGTCAGAAAATAAGATATACACACAGAATTTACGATTTTATTATTTTAAACCTTTGTTTTCTTATATTAAAGGCAAATATTTAGCGATTTTTTTATTATTATTATTTTTATTTATTATTAGACCTATATATATTATGCATGTCCAGCTGAAAAATTAAGGTGGTAAATCACTTACTGTGAGATTTGACAAAAAAATTGTAAAAAATTCGCACAGTGATACATTAGGATAAGGCATCTTCAAAAGTGTATAAAAATTTGCTAGATTTTATTTTATTTTTTTTATTATTATTATTTTTTTTGAAGTTGTGATCCCAAAAGTACTCATTTTAATAATTATTTTCTCTCTTATATCTGATGGTCTAGGAATTATGAAAATGTTATCATAGGTAGCTGTTACTGTTAACTTTCAAATGTCATCATAAAGTTTCCAAGTTTTCTTTTAAGATTTTGAGATGCAGTCTATCTGATTACAGCCCCCTAAAGGTGGGTTTGACATCCTTGCGCTGTGTCGCCATGTTTGTGGTGCCTAATGCATTGTCAAGCATAGGGGAAACATCATTTCTCCTCATTTGTCACAAAAATAAAAGTTTATTTCGCCTGTAAGCATTTTTCTCATACTTTTCTAGCTTGTTAGGAGCTACAAATAAGGCTTACATTGAGGTTTGATGTTTCATTTGCTATAAAAAACAAATGACGTTTTTCCTATGCTGTGTATATTTCTGACCATCAAAATGACGGCTCTTAAATATGAGTGCAACCGGTCTATTAACTCATTTATTATAACAATATTTTGTATTGGTTTTATTGAAAATTAGTTATTACATAAAATGGAATCAATAATTTTGTTAGAAAATAAGATATACACACAGAATTTACAATTTTATTTATTTGTAACCTTTCTTTTCTTATATAGGCAAATATTTAGAGAGTTTTGCTTGCTTGAATTATTATTATATATACATATAGATAATAAGTACATATAAATAAGAATGTACGCAGTATGAAATGCAAAAGGAAATGTATGAAACAAGGTATGAGACTGGCGGAAGCAAGTGAAGTATGTCAGGATAGGAAGTTGTGGAGGTCTATCACTGGGTCAGGATAAAAAATCTGTGTTGTTGGCTTACCCCGAAAGGGATTTATAGCGTCATGATATGTATGTATGTATGTATGTACATATAGATTTCACAAAAGAGATGGCATTCATCAACACATTTGTATTAAGATTTTTCCAGTTTATATGAAGGGAAAAAAGAAGAAAAAAAAATGAAATTGTTAGAATTTACATTGATTTATTCTGACTAAAAAAATAAAAAAGAATAATAAAGGGCTTTCATAAGAATTAGCAGTATGAATATCAGGGTTGTATTGGTTTTAGAGATCTTGGCCCTCTTTCTTTGATCCCTCTATTGGGTCGAATAATCCCTCAAAAGTGACAACTATCCTCTAAGTAGCCACTGCAGTTTGCTATCTTAAATCCCTTGTTAATTTACTTTTTTTTAGCATTTAGAATACTAGATTGATAATTACCATACCTTATTATCCATGAATTAGACACCAAGATGTTGATTTTGTATTTATTTTCATTTTGACGATTATTTCACATATCTGACGTCACAATGTACCGCCGCCAATCACAGTCACCACTCTGGTCACATGATATATTTAAACCTCTTTCTCACGTTCTTTGCACGCCATCATGGCCCCATTGGTACATTGAGACGTCAGATGTGTGAAATAACCGTCAACATGAAAATAAATGAAAAATCCAGGCGTTGGTGTCTAATTCATGGATAATAAGGTATGGTAATTATCAGTCTAGTATTCTAAATGATAAAAAAGTAAGTTGACAAGGACTTTAAGACCCAGCTGAAGTTCAAACTGACCTCTGTGATATGTTCTTTGGCTCTGGCGTCGCTGGGCTGCATGAGATGTCCAGTCAGCTTCAGGTTGCCGTGCACGACTAGAGCCTCATCAGGTCTGTCTGTGTTGACCCCCACTCGACCAGCATGGAACACCGAGTCTGCAGTCTGTCCTTTCTGCCATCCTAGCTCCACGTCACTCTCAAACTGACCAGGGTTTGAGGCCTGGAACAAGAACGCCTAGTGTCTTCAGTTCATGCTGACGAACTATTACACCAACATGGGCAAACTAATTGCATTTTTATTATTTTCTAATTTGTCTTTCTTGTAAAAAAAAAAAAAAAGAAAAAAAATCTACTTAAAAAAATGTAATTTTAAACTTTAAAAAGAAAAACTATAAAGCAAATTAAATACATTTGAATTATTAATTAAAAGCTAAAAATAATTAATGATTAAATAAAGATAACAAAATATTTTGCAGATCTGCCATAAAAAATTACTCAAAGTGCATCTTTTTTTAAAAATCCTCATTAAAAAAAAAAAATAAAAAAATAAATAAAGGGGAAAAAAACAGGGGAAAAAAAAAGAAAAAAAATGATATGATATGAATTTATTTTTAAAATTTTATAATAAATACAAATATCCAAAATGCTATATAAACTATAAACTAAACTAAAAAAAAAAAAAACTTAACCAACACTTAACCAAAGCACTTTAATTTCTCTCTTACTATCTCTATCCTTTTATATTCTATCTTATATTCTATCGCTTTTTATATTGTTGATTTTTTTGAAAAGATTATTAAATTTCTTCCCAATTTAAAAAAAAAAAAAAAAAAAAAAAGCCCACTGCAGCACAAGTGCACCATGTAACGAGGTACCTACCCTGACGATGATCCTCTCCGACGCCTGAGCCACGATAGGGTAGTCAGTATCTCCTGCACAATGTGCATGTAACCCCACGACAAGATAGAAGTATCGCTGATCAGGATTAGGCTTGCCTTTCTTACGCATGTTGTTAGAGGTCGTCTCGGAGAAATGTAACCTTCCCACTGTGACCTTGGTCAGCTGTTCAGGGTGTAGGTCCACCCTGGAGGCAAAACTGTATTTAGTAAGACTTTTCAGTAAGCATATTTACATAGTCATGAGTATTATAACATAGCATGCAGAAGGGGGGAGGGAGGGAGATAGGAGGGTCAATTGTTCAGGGTGTAGGTCCACCCTGGAGGCAAAACTGTATTTAGTAAGACTTTTCAGTAAGCATATTTACATAGTCATGAGTATTATAACATAACATGCAGTAGAGGGGAGAGAGAGAGAGAGAGAGAGAGAGAGAGAGAGAGAGAGAGAGAGAGAGAGAGAGAGAGAGAGAGAGAGAGAGAGAGAGAGAGAGAGAATTCTCTATAACATAGAAACATTTTAATTTTTCGATTTCTTCTATAGGTTTAAAACTAGTGATTGCTCACTTCCATAGTGGGAGCCTATGTAAGTGCAAAAAAAAAAAAAAAAAAAAAAAAAAAAAAAAAAAAAGTTCAAATTCATAAATATTTAAATATTGCATTTTTCAACACGTAAAAGCTCCCTCTAGAGAAAGTGATCAGTCACTGTTCCAAATTAATTAATCAATTAATCCAAGCAATAAACATAACCAAAGTGATGTTTTAACAAAATTTCTAAAATTTTTATTTCTTTCCCAAAAAAAAAAATAATAATAAAAAAAAAATAATAAGGCAGCTATGCTACGCCACTACTGCAGTTTGAAGTGCCGCCACAAGATACAAAGTCAGTTAATACTTACAGGACTGGGTGGAAAGGTTTCTTGCTTCGATCACTTTGACTTTGCTCAACTTTGATGGTCTGGTTGGGAGATTCAACTTTTACTCCGTAGAAATGAAGATGAAAACTTCCAATTTTCTTGAGACCTTCGGGAGTTTTTACAAAGTGGGCATCGCCTTGGAGCTGAGCATGGCAGGTAATCTGTGTAGCAAAAAAAAAAAAAAAAAAAAAAAGGTTAATGTAAATGAAATTACATTAGCATGCATTTTAATGTTAAAAATCTGTATTAGATTATGATTTTGTTAATCAAGTATTAAAATAATTAAAGATGATATTACAGAGTAAATTTAATTTTAAGCTTTTTAATTTTTAATTAATTTTTAAAGTATCAACATATTTTATTAATTTTCCATTCAACGTGCTATCTAATATCTCTACCAACTATTTTCTAATTTGTAACTATTTTGAACATTTTTATTTAAATTTATTTTTAATTTTTATTTATTAATTTAATTTAATTTTTTGGTATTATAAAAAAATAATGATAAAAAGATGACACTAAATTTGCATACAACTCTGCTGTTATTATGTGTATTTTTGGTACAAGTTGTAATTTTATTTCATACATACCTGAAAATGGTTTTTCTTTTGGCAAACAAAAGCATCATCTGCATTTGAGAAATTGAAGCCTTTGTCCGCATCTACTCGGTAATGTGGTACTGGCCTACAAGGAAAAATAATTAATGACATTTTGTATGCTAATGGTACATAGAAACTAGAAAAATAATAACAAATATTTGGCAAGAAAAAAAAAAAAAAAAAAAAAAAAAAAAGTAAGAAAAAGGTAAAATAATAAAATAGCCTAAATGGAATTTCTCAAAATCGAGAGTTTACTGTACAAATTAAATCCCTTGTCAACTTACTTTTTTATCATTTAGAATACTATATTGATAATTACCATACCTTATTATCCATGAATTAGACACCAACACATTGATTTTTTATTTATTTTTGTTTATTTTCCTTTTGACTGTTATATCACATATCTGACGTCACAATGTACCGATGGGGCCATGATAGGGGTAAAGAACTTGAGGGAGGGGCTTAAATTTATCACGTGACCAGAGCGGTGACTGTGATTGGCAGCGGTACATTGTGACGTCAGATACGTGATATAACCGTCAAAATAAATACAAAATCAAGGTGTTGGTGTCTAATTCATGGATAATAAGGTATGGTAATTATCAATCTAGTATTCTAAATGATAAAAAAGTAAGTTGACAAGGGATTTAACAGAGACACGCATTCTCTCTTGCACTAGACTTACAATTCTTTGAGATCTTGATCACACAAAGTATGCCACGAAGTTTGCTGAAAGTTCTGAAATCTGATACATTGATACGCTGAGTCCATGTAGACTCCACCTCCAGCGTCACTGCTTGCCATGTCAAAACTGTAGTCGTCAGCTGAGTCCAGGACTCCTGCAGTGGCTGCAGTGTGGTTGGAACTGGAGTCAGGGGACAGTTCTGAAACAAAGCAATCACGTTTTTCATGATTTTTTTCTTATTATTATTATTTGGCAGAATAAAAGAAAAAAAAATTGACTTTACAAGAGAGTAATTAAAAAAAAAGAAGTTATATTTTAATTAATAATATTTTTTTTCATCCTTTTTTAACTAAGAAATTTTATATTTTAATACAAAAGTTGCAGTTCTTGTAGAATAACAACTAGAGACCGGATTTTAAGTTTTTTTTTTTTTTTTTTTTTATTTTTTTTTTGTTCTTTTAAATGATAACAAAAGTAGTAACTTTTTTGGCCTAAAAATGGTAAAATTGGCAAAACATTGAAAATAGAGTAAAAACTGTTAATAAGCAGTTTCTGTCTTTTCTTTTTTTTTTTTTTTTTCTTTCTTTCTTTCTTTTTTTCTTTCTTTTTTTTTTTTTTTCAGATTTATCATAACTAGCTGTGACGGTGCATCTCTGATATTCTAAAGTGGTCAGATATGTGACGCGCCATATTTCTATGAACTCAAGTACCTCCTGTACATATTAGGCAAACTGCCGAGCCAAGTGATCACTCACTGGGGACTGTGTCTACCATCTTTCAACCATTTGATTGCTTTTAATGACTTCTATACGTACACTAGCCTGCCAATGCCTTGATCCCGTAGAATACTATTACGTAAAAGTGCATATCAGTACAAGCAGGACTTTACCACACTTCTAACATGGTGGCTCGCGTGGTGACCACACAGCGAAGGTGATGCTCGCACTCTGACACGAGGCACACAACTTAGGATTAAGGATTACGATTAACGAAGGCAGGAGAGGCTATCAGAACCATGACGTCACAGCTCTAGCAAGTGTCATAACCACTATATTATATATGTCGAGTTGTTTGTAGGTCCAATACATTAAAATAATAAAAATAAAAAAACTGACATATTATATTTTGGTCAAATATTATTTAATTCTACAAAAACTGCAACCTTCTATTAATTTTACATTTCACAAAAAAAAAAAAAAAAAAAAAAAAAAAAAAAAAAGTATCTTTTGATCGAATGTTATTTAATTCTACAAAAGCTATAACTTTTATTATTTACATTTCAAAAAATTATAATAATAATAATTAAAAAGGCATATTTTGGTCGAATATTATTTAATTCTACAAAAACTGCAACTGAATACATTTAAAGAGAGAGAGAGAGAGAGAGAGAGAGAGAGAGAGAGAGAGAGAGAGAGAGAGAGAGAGAGAGAGAGAGAGAGAGAGAGAGAGAGAGAGAGGAAAGGTAAGGAAAAAGAAGAAAATCACACAAACAAACAAAATAAAAAATAAACAAGTTAGTACAGTAGTACGCGTTTGTGTGTTTACTCAAAATTAGTATTTTGTTTTCTTTTTAGGTTAGGTCTAAGAGTGGGCCAGACATTTTAAGGCTAAAAAAAAAAAAAAAAAAAAAAAAAAAATCATGATTTTTTTTTTTTTTTTTTTTTTTTTTTTTACTAAAGACGATTAATGTAGTAATTCTTATGTTATTTCCGATGTTGATGACAATTAAGAGCGACATGACTCACCAGGTTCTTGTTTGACTTGTATAGAGGAACCTCCATCAGAAAGTTTTCTCTTCTTACTGGCGCTGCCCGAAGGTTGCAAGGTGGTATAGATTGGATTTTGTAGCTGTGTTGGCTGTAACCCTAAGAGAGGGACTACAGGAGATGTGGGACTAGGTCCAAGTGGGGTGAGATGATGAAGAGGGGTAGAAGGGGATGGACTACCTAGGGCAGTAGGGGTTGGAGGTACTGGGGGTGGAAATAATGCTGCTGCTAACTTGTAGGAATCGTGCTGGTGAAGGAGAATGTCTTGTAAACTGCTGCCGGCCAGGCCTTTTTGTTCTGCGGAGCAACATTGAAATACGTCATTAAATATTAAGCAAGTGCGTCAGGTCACGCTCACTTCTATCTCTCATTCAATAATTTTTACCAAACTTATATCTGAGTGTTTTTCTATCAATCATATAAATAAATGATGATTAACACTATAGAATAATGTTTTTATTAATTTATAATTTTTAGTGCAGCAACGCTTAAAAAAGAGAAATTAAAATTTTAACTGGTGCGATAGTTTTGGTTCACGCTTTAAGTCAATTTTTTCAAAAACTAACCCCTCGCTCTTAAAAAATGATTTTTTTTTAAAACACATTTTTTTTTCAAATTACAATTGCTATTTTTTTGAAAAGTACAATGAGAAAAACTACTTAGAGGGGGTAATTTTATTTCATATTCTAAAAGAGGACATGGTCTTAAATCGATTGATATGCAAAATTTCTAATTATTGAGTTTTTTTAAGTATTTGTAATTAATTTTTTAAGTAAAAAAAAAAAAAAAAAATCAGGTGGTAATAGGAAATAGTTGATGCCCGTGACTTTCAAAAATAAATTAAAATATACTTCATGAACTCAAAATATAGAAATTTGCATATTCATGCGATTGAAGACAAAGTCCTCTTTTAGAATATGAAATAAAATTACCAACCTAAGTTTTTTTTTTTTTTTTTTACTTTTTCTCATATTGTAGAAAAAAAGACGATGTATTTTTATAGCATTTTTAATTTTTATAGTTCTAAAAGCGATCTAAATGATATGTATTTTTTATAAAAATATCACAATAAAAAACTGAAAAAAACGTGTGTGCATGAAAACAAAATCTCAAGTATCAAACAATTAGAAAATTTAATTAATCAAAGAAAATTAATTAAAACTTACGTGGTGAGTGCGCGCCGGCATCTTGTGGTGAATATGGAGGTTCTGAGCCCGAGTCTGGCGGACTTTCTGGCAGATTGTGTCTGTAATCATAGAATTATTGTGTTAAGTCAATTTGCAGTCATTTCGTTATTATATACAGCTCTGGCCAAAAGTTTAAGAACGGGGCAGCGGCAGCTGCAGTGTTTTCTCATAAAGATATAACGTAGTGTGGTTGCGGGTTGCTTATGCAAATCGTTCTCAAACTTTTGTCCAGAGCTGTACATTATTGAGAATTTCATCAATATCAGATGAAATCATATCAAACATATTTATCTTACAAAATTATATAATAAATATAGGTAAAGTATAAAAGTGAAAGATCATAGAGAGAGAGAGAGAGAGAGAGAGAGAGAGAGAGAGAGAGAGAGAGAGAGAGAGAGAGAGAGAGAGAGAGAGAGAGAGAGAGAGAGAGAGAGAGAGAGAGAGAGAGAAAGAGAGAGAGAGAGATAATAACATCCTAATTTATCAAATGTATATTATTTATTACCTTTTTTATTACTTACCCACTCCTTTATTTCCTTTCCTTATTTTCCCAAGATTTTTAAAAACAATTTTACTATTTTAATATATTTATTAAAAATGAATAAATATTGTAACCATTAAGTCATAGAAGAACTACTTAATTTTATAAGTCATTTTTAGTTGTCTGTCACCATACTTTATTACAAATAATTAATATTAATAATAATTAAATAATAATATTATTATAATTATAATTAATTAATAATAATTAAAAATAGTTAAGATTAATATCATGTTCTTTAAGAAAAAAAAATTAACATTTATTCACTTTCATTTTATTTCTTTATTTTGTGACCAAAGACGCCATGTTACCTAATTTGTTTGGACCTAACATTGTGGAATTCTCTTCAGTACATCAGAAAACATAATTTTAAAAAAGCTCCAAGCAAATCAAATCAAATATATTTTTATAACACAAAATTATACAATAAACATGTTTGATACTTAAAAATTAATTGACAAAAACATTTCAAAAATTATTTCCTATAAAACTCATAGAGACATGAAATAAAAACTTAAAGCAGTGTAAAAATTAAGCTTTACTTTTTGTTTCATGTTTTTATGAGCTTTATTTAGGGAGTATGATAATCGGGCAGGCCGCAGTTATCGGCAGTTCTTATACTTTTTTATTACCTTTCACTAATTATAGAGTTTTGAAATTTTAGCACAAAACAGATTCTTAAGCAATCATTTATGTGTAAAAATTTCAAAACTCTGAAATGAGTAGAACATGTTATAAAGCAGCAGCAAACACAAGTGAAGATAATTGCGGCAAGCATGCCGATAACTATAGAGCCATTACCATACAATAGGCCGGTTGCACTCATACTTAAGAGCTGCCATTATGTTGGTCAGGAATACATAGGCCAGCATAGAGAAAAACGTTATTTTTATTTTTTTAATAGTAAAAGAAGCTTCAAAGCTCAATCAAAGCCTTATTTCTAGCTCCTAACAAGTTCGAAGAATATGAGAAAAAATCGTTCAGTTGAAATAAACTCTTTTTATGTGTTAAATATTAGGAGAAATGATGTTTCCCCTATGCTGGACAATGCATTGGGCACCACAAACATGGTGACAAAGCGCAAGGATGTGCAAGGGGTCTATATTATTAGAAAATGTGATGGTAACATTACTCACGGGTGTGTGTATGTGTTTGGTTGATCAGGGTGAGTCTTGTACTGCGCTGCAGGGTGCGGAGGTGGTGGAGGTGGTCCAGGGGCTGCCAGAGGCACCACAAGTCTAGGAGAGGGGGTGGCCACCTTGTGTGGACTGATGGGGGTGGCGTGTGCTGGAGAACTCTCTGTAGTCGTGGTGACCACAACAGCCGTGTTCGCCAACGTTTCCGCGAAGTATCTGCAACGTTCAAACAAAATCGATATATCAATAAAATATATGGCGCAACTTTATTTACTACAATTTTAATTTTTACACCAACTTTTTAAGTTTTTTTTTTAACTTCATTTTTTTCAGAGTTTTAAAAAACAATTTTACTATAAAAATATGCTATCATCAAACATCAGTTTTGAAAATATATATTTCGGACATCCTACAAATACAAAAATAACTACGTAATAATTATGCTAGCTCAATGTAGTAATATTAACATAATTTATGCTATATATAATATATAACGATTATATTATATTGTAGTATTTACCTTATATATGCAGTATTGCATGTAATTATGAATAATAATTAATATTACTACTTTACTGTACTTTGTGTTTATTTAGGATAAAATTGTGTTATTTTTTTATTATCATCTCTCTCTCTCTCTCTCTCTCTCTCTGTTTATATATATATATATATATATATATATATATATATATATAGATATATATATATATATATATATATATATATATATATATATTTTAGGTGCAAGTTTTTCTTTGGAGTATAAAATAACAATTCGATACAGTATGATAAATGACGTAAGCTATTTTTTTCAAATAGTGGGTATTCTAGTGCTGTGAAAAAAAAAAAAAAAAAAAAAAATGAAAATAAATATTTTAATAATTTTTTTTTCTAAAAAGGTATCAAAATTTCAAAATTGGTCACAAGTTACTATAGGTCAAAGAAATGAAATAATGCTTTATATCGACGGTGAGGTAGCACCAAGAAAAAGGCGCAGGACTTCTGAGTTATAATATTACGCTTATAATGAAGAGAAAAGCACTTTTTTTTTTTTTTTTTTTTTTTTTTGTAATTTTTTGAGAAAACTACAGCACCAATTCCTGAAAAATTAAAAAATGAGGAATAATTTGACATGCCTTCAGCATAAAAAAAAGTAATAAAAGAAAAATAATAATAAAAAAAAAAAAAAAAAAGGAAAGAAGCATTTAGCAATTATTTTCCATTTAACTATCCCTTACAAAGCCACTCAATTTTTAAAGTACCATTAATTGAGTATGTATCTGTATATAGTACCATGTATTTATAAAGTGAAATAAAAATCAAGATATAAAGCAAAATCAAGTTAATCTGCGGCTCGAAGGGGTCACGATTGCAATAAAACATAATTATAAAAACTATTTACTTATCATACAAAAGAAACATATAATAATATGAAATGATTTTTTAATTTGAGAGAATGGTCAGAAAAATAAAAGGTGAAAAATAGTGTATAATATTTATATCCATATAATTATATTGAGAGAAAATAGAACATTAAGACTGTTTAATATGAACTCGTAAACACTTCCTTAATAACTTTAACAGTATATAAAAATGGATAATTATAGTATTTTACATGTTATATTTTTGTGAAAAAATTATTGTAGCTTCTATTATAAACGATTACTTATTGAAGAAATTTAATAAATGATATTTTAGTGCATCTTACGGCTTCAAAGTTTCCTACTTTACTTTAAATATAATTTACATTCGGCATTTTATTTCATAATTTAACTATAATAATTTAAACTTTCTTCAGTAGAAGTTATTATTGATTTGATCATATTTTAATGTACATTTTTATAGTTTTCTTTTCCTCGAATTACTAAAACCTTTTTTGAGGAAAAATATGTGATGATTTAATGAATTATTAACATTATTAAGAAAATATATATTTGAATTACTGCGGATTGTATTCAGATGGCTTGCATCTCAAAATTTAAAATTAAAACGTCGAAACTTTTTATGATGACATTTGAAAGTTAATAGTAACAGCTACCTATGATAACATTTTTTAGAACTCATGACCATACCATCGGATGAGAAAATAATGAATTACTTAATTAATTTTAATTTAATTGCGACTAAAATTAAAAAAAAAATTAAAATCTAGCATGGTGACCGCCCAATTTTTATTATTATTATTATTTATTTTTTTTTTTCACATTTTTGAAGATACCTTATTATGCATGACTGTGCAAAATTTCCGAATTTTCTTTCTTTGCAACTTTTTAGTCAAATCCCGTAGTACCTGATTTCACGCCTTAAGTGTAAGAGCGGTCCACAAACAAAATCTAAACAAAAAAATCTTCACGTTTACAATTTGTAAATTTCAATAATATTACATTTTACGACACGATCTGTGAATGTATTTCGATCAAATTCATTACTAAATTTCGGTTTCCCAATCATTAAAGGAAACCATTAAGTATGCCTCTAAATTCCATTTACATATTTGATAATATCGATTTTAAACTGTTTAAAATGCATATTTTAAAAATCGTTATTTTTCTGCGTGTGTGGCAAATATTAAAATACCGCCAATTTATGTAAAAGTTTTATACTGTACAATAAAAATATTAAATAGAATTATGTTTTAAATTTCAACAAAACAGATACTTAAAATTATATTTAAAATAATAAATAAATATACAATTATGGTAAAATTAAATATATTACACCTTTGCTGAAATTTTTTATGATTTATGTACTATATTATATTATATAATAAATAAAATTAAAATGATAAATATGATTAAAAGTGTAATTTAGATGGCTTGTATCTCAATATTTAAAAAGAAACCTTACAAACTTTATGATGACATTTGAAAGTTAACAGTAACAGCTACCTATGATAACATTTTCAGAACCCGTGACCATCAGTAATTAAAATTAACCTGGTCTCTAATGGGACAAAAAAAAAAAAAAAAAAAAATCATAATTTAAAATCTAGCATGGTGACCCGCATTTTTTTTTTTTTTTTTTTTTTTTTTTTTTTTTTTTTTTTTTTTTTTTGCATTTTTGAAGATAGCTTAGCTTATATCCTAATATATCACTGTGCAAAATTTCAGATTTTTCTTTCTTTACAACTTTTTAATAAAATCTCGCAGTACCTGATTTCCCGCGTTAAAATAATAAATAACAATAATACAGCGTGTATAAGCATTCATATTAAAGTCGACGCCATGTTGGATCACTCAATAACATGGGTCACATAGGAAAATGACACATTTTGCCAGTTCAAAACCACTATGCAATATTTTTGAGAGCATTGATGTTGTTAATAGTTTGAATTAGTATCTCAAGTATGTGCCAACAATAACCGATTTCCCATAAAAAAAAAGTAACCAAAAACTACGTTTGTCCTATGCTGAGAAATATTATTCATTACTCCAGTATGGCCTCCAAGCGCATTAAATATGACATGCGCATACACCTTTAAATTAAACTACACTTTTACATAAAATATTTGTTATCTATATTAAATAAATAAAATGATAAATATGATGTTAAATTGTTTTTATCAGTAATCATTGAACGCAACATATTAATTGTGCGTGCTCCTATGTTACTTGGTGAGCACGCTGCGTGGTCAAGTATTTGATCTGACACTGATAGCCGTGTGTGACATGTGTTCACTTTAATTATCTCTTATCTCTACGCCACGTCATATCGTAGTAAATAATTATACGTTTAGTATGTAACATCAGTTTTATGTTGTGTATTATACAGGTGTTCCCATTATGTTAATATCATTGGAATTAAGACAATAACGAAATGCATAGATAGGTAAATGAATAAATAAATAAATAAACATAAGGAAAGAATAAATTACGTAATCTAAGCTGTATTTATGTTATTATAGCATAAATAATACTAAATTAGAACAACATAAATACTATCTATCAATCGCTATCTATCTATCTATCTATCTATCTATCTATCTATCTATCTATCTATCTATCTATCTATCTATCTATCTATCTATCTATCTATCTATCTATCTATCTATCTATCTATCTATCTATCTATCTATCTATCTATCTATCTATCTATCTAACATAAATAATTACATAATGCTAAATATGAATTCTTTAAAAAAATATTATTTAATAAGTAAAAAAAAAAAAAAAAAAAAAAAAAAAATCAAACACATTAACATCATGAAATTTGTGTTTATATATACTAATTTAAAAATTGTAACTGACTGTACTGTTTCGACCTGTTTATTTCGACCAATAAAAGCCGTTTATTATTATTAATAATAGTATAAATTATGCTGTATTGAACAAATTGTGATAAAAAATGAGGTATAGCATAAAATTAATTAATTATCAATCATAAATTAATTAATTAATCAATTATTAATTACGAATTAATTTTTTTCAATAAGTTGAGAGACAGAAACAGAGAGAGAGAGAGAGAGAGAATTGAATTTTACGTATTAAATATATCAATAAAAAAAGGATTGTCATCCAGGCACCGGCGAGATTCGAACTCACGATCTCCTGTTTACTAGACAGGCGCTTTAACCAACTAAGCCACGGCGCCGATATAACAGTGGCCGACGTGATTACTATTGATCTTGGCCGTTACGCAGATAAGTAAAAGTAGCTATTGCACAAGTTCACACTGTATCACTAAAATACAATTTCAATATAGAACGTTTTCATATGAGAGAATTTGGTGAAAATTTCAAATAATATAAAAAATAAAATCAATTTCTCATCGAATCAAAATTGATTATAGAATATTTTTTAGCTATCTTTTCAGTTTTTATCTGCAAAATATTTAACAAAAATTAAAGTGGTATCGTTTACTAATTTCCATTATTATTAAAATTACTGTTATACTTTCTCAAAACATTTATGTTTTTTATACCACATTTTAAATTTAGAAAAATATTTTATTGAGAGAAAAAAAAATCCTAGAAATAGAAAGGAAATCCATCAGAAAGTTTTATAAATAGGAAAAAAAAATAATAATAATAAAAAAAAAAAAAAACGCAGCGAAGATATATGGTCAAGCATTAAATCCAGAAAATAAAACTTTTTACAACTATTGTAAAAATAATTTTTTTTTCTGTTCCTTCATTTTTTTTTATTATAATAAAATATAAAAAGAATTATACACGAGTATTATGATTGGAGGGTTGCGGCTATACAAGGGGCAGTCAGAATAAAAACTATACTTCAACCTCACTATTGCATAATATCACAGGCTATTTTATATCTATGAGGATAATGCTTGATAAGTGAACAATGGTAGTTCTTCATACGTTAGGTAGCGGTATATAGCATGATAATGTACTGAAAACTCATTTCAAAGTCCGAGTGAAATTTCATTTGACCAACTTTTTTTTATATAATATGTATTTTTTATTATATTTTTTTATAAGATTACTTATCGATTTTTTTTTTCTTTTGTGGGAAGTAACGCAATGTGCTCTTTATATTTTATTATAGTTTTCTTATACCTTATTGCTTTTATATATAACGTATGTCAGTTAATGCATTTGTTAGTTTACTAGGAAAGTATAATATTATACAAGCAGGTTTAAACCTTGAATATTATAATTATATTTTTACAATTTTGAGAAGTATAATATTGTAAAAAAGTTAAATAATTAGTTTTACTTTTCAAATATATCGCAAACAAATATTATTATTAATTTTTTTATTTCATAGATTTTTAACCTTGGAAAATACATTGTTTTGTATTAATTTTAGAACAATGAAATGAAATAAATAATTATGAATAAATAAAATGAGAATAAAAACCGATGTTATGGTTACATTGTAATTTTTGTAATTTACTGAAATAAAATTTTTTAGTACATATAATAACGAATTATATTTAGTAAATATGAATAAATAAATAAGTAAAATAATAATAATAATGAGGGGCAGCAAAAGTTTTTAAGATAAATAAAAGCATTCCATCTCATCTTTCCCCATTATAGAAAAAAAAAAAAAGAAAACAAAACACTATAGCATAGATAACTACGTATATAAGTTATTATTACTAATTAACATTATTATTTAAATTTTTATCCTAAATCATCACAACTTTAATAATAATTAAAATGCACAATGCTCAAAAAAAATAATAATTGTATTTAAATAATATACTGTACAATATATGCTACAGTATATAGTAATGTCATAAAAAAAACTGAAGCATGACCAAATGTATTTACCGATGTGTATAAATTGTCCGGGTGATAGCATAAATAATATATTGTATAACCAAACTTACGTGTTTGCTGGGTCGTTGTCTCCATTGATGAAATCCTCCAGCTGACTAAAGTCGAGGGCCTCGTTGTCGATACCGCCCACAAAATCTGCTCGCGCTGGAACACAAAGATAATCATTGTAAAACATTTATAAACACTAAACTATACAAGAAATAAGTATCAAACAAAAGCAAACAATATGTCACCAATATCGATTAGAGATTTTTTTTTTTTGACCCAAACAACAATATAACAAACAAAACCCTATTTTTTTCTTTTATTATAGGGTGTTTCATTCATGTTAAAGTCGACGTCATAAGTGAGTGCTAAACAACATTGGCCGGTATAGGAAAATGACACATTTTGCCACTTTAAAAATACTTCCCAGTATTTTTGAGAGCATTGATGTTGTTAACAGGTGAATTAGTACCTCAAGTATACAAGAAAAATAATAATGACAAATAATTTAGCAAAGAAAATAGCCAAAAACTAGGTTTGTCCTATGCTGAGCAATGTTATTCATTACTCAAGAAGAGCATCGAAAAGCATTCAGAATGACGTCATGCGCACACACACTAACCATTGCTTCAGTTATTATAAATACTATTTAAATAAAACTCAAAATACACTCTGTGTTCAAAGAAATTTAAATATAACAATCAATTTATTGCTTAACTGACGATTTTATTAAAATTAGATACAATAATGATTTAATAAGATTTTTTTTTTTTTTTTTTGAAATCCTTATTTCTTGTTGTTATTTGTTACCGCATTATTAAATTTAACTTGCATTGTATTAGAAGCACTTTAACTTAAACTATATGAGCATAAACTGTCCATGATCACCTAAAATTGCATATAATTAGCATTATAATATATTACAACATATATTATATAAAACTAAAAACAATATTCCATTTGTAACCACTACAAATAAAATGTTTAAATTTATTACTGCGTCTATTTTATAAATAATATTAAAATAAAATAATTTGAACTGTAAATCACATTTCCAACAAATCCCATACTTAAAATAACCACAAATAATATTAATTTATACATTTTACCGCTATAAATTAACAATAAAATAAGTTGACAAACATACGCATAAAAACAATATAACATTTTATTTTTTAAAATATTTAAAATTACTGGTTTTGTATATTTTTAAAGGTAGAAATTTTACGGAGGGTGGTTTTAGGGGGTGAAATAAATAATTGTTGTATGATATCGCGTGATTAAGAGGGTGAGAGTGGGCAATTTAGAGGGGGGAGGGGGTGTAACTCATGCGGAACTTTTAGTATGTGTATATATATACATATTGCGCACTAAAAACTGTTTAAATAATTTATTTTTTAAGTATGTTCAACTTTTTGGACTGTATAATATATAAAAAAATCGTTTTAAAAAATAAACTTTTTAGTTATTTAGTGTTTTAATAATGCTTCACTGCGTATACATATTTTATTCTAAAATTTGCGAATAGAAAAGTTATTCAGTAAAAAAGAAAATTTAATGTAAAAATTTTATGCTAAAAATATTATTTTATGAGTTTTTAAAATTATTAGGGTTTTATATTATGTCACTATGTATAGTACTTTTTTATGTTATGATATTTTATGATTAAAAAAAAAAAAAAAAAAAAAAAAAAAAAACACTTGAAACTTTTGCGCTTGCTGTTTTTTTTGTTTTTTTGTTTTTTTTATATAACATCGCCAGAAATATAAATAACCTTATTTTTTTAACAGTTTTTTTTAACAGTTTATTATTTTTTTTTTGGCGGCGTGAAATTAGCTACTGCGGGGTTTGACTAAAAAGTTGTAAAGTCAGAAAAATTTGAAATTTTGCACATTGATACATTACCTGATTAAGGTATTTTCTAAAATATAAAATGAAATTAAAAGCAAGAAAAAAAAAAAAAAAAAAAAAAATGGGGGTCACTATACAAGATTTTAAATTTCGATTTTTTATTGAAGTTTTAGTTCCATAAGAGCCCAAGTTAATTTCAAATTACTCTCTTATCTGATGGTCACAGGTTCTGAAAATGTTATCATAGATAGCGGGTACTATTAACTTTTAAATAGCATCATAAAGTTTGAAAGTTTTCTTTTTAGATTTTGAGGTACAAGCCATCTGAATACAACCCTTAAAAATTATTAATAAACCGCATTCTGTGCTAACGAAGATTCACGATTAATAACATAATTCGAAAAAGGCGAGTGGCTTAAAATTATTAAAAAATTCCAAACTAATTTTTAATTACTTTTTTTTCCCATTGAACTTTCATTGGTAAAAGGGGCCGGGAATAAATATATCTATCATACTCGACAGGTGCGTACACATATTCACAGCGTAAAATTAATGAAAACAATAAAATAAATTACGCACCGCTGCACCATATAGGAAAACAGATAAGGAGAAATTTTTTATAATAAAAAAAGAGATAAAAATAAAGTTATTAACATATCATGATACTTTCTTTTTATAGCATCTTTAACATTCCACCAAGTAATTATTATTAATTTTATATAAATGTCTAAATATAGATTATTTTATTATTTAATAAACAGAGCGGGAGAATATTTTTTAATAATAAATCAATTAAAATTATAACTTTCAAGATTTTTATTTTTAGTATATTTTTATTTTGCAACTTTTTATTTATTTATTACTATTATTTTTTTTGCGTAAATGGATAATGCTCACGCAGCTACGATTTATTATTATTATTTTTTAGATTTTTCTGATACTTAAAATTTCCTACATATTTCCACGTTTTTTTTTTTTTTTTTTTTTTTTTTTAATAATTTAAAATTTTATATTTATTGGACACAATTTATATAGAGCAAAATGATACTATATACATTTTTTTCTTCTATATAGTTAATTAAAAGTTTTAATAATATAGAACCCTGTCACGTATTTACGCAACCTGTTTTAGGGACTCAGCTTGTTTATTATTATTTTCTTGTTTTATACAGAATGTTCACAAAGTCACGTTGCAAGGTAACTTCGAATATTTCTGCATATATTTAAAATAAAACCAAAACCGCAATTTTTTTTAATCATGATCATTTTCCGCGTATTTACAGCAAATATACTATTAAAATTGGAAGATGCATTGTGGATTTGCATTATATTATGTTGCTTAAGCACCCACCGATAAGACTTCATTGTCTTGGTGGCACTTATGTATGTATTAATGGGGAAAAAAAAAATTACAAATGCTATTAACTTTAACTTTCCGAATAACACGTTTTTCTAAGTTTTACAAATGATTTTTTTTTATAAATTCTCTGCTCCTGTTTAAAATATTTATTACTAAAAATCACCTTTGGAGATAGGAACGTCCAGTGTTTTAAATATTTTTTATTATTTTTATAAATAATCAATTTTTTATATCAATAGAATTTAGAATTTTATGATTTTTAAAACTGTAAATATATTACAGACAGAAAAATGACAGAATACACAATAATCTTAAAAATACTAGATTTAATTATTATTATATTATTTTTGAAAAGGTTCGGTCTTTAAAGGGTGAGTTCACAAGTATATTTATTTTGATTATTCGTATCTATAATAATAAATGTGAATGCAAATCAAGCACCAAGTTGTGGCTTCAACTATATATGGTGCCAAGTGTGTTGATTTTTCCTTTTCTGTTATTAACCTTGATAAATATTATATGATTATTGTGTACCATTGAAGGAATGAAGGAAATAAAGAAACTTGACATTTGAGTTAACTCAATTAACTATATTCCAGAGTAAGAGAGAGAGAGAGAGAGAGAGAGAGAGAGAGAGAGAGAGAGAGAGAGAGAACTGCAAAAATAAAAACAATAATAGTTTACTTCAATAAGTAGATGAAAACAAAAATTATGGCTTTCAAAATATAGTTTCCCAGTAAATAGTAATTTTATAAATTAATAAATATAGTAATAACTTCTGAAATTAAAATAAGACTGCAATTCAAAAGTAAATTCAGAGCACTCGTTTAATTATTATTTTATTCGACAGAAAAATAAATTACGTACATTTTGCTGCATTGAAAAATATCTGTATTCGAGAGCACATTTTTATGTTAAGTTATTTTGTAATAACATATAAGTATTTATGCTGAACATGAACTATTATGTTATGTAGTATAATCACTATATATAAATTATGTTTATTTACATAAATTTTGCTGCATTGAGTTACTATAATTATTACTTATGATATTACGGAAGTGAGTAAAATAATTATTGAATAGTGATTATGTTTTTGCCAGAATGCCGACCAATGAAAAACAACAACAACAACAACAACAACAACAACAACAACAACAACAACGCGATATTAGAGATATGCAGAGAATCTGAATTTATTAATCTTCACAATAACAAGATTGCATATTTCATTACGAATCAATCAATCAATCAATAAGTGCCAAGACAATTCTCCTGCACAAAAATATTTACTGTCGATATATTTTGCCGTCGTAAAAGTTAAAACTTTTCTTGTAATTTGCTATTGGAATGTTAATTACATTTGGCGTGAAATTTTACTTGTAAGGTTTATTGATTTTATAACTTTTGTTTCTAAAAAAAAGTTTTTATGGTGTACGATTTTTCAACACCACGGAACTTTAAAAATTTAATACTCTTAACTCTTGATGAAGAAAGTGGGAAAGTGATTTGGTGAGTTTTAATTTTAAACTGTTTTACATGTAAGAATAATTTTTAACATGCATTTTCTTTTGGTGTGATTTGAAGTTTATTGTTTTAATTTGAAAATCTAAAGAAAAGTTTTATCAAATAAGTTTTAATTTACAAGTTATTACCTAACCTATGGCAGGTACATGAATCCTGTATTTTGCAATAAGTACACTTGAATTTGGAACGGGTATAAACTACAATACCACTTAATCTAAGTAAGTCACAACTTTATTGTTGCATATTGCACCTGCATTATAGGTATTATTGTAGTATAATAATACCTGTTATAGGTTATATGCCTACTTATTGCAATTTAAAGGATTTCAGTATGCTTTTAGTATATAGTAATTTTTTAAGTGTATTTTGAGGAAAAGGAAATATATATATATATATAATATATATATATATATATATATATATATATATATATATATATATATATATATATATATATATATATATATATATATATATATATATATATATATATATATATATATATATATATATATATATATATATATAATTAACAAAAATTTCATACAACACAAATAATGAAATGATAATAAAATTAAAAATGAAGAGAGAGAGAGAGAGAGAGAGAGAGAGAGAGAGAGAGAGAGACTTTAATAAAAAAAATAAATAATAATAATTAATGCAGCATTTTTTTTGTATAATAGCATAAATCTAAATCTATATTATGTTTTTTTTTGCCTTTTCCTTTTCCTTTTCCTTTTCCTTTTCCTTTTCCTTTTCCTTTTCCTTTCCTTTCCTTTCCTTTCCTTTCCTTTCCTTTCCTTTCCTTTCCTTTCCTTTCCTTTCCTTTCCTTTCCTTTCCTTTCCTTTCCTTTCCTTTCCTTTCCTTTCCTTTCCTTTCCTTTCCTTTCCTTTCCTTTCCTTTCCTTTCCTTTCCTTTCCTTTCCTTTCCTTTCCTTTCCTTTCCTTTCCTTTCCTTTCCTTTCCTTTCCTTTCCTTTCCTTTCCTTTCCTTTCCTTTCCTTTCCTTTCCTTTCCTTTCCTTTCCTTTCCTTTCCTTTCCTTTCCTTTCCTTTCCTTTCCTTTCCTTTCCTTTCCTTTCCTTTCCTTTCCTTTCCTTTCCTTTCCTTTCCTTTCCTTTCCTTTCCTTTCCTTTCCTTTCCTTTCCTTTCCTTTCCTTTCCTTTTTCCTTTCCTTTCCTTTCCTTTCTTTTCCTTTTTTTTTCTTAATTTAATTTTTTTATTGTTTCGTTCAGAGTAAAATATTGTTAAAAAAACATACAAACAAAGAATTGTTAATAGGGAAGTAGGTAAGGGTTATTTTAAAGACAAAAAGAGGACCGCATAAAAAAAAAAAAAAAAATGAAAAGTTCATATAGAAACAACTATCTCATGGGAAAGGCAAAAGACTATTTTGAGCTTCAAATTTTGATTTTGGGGTGTTTTTTTAATTAATAATAATAAAAAACTATTAACAATTCACACAGAAATTTAACTTCCCCTGACCTCTCACTCACTCATCATCAAACTATGCATGGTATCCTGCAATTCAGGCAACAAAGTATAACACAAATTAAATATGAACCACGAGAACAAAAATTAAAAGAATTTGTAATGAATTTCAAGTAAAAATTCTTTAGTCATAAAATAAAATAAAAATTCTCATTAAAATATTTCACTAAACAATTTTATCAGAGACATAAAAAAAAAAAAAAAAAAAAGAAAGAAATAGTTTCTAGAAAATGTTTTATGACATTTTTTGTCCATGTTATTTTATATATTTTTACATAATAAGAAATTATAATAAGAAAACTGTCATCCCTTAGGTTGCACGCAAAGTGAACGCTATTGGTCAATATTACGTGGCCAATCACATGGCACACGCCCACATCTATAAACTGCGGTCAAATATTGATAAAATGCTCCCTCACTGTGAGCTCCCCTAGTTTTACCCCCTCAAGGATAGAAAAAAAAAGTCAATAATTTGATGTAAAGTTTATACAAAGTTTCTCTTTGCTGTGGGTGTGAAACAGTCAAATCAAAGTTTTAAATGTTACACTGAAAAATAAATTTGTAATTTCATTTCATATTACTAATTTAATGTTCACATTTTTAAGACAAAATGCAGAATTCATAGCCAAACTGTAGATTTCTGTTTTTTTTTTTTTTTTTTTTTTTTTTTCGTTTTAACTTTTTTTCTTTCTTTTTTCCATTGCACGGACATAAATAATAATTATTCTATAGCTGAGTGCAGCAATATTTATGCAAAACATCATAATGTATTATATGATAATATTGTAGATTGATTATACTAACATAACATAAATAGTTAACATGTTCAGCATAATTACTTATGTTATTACAAAATAACATTATAGTATGCTTTATAATACGGCATTTTTTTTTCAAAACAGCATTAATTTATTAATTTTTTTCTGTGTGCTCGTATTCATGCAGCTTGATATGCCCCTGCATATATACATCACTGCAGTGACAACATTTCCTTAAATTATGAAGCTTAAAACACGTAAAAATATGCCTATGGTACCTCTTATTTAAATTATGTCGTAAAATAGTGCAGTAATTTTCTCTCTCAAAAAAAAAAAAAAAAAAGAAAGAAAGAAAGAAAGAAAGAAAGAATAATAATAAGAAGAATACTTCTTTAATGATAATATAATCTTCTATAATCTATATGATACTTTATAAATAAACTAAAAATAACAACAAATGCAACAACAACAACAATTTTTTTTAATGCTTATTTACTTCTTTTACTTCGTTCATGTTGGATATCACATTTTGTATGCTTTGCCTTTTTTGATCTATTGAGCAACTTTTTTATTGTGTAATCTTTGCACTGTATTTTATTTGTTGTAAAAATCTTTATTATATTATTTCTATTGTTAAATGCAATATTTGCAATATTAAAGGATATCATATTAGGGGTCAATCTCTTTTTTCTGCACCATTTCAGATAGCATAACACGCTCCATCTAATAATTGCAGTTCAACTATTTGCCAATTTCCTGTATAAATATGTTCCTTATAGTATGATTACAAATCTTTTAAGTTGTAACAAAATTCAAGGAAAACAAATTACAATAAAACCATTACTAAATCAATGTGATAAAATTATCTTGAATTATATAAAGAAAAAAAAATTATAACATCTGTTTTTAAGCCACAATAACACTTAAAATATATATAAAAAAAGGTTAAATACAAAAAATATTAAAATAATTTTATTTATGTAATATAATGATTAAAATGTCAATTTAAATTTACCCATCACGTAGTGAAAAAAAAAAATCAACATGCATTAACTTATAATACAAATAATTTCAAATCAAACCTTTTTACAATCAAAACATTTACAAGAAAATTATGTGACAGAATTTTCTTTAATTATATAGTAAAAAATCAGAACATCTATTTTTAAGCCACAACACTTAAAATATTAAAAAAAAAAAAAAAAAAAAAAAAAAAAAAAAGGATATTTTGATTTCTATACGTGCGTATATTATTTTTTTCTACCAGTGTGTCCATCTTGTTGCATATGCTTCAGGATACCACCACCATTTTTTGTACGCACTAGCGCAAAGTAGCTGACATCGATTTTTTTTTGTCCTAACATTAGACTTGAGCCACATATATACGGAAGTTTTTCTAACATAAAAGTTACAAACAACATGAGAAAAATTGTAGTAATCAAAGCATAATACAATATAGTTCACTTGAAATCTTTCACATTTATACAATATTATTCAATCTTCCAGACGATGCCTTATTAAGAAAGAATAATATACAACAAAATTTTGTATTTAAGTTTCAAGTTGTAATTCTTATAGCATATTCTAGATTTTTTCTTCTTAACATTTATGTTTTATAAAAAAGAAACTTTAAATAATTTTCTTCAAATTTTACTATACTTTTATGAATATGTAAAATTTTACATAATTTAAAATGCTTATATATGAAAATTCAAATGAATTAAATTGATTAAATAAACATGCTAATAAATTTGTGATGATTTATATTTGTTTAAATAATTAAGGTCTATAAGGTCTCATTAGTTTAAATAAAAATGAAATGAAAAAAAAAAAAAAAAAAAAATCAAACGCTTGATTTTTTATTAAATTTTCTTTTTTTTCTTTATGGAGCTTTTTTAGAGAGGTGAAATAATTTTCTTGCAAAATACTGTTCCATATTATTACTATTGCGAGTCAAAGATATGTGTATTATTATTATTTTTTTTTTTCATTTACATTAACAATAGTAAAATTATTTTTAAAAATATGTAAAAATCAATTGAATGAATAGAAAAAATTAGATTTTATCATATAAACTTTTATAGTTTAGGACCAATAATAATAATAAAAAAAAGTGAGTACATTTTCTCTCAAATGTGTAACGGAATTAGCAAAATATGAAGCCCCTTTTTTTTTTAACAATTAATTAATAAGAATTGTCAACTATATTTTCAATTTAAAATAGCCAGCTTTCGTAATTTCAAAAACGTAAAAAAAAAAAAAAAAAAAAAGTAGCAAAATTAAAAGGCCATTAGAGTATAGCTTCGCTAATGGTGATAGAGATAGATAGATATACATTATCAAAAAACCAAGTATAAAAATAACTGCAAATGATAGCAATTTTTATATATTTTTTTTAATTTGCACAAAGTAAATTATAGTGTCACGAAGAATAACTTGTAATTACAATTTTGTGTGTCACGTATATAAATATAGGAAAAAATTTTATAAATTTGGCACGATTTTTAAATGATAACGATTTATAACTGACAGAAAAGTTTACTTTAGTTATTAGTGGGGTTTTGTAATTTATTATATCTAACTGATTGCCATTTAATTTTTATATACATATATATTATTAATTCTTTTATATATAGAATGTATAGGGCAACTTTTAAAATATGTATAACACGTATATAAATTTATTTTATGTTTCGATTTTTAGTATAGGAGTTAGATTATACACACATGAAAGAAATAGTGGATTATATTAAATCCCTTGTCAACTTACTTTTTTATCATTTAGAATACTAGACTGATAATTACCATACCTTAATATCCATGAATTAGACACCATCACGTTGATTTTGTATTTATTTTCCTTTTTGCGGTTATATCACGTATCTGACGTCACAATGTACCCCCGCCAATCAGTCACCGCTCTGGTCACGTGATAAATTTAAGCCCCTCCCTCAAGTTCTTTACCCCTATTACGACCCCATCGGTACATTGTGACGTCAGATACGTGATATAACCGCAAAAAGGAAAATAAATACAAAATCAATGTGTTGGGTCTAATTCATGAATATTAAGGTATGGTAATTATAAGTCTAGTATTCTAAATGATAAAAAAGTAAGTTGACAGGGGCTTTAAGGGAAAGAGACATTTAAAGATTTATACACAAGTTATAGGAAAAAATGTATTTTTAAATTTATATATTTACATAGTATACACACGGTTGTGAAAATATTTTAATATTCAAAAACTCGCGCTAAATTTACACTAAAAAAATGCGCAATTCATATGATTGACTATAGTTGATCGTCATTTTAAGAGCAGAAAACATATGAGTGCGTATGTTTACTCTAAAAAACGGAAAAGGAAAACGTCATTCGCCCCCCCCCCCCTTCCCCCGCATACTTGAAAACCTTATTCAATGCTGTCATAAATTTACTAAGTAAGTATTTTTAAACTGGCAAATTGTGTGATTTTTTCATACCTGCCCATGTTATATGGGTGTATCCACACGACGTCATATATTTATTGCGCTTGGAGGCCATACTGGAGTAGTGAAACTAGTGAATGACATTGCTCAGCATAGGACAAACTTAGTTTACAGCTATTTTCTTTGGAAAATCGGTTAATTTTTGGATATTATTTTTCTCACGTACTAATTCAAAAGCTATTAACAACATCAATGCTCTCAAAAATATTGCTTACTATTTTTAAACTGGCAAAATAAGTTATTTTTCTTTTTTGTCCTATATTGAGTTAACCAACATTGCGTCGACTTTAACATGAATGCACACAATTTTATGCCACACTATATATGAATGATAATACCGTTTGTAAAAGTAAAATTTTAATAGTTTGTATATATTAATACATTTAAGCTTTTATATTTTTAATCATATACTGCGAGCTAATTTCACACTTGTACCGAATTTTTAATTTCATTTCATTCTCAAAATACTTCATTTCTTAAAATCTACGTACGATTATGCTAACTATAGACTTATTCAGATTTGGATTTTTATTCAATATTGATAAAATACATAGAATTGTACTATAATTTTTATAATAAATTTTTTACATTTTTAAAATAAATATTTAATAAATATATAAAATATTTATAAATTATATAAAATATTTATAAATTATATAAATAGAAATTAAATTTATAGGTAAATATTTAATAATAAATAAATTAATAGTATTAAAAATAATAACAATAAAATTATAAAAATATATGAATGAAAAAATTACGTAACAAATTTAAAATGAGATCAATTCGTGATCCACGAAAACTGTCTATGATATAACAATGTATAATTGATATTCCAAATACCATTGTTATAATTTCTATATATAACAATAAAAACAACAATTATAAATGATATGAATTTATCGCTTCTTTTTCTGCACTATTGACTGCTTGCTCAGTTCACAAAATCATTATTGCGAAATCTATTGTGAGAGTAAAAGTAAATAAATAATATTATATAACAAAAGTAGACATTAATTTTTTACTTTTCTTGATAGAACGTTTTTCAAGTAGTTATTATGATATTATCAGATGTTATGAGTTAGAGCTGCACAGGTCTGGTATTATATATAGGAGCCCAGAGGAGTGTAATATTAAGGGTAGAGCCTGTAGTCTGGTAAGCCACAGATCATTAGTGTTGTTCGTAAACCCTGTTCTCTTGCACCAAAAAATGCGCATCCCATTTGAATAACCAAAGTTGATCGTCATTTTAGGAGCAGAGAACAGGGTTTACGAACAGCATTATTGTGAGCCCTCTTACTAGAAAGGATTCATCCTGGCCTATCCCGAAAGGGATTATGGCGTCATGATATGTATGTGTGTATAATTAGGTCCTTTAGTTTATAAATTTGGAAATACTCGTATTTGGTTATTTTCACATGAAACTCAAATTTGACCATTATTAATGATTTTTATATAGGAAAAGAATGGGCTTAAAATAAGTTCAAGTATGCCAAGTTCTCCATTTTTTTTTCTGGAATTGGCGCAGTAGTTTTCTCAAAAAGATTAAAGAAAAAGAAGATAGAAAAAAAAATATAATAAAATAAAATAAAAGACACTTTTCTTGGAGAAGAATTTAGCTTTCCCTATAACCTCCCTTAACATGTATACAAAACTACCTATAATTTTCTATAGAAAATATTATCTAAATACAGTACTACATTTGTCCTATACTGAGCAATACTATCCACTGCCCCAAGTCGAAGTGCATTCTCACGCTTTTCCATATTGATCTTGTTGCAAAAAAAAGCCTATCTCGTTTTTTGTCAGTGGAAGCAAAAGGTCTATCTCGAGCGCCATCTCCACAACGTTCGGGAAATAGATAGACCTTTTACTTCCACTGACAAAAAACGAGATAGGCCTTTTTTTAGCAACAAGATCGATATATACATACACACTAAAAATAGAAAAGTTAAATAATAATAATAAAAAATTTGCTATACAGAAATAATTTCGAAAAGCAACACTATACAGTTTTCCCGTGACAACAGGAAAGTGTCCTCACACTAATACAAAGAATGTTTTTAAAATTAGGAAAGTCTCCTACTTTTTTGAGATGAGGACACTTTGACTTAAGGACACTTGCCCACGCCCCCCCCCCCCCTTCTCACGAGTGGTAATTGGTGATTGATAAGAAATAATAAAATAAAATTTAAACTTATTTTATTAGCATAATACAGTAAATAAAAAATATTTATACACGTAAATATATGAAGTAATAATAAAAAAAAAAAAAAAATAAAATAAAAAAAAAAAAAAAAAAATACCTCACGCCGTTTAAACGGTAAATTATGATGAATTTAAAATCCCATTGTTCATATGTATAAAAAAACATAAATAAATATAGGTTAAAATTATGTAAATCATGGAAATACATAAAATATAAATAAAGATTGAAATCTCTTGACTTATACAATGTAAAATAATACCTAGAATAGAAGTAATAAAAATTAATTAATAATTTGATTTACAAATACTTTTATTATTTAATACATAATATTTCATATATATGAATATCGGTTTACCAAGTAAGGTAGCTTGATATAAAATATTGTATACGATATGTAACAAATACATAAGCAATAATGATATAAATCTATATGTATTATACCTTCACTTTATGCTGTTTATTTATTGTATGCATTTTTTATCAATAATTTATTCATATAAACAAATAACATTTTTTTTTTTTTTTTTTTTTTGCAAAATATTACCAGGATATGCTCTGAAATGAAAGGAAAAAATATTTTACTCTTTAATCGATTCATTGATTTTTGTTAAAAGAAATATTGATAAAAAAAATCAATAAATATATTTATATAAATGCGTATTTTATGTTAATAAAAATGACAGTATTGACAAACAGGATTTTTAAAAAATTGCATTAATAAAAACTGGTTTTTAATGTATTTTATTGAGTGATTTACATGTTTTTAACTATTCAATAAAATGGATTTATATGTTTAATATGATGTTATATAAATTGTTATCTGATATACTTATACTTGTGTGTGTGTGTACACATAAATAAATGAATTGTAAACTTCTATATAGTGATAGAAAGTGGAGTATGATAGAATATACACTCAGTAAATGAACGTCTGTATGCATTCATCTTAAAATTTTGTTTGTAAATGACTTTTTCATGTTTTTTTCTTCTTTTTTTTCATGCTTTTTTTTCTTCTTTTTTTTTTTTCTTTTCATGTTTTATATCGTCCATGCCGAGGTCCAACCTTCCTCCAGACGTACCTTTGCATGCGTTTGGAGGGAGGTTTGATTGAGACATGGACGATGTGTCTTTTATGTTTGTTTTGTCTTCTTGTATTGTTTTGTTTTGTCTCTATTATATTCAGTGTATTTGGACTTGCTCTGTTGCTGAATAAAGAACTAATTTGAATTTGATTTTTAATGTCGACGCAATGTTGGATCACTCAATAAGATGAGTCACATAGGAAAATGACAAATTTTGCCAGTTTAAAAATACTATAATTATGCAATATTTTAAAGACTGATGCTGTTAACAGGTTGAATTAGTAACTCAATGTACGTTAGAAAATAATAATATCACAAAATTAAACAATTTTTCAAAGAAAATGGATAAATGCGAAATTTGTCCTATATGTTGAGCAATGTTATTCACTACTCCAGTATGGCATCCAAGCGCACTAAATATGACGTCATGCGGATATACCCTATAACGTACATAAATGTTTAAAAATATTGGTTGCGAAATGCTTTGATTGATCGTCAAAGCTTCTTACAGATTTAGTTTTATTTTTTATTTTTATTATTATTATTTTTTTTTTTTTACATAAAACACGTTTAAGTATGTCTAATATCCCTCATTAAAATTTTGAGTAGTTTTCTCAAAATTGCAAAAGACATGTTTCTCCCATAAGTGTAAATTAGGGGTCCTACGCCTTCAAACTAAAGATATTAAAACTTCTAACTTGTTAGTGCATCCCCAATATTTTTTTTATTTCTTTTTTTCTAGAAATTAAATACACAAGCCAAAAATAACCACTTTATATTTTATTTTAAATTTTCCGATTAAATACGAAATAAAATCAATAACGTTAATATGTTTATATACTGTACAAATAAAAAACAAACAATACTTATTTTATTTGTTGTTGTTTTTTAATTAGGTATAATTTGTTTAAAATCATGTAAATTTGTTCCATTTAAAGATTTCGAAGAAAAACAATTAAAAATTTAAGCACTATACACTGCACACACTTTCTTTTTAAAATCATTGAATACATAATCGTATATACCAAATAAAGAGTACTACAGTAACATAGTATTAAAATGTTACGCAACTATATTAAAACACGCAACAAATAAAAAAAGCTTAGAATTAAAATAATAAAAAACACAAAGAATGTAATTATTGTACACACAATTCTACAGATCTTTATTATTAGAGTAAAAGCTAAAAAAAAAATAATAAAATAAAAATAAAAAGGGTAATTACTTTAAATTTGAATTATAGACTAGATGACAAGGAAGTCAAATTTGTTTAAAATTACTGCCGCCACTTATTTTAATTTTAATCACAAAAAAATATATATTATTGTCGTTTGCTTGCGGCATTTCTATGTAAAAACATTAAATATGAATGTTACATTTTTTATTTATTTATTATTATTATTTTTTTTTTTGAACGAACGAATGCAAGTTATTAAATATATAATAAAACTTTCAATATCCGTTTAAAAAACGGAAGATGTTTTTATTTTGAATTTAAAATTTTAGTTTTCTTCGGAAGTTATTAATGAAAAAGTATTTTTAGTAATAAAATTCAGAAAGGAAGGAAAAAAAAAAAAAAAAAAAAAAAAACGTGAACTTTTTTTTTTTTTTTTTTTTTTTTTTTTACGTGAGATAGATGCACTTGTATGTGTGATTTGACGGGTCAAAATGCAAAATTTAAAGATTATTTCAAAGGTGAGTAAGACTATTTATTATTAAACGCGTATCACTTGCAAAACTAAGATCCTATAAATTTTATAAACATTTTTTTACCAAATTTTACAGATTCTTTCAACAAAACAAATTACAGTAAATATATTTTATAGATATTATTCTGCTAACATAAATATATTTTATATTTCTTCAGGAAAATAAAGATAATAATGCACACCAGAAAGAAGAAACAAAAAGTACAAAAAACTTTAAAACGTTGCAGTATATTGCAAATTCTGACAAAGCTTAATTTTATAAATTCATTACTACTGGTACCATTTTTTTAGATTTATAAAATCAATCAATTTTGATATTTTGAATACAATTTTTAAAAGTGCATGATATTTTACATATATGATACACATATTTTACACAGTCTATAGGATCCTATAGACTTTAATGATAGAATTACTATAGTTGGCAAATGATTTTTATCGCATCTCATCTTCAAAACTTTAAAAATGTATAAAATACTGGCAATGCTAAAAAAAAAAAAAAAAAAAAAAAAAAAAAAAAAAAAAAAAAAAAAGAAAAAGAAAAAGAAAGAAAAAAAAAGTTTTTTTTTTTTACACAACGTAATATATCTTAGGATCTAATTGTAATTAGCCACATACAATACAAAAAAATTAACATTATAAATATTTATAAAACCAACATTAATTTTAATCTATATACATCCAAACAATATCAAGTTCAACAATTATTATTAAAAAAATTACGAAGCGTGTACTGTTTTATATATCAACACACATGAAGAAGTTTTTGTAATGCAAAACTAAAAAGTTAATATATTATTTCTGTTTTTTTTTTTTTTTTTTTTTTTTTTAGAGAAAGCCTATCATTGACCATCTCTACAGAAAAAAAAATGTTTCGTTCCGCGCTATTTAATATTTTACACCTTTCTTACACGTACAAATTTTTAATATAAATTTTATAAGGTTAAATGGTTCATATTACTATGTAAAAAATATAGAAATTGAAACTTTATTACATTGAGTATTTTGATGAAAGTATATTATAAGATGATAGAGATGCATGGTGTGTAATGAAACATGCTAAAAATAATATCAGCTATGTGAAGTATACTAAATCAATTTTAAAAAATTTCAATCAAAATTGCAAAGATTTTTTTTTTTTTTTTTTTTTTTTTTTTTTTAATCTTTTTAATGGTTTTATTAGTAATGTGATGGAGAATTTATTTCAAGATTTTGATAACGTTACTTTCTTGATATTCAATGTTTTTTATTTGCTTGTATTGCTGATTTATCGTATTTTCAAAATTGCTAAATTATTTTATATTTTCAAATGAAAAGTACTTCATATCTATTTAGATGCTTACTAAATAGTTTATAAATTTCTATAAAAATGATTTCTATATCACTAATTTTTCCTGGTTACTGTAAAACTGACGACATCAACAGTAATAAAACTTATTTCAATAAATCTTGAAATACAGTATAAAATTATTTCTTTACAAAATATTGTTACATTTTATTCTCCTAGAAGATGGATATTATAAAGTATAACGTTATGTTTTCAGACAAAAACCGTTGAAAATGACACTGTTTCGCATGAATACATTTTTACTGGGATCAAAAAAAAAAGAAAAAAAAAAAGTAAAAACTATGAAAATTATTACTTCCCACCATTTGCACAAAAAAAAAAAAAAAGGTGTCTAATATTATTGAGGGCATCGATTTCTTTTAATATGATATTTTACTTGGATTATAAAATATGTAAATAGCGTATATAGGATGTATCGTGGAAAATGTCAATCTTGCAAAGGCGTTGAACATCTTCAACAAAAAACATGTCTAATATCCTAACATAACTAAATATCAACGTTGATGTGACCGGAATCATTGATTTCCTATTTATTTTACATTCATAAAATCACCTTGGTACATTCTTTATTTGCAGCAAAACAAATACTCTTATGTTTTAAATGAAAACGAGTAAATTTGAAAAATGTTTTTATGTTCCGAAAAATTTTTTAGTAATATTTTTCATTTCAAAAAATTTTTTAATTTGACTAGAAATTTGCCGCTAAAATTTGAATTTCCACATTTGCATGTAATCTTTAAAGTGGAATAACTTAAATATTTGATCGTATTTTCACATGTTTGACGTAACTAAACTTTTAAGTAACATTTCTTCTTTATTTTGTGTTAATATTATAATTAGCAACCGTCTAGTTTGCGAGATATCAGTCGGTCACCTACTCCCTTAATGTTATTAACGATTCACAACTTCAACCCTTTTACTATATTTTAAAAAATGCCAATGTTTTGTAAATTTTTATTATTTCTGTATATTTTCAAACAGATTATATTAATGCTGTTCGTAAACCCTGTTCTCTTGCACCAAAAAAAGCGCATTCCATTTGAATAACCAAAGTTGATCGTCATTTTAGGAGCAGAGAACAGGGTCTACGAACAATTACGAGTCTAAATTAGCAAAGTTACGTTTTGAAAATTGAAAGGAAGGTGGGAGGAGGGTGGGGGGAAATAAAGGTTGAAATTTCTCAACTAATTTCAAAGCATTTAGTAAATAATTTTATTTTTGAAAAGATAATTATTTTGGTAGCACACGACATAACACAAACAATATTAAATGCAATTTTAATGAAATTATAATTGAATTAAATTGATTTTTAAATTGGCTAAAAGGTTGAATATTATTTTTTTTTTAAACGACATATACAATCAAAACTTAGTAATAAAATATACAAGATATTGACTATAGCCTAGTATAATATATGGAATCAATTATACATATATAACTACCAATTGTAAATATATTTAGAAAGTAAAGTAAAAAAAAAAAAAAAAAAAAAAAAAATCATAACACGACTTTTGACCGATACATTTCATTTCTAAATCAGCAAAAAAAAAAAAAAAAAAAAAAAAATGTAATTATACTCTTGTTACTTGCGTAAACGCACCAAAATAATAATTATATAGTGAAATAAAAAATTTAACAGACGTAACTAAAATATATGTTTAATTAAAATAGCAATTTTTTTTTTGTTTCTGCCTCAAGTATTTCAATATTGTATTTCAAATAGTACACTTGATATTATAAAACTAGATCATATAATGAAATAATACCAATATTTAAATATACGTCTTTAATATGTATATATATACATAAAAAAAAAAAAAAAAAAAAAAGTTTCCTTTGTAATACGGCGATAGGTATATTAATTTATTGTATTTCACCAAGTCGCAATACAAATACGAGATGGTAGCAATCGGAATCAAATTAATGCTAAATTAGTATTAAAAAAAACTATAGTTCAATAAAACGTATGAAAATATTGATATAAGTTTAGATAATACATAAAATTTTAATTCTAAAAATTATACTTTTATTAAATACTTTTTGTATACTTTAAAATGTTATAAAAATTATCGTCGCTTTTTTGTTTACTAAAATGTTTTATTAGAAACTATTCTTTGTTCAATCATTGACATCAATTATCTTGCTAATTACAATTTCTCTAAAAATATAAGTCCATCATCCATTATTTAATTTGTAGCAGGGTTAAATATGTAGTGCTACATGAAATATTTAAATAAAAATTAAAATAATAATAAATTTTAAATTAAACTTATATTTTATAATAAAATTATTATAACTTTAATAAAAATATTTTAAATTTTTATTTATTAAATGTTTGTAATTTTATTATAAATATGCCAATGCTAAAATATGAATATAAAAAAATGATATTCACTTAACTAAAAGTGTCTTATAAAATTTATTTTCTTTCTAAAAAACAGTTAAAAAATAAATTTATTACTTCAAGCTACTGGTTAAATTTTAGAAAATAAAATCAGAGTTAAAAAATCTCAATAAATTGTAAACAATACCATAAATCAAAATATTTTTTATATTTTCATGACAAATAAAATAGTTTTACAGATTTCAATAAAGATAAACCATTTTCACTCTATATGTTATACATTTTTTTTATCATTTTAAAATCTTTCTGTAAAAAAAAAAAGTATAATTTTCTGGTATTATAACTGTAAAAGGTATTTCCAGTGTTTTTATTATAACACAAAACGATGTGTGCTTTTTAGTATGCCTGTTTGACGCACCATTAACTACGTGTTTTATTTTAAATTGCTTGTTTTATATATATGAAATAATAAGATTATTTTATACATTGTATTTATATGTATATAAATGGATTAAAAAAAACTTTGTATCAATGGCATACTTCTTATACAAGTATGTAAAAGTGTATTATTATTTTAATGTTTGATATCAGTAATAATTTGATACGTTTTTTTGATATTTTGAAAATCAGAGGAGGGGTCAAGTAATTGCAATACAAGCCGATCAAAAAAGTGAACGTCTCCTGATTTTTTTTTTTTTTTTTTTTTTTTTTTTTGCTTGGCCAAGAGAATTCTAAATACATTAAGATTATTGGTTTCTGAAATTTTCAAGTCCGTAAGGTTCATTGTTGATTGCTTTATTTATTTGTTGTTGTTTTTTAGTTTCATTTCAATGGTGACTATTGTTCTTCTTCTTTTTTTCTTTTTTTTGTTTGCTATATAGGGTGGTTTCATTCATGTTAAAGTCGACGCCATATAAGTGAGTACTAAATAACATTGGCCGGTATAGGAAAATGGCACATTTTGCATGTTTAAAAATACTTGGCAATATTTTTGAGAGCATTGATGCTGTTAACAGGTTGAATTAGTATACCTCAAGTATGCAAGAAAAATAATAATGACCAAAAAATAGCTAATTTTCCAAAGAAAATAGCTAAAAACTACTTTTGTCCTATATGCTGAGCAATGTTATTCATTGCTCAAGAAGAGCATCGAAAAGCATTCAGAATGACGTCATGCGTACACACCCTTTATTGTGTTATCGTGCTATACTTCGTCTTCATAGTCTGATCAAGACATTGTCTCCTCGACAGATACAATCGAGTACGGGAAGACCATGGTAATTGATACTAATAAGCTCTAAAATAGTGCTAAATTTTATAGCAAAAGAGGGAATCAAAATCTGGTGATATATTGAAACTCTTATTACAAAAACAAAAAAAAAAAAAAAAAAAACAAACAAACAAACAAAAAAAACATTCAGATTTATTTATGGAATATTGAAGTTGTTCTTATCAATTTCTTATTAAAAACTTCTATTAGAGGTTCTATACCAAATTGTAGAGTCTATAGTGTGTGTACGCATGACGTCATTCTGAGTGCTCTTCAATGCTCTTCTTGAGCAATGAATATTAATATGTTCAGCATAGGACAAACGTAGTTTTTGGCTATTTTCTTTGGAAAATTAGGTATTTTTTGGTCATGATTATTTTTCTTGCATACTTGAGGTACTATTTCAACCTGTTCACAGCATCAATTCTCTCAAAAAAATTGCGAAGTATTTTTAAACTGGCAAAATGTGCCATTTTCCTATACTGGCCAATGTTATTTAGTACTCACTTATGACGTCGACTTTAACATGAATGAAACCACCCTATAGTGTCAATGTAAGTATGATGAGTATGCAAAAGATACATGCGGGTATACAAGCATAATAATTATACTACCTTGAGTATATATTACCTAATCACAATTAAAAATTATCAATAAAATTATTTAAAATAATTGATACGTTATATATGTTAATGCTACTCGTACTAACAAAAATTGTGCCTGACTGTACTGTTAAACAGTTGGGTTAAATTGAGAGGTTTTACGCCTGATTTAGCCCAATAAAAGCCGTGAATTATTATTATTTTACTCGATCTCTACCACATTTCAATAGTATAGACAGTGTAACACTGCATTATTGGTTGTTAGTATAAACATTTTAAATGCTCAATTTCTATTATATAGTATATAGAATTTTAAATTATTTCAGGTCTATGCATTACAATCTTATGAATATGCAAGAAAATTGACAGACAATGCACAAAATATTTATTGACTTTCAGTTTTAAAACTATTAGCCGCTACTGTTTTGTATTTTCAATGTATGTATACCTTGCCCAAAGACAATGCGCAATCTTATTTAAACAGCATTAGGTGATCGTCAGTTTTTTTATTTTGTTCTGAAGAAAAAAAAAAAAAAGTGTGAAAATTGCTGTTTCATCGTCTCTTTTTTTTTTTTTTTTTTTTTTTTTCTTCTTCAATTAATTATTAAATTTATGTCTATTTGTCTAAATTAATATACACAATATATAATTTAGTTAAAAAATATTATTATATTAATATTGTCTATAAAAAAAAAAGAAAAGAATGAATGAATGAGTTTTTAGATCTATGCTTAAAATTCTCTCTCTCTCTCTCTCTCTCTCTCTCTCTCTCTCTCTCTCTCTCTCTTTCTTTCTGTCTCAAATCATTTTTATTGGCCTTCAGGTACATTTCACAGTTAAATATACATTAAAATACATTTTATGCTGCACATTATACATAGGAACATTTTTTTTTTTTACAAATCTTTAAGAATATTAAATATTAAAATTAAAAAATACAATAATCTCTACAATATAATAATCTCTCTCTCTCTCTCTCTCTCTCTCTCTCTCTCTCTCTCTCTCTCTCTCTCTCTCTCTCTCTCTCTCTCTCTCTCTCTCTCTCTCTCTCTCTCTCTACACAATATAGTTTGTTCCTTCTTCTTCAAACGGTCCATTCACATATAGTTAAAATCATTATATTTATACAAAACAATAAAAATTTATTAAAATTTAATTATCTGAATATAGAAAGTATTAATCATGAAATAAAATCAGTGAAATAAATAAAAATGTGAATGCTTAGGAGGCGCTTGTTAACAATAATTAACTCATATGTTATCAGAGCGGAAAATTTAATAATATAAAACATATGTGTATGTATGTATGTATCAGAACTATAGTATGATAATTTGTTGCAAGATTTATATCTTACATTGTATTTAATTACATATTTATTGAAAATAATTATATGCTTTGGTTAATAATTAGATTAATATATTGACAAAATTGTGTAGAAAATATAGAATTATTATTAATGTTATCATTTTTTACATTCATATATAATATAAATAGGTATATTATAAAACTATATAATATGTTAGCTGTTGAAAGTCTATAATAATTTATTAGTTTCATTAAAAAAAAAAAAAAAAAAAAATTTAAATCAAAATCACATTTATTTTAACTGGAGATATTCATTTATAATTGTTATTATTTTACATCTTTCTTTAAATACGTAAAAGTACATTTTATCGAGTTTCAAAAATTCAAAATACATTTATATTTAGTTCTGGTATAAAAATAATTCATTCATTTCTTTCTTTTATTTATCAATCAATACATTACAGAGAATACATCAGCAGCTTCTTGTCCAACGGATATGCGACAATAAGAAATGAAAGTCAGATATACTAAAAATAAGGTACTATTCAGTGCCTTTTCAATTCGTCATCGCCTTTTTTTTTTTTTTTTTTTTTAACTGAATTATTGCATACAAAAAAAAAAAAAAAAAAAAAAAAAAAAACTTTTGAGAGGAATAATGTGGATTTATAGTCGCACTTCAGCACAGAAAATTTTGCAGCGATGCGATGTATCTGTCAAGTTTCACGTGCATTTCGCAACAAAGGCAGCAGAAAAAAACAATATTATATCCCTTATCACAGTAGTAGTTTCACAAATAATGAAATAAATAAATAATAATAACATAACACTAAAGGCAATACTAAAAGACGAAAAATTACAGGGGCATCTTTTCAATATTAGCTTAGCCTGTGATTAGGTAACATATAAATAAATGTATGAATAAATATATTAAAAAAAAAATAGCAAACTTTTAACAGCAGTGTAATTTTGAAAAATTGAATAGACGAGAGAGAGAGAGAGAGAGAGAGAGAGAGAGAGAGAGAATAAAAACAAGAAACATGAATGACTTTTTTCTCAACTCAAATACTGTACATTTATGGCGTAAAAAAACAATTTTAATAGCGTTAAACATTACAATTTATTACGGTATTGTATTATATTACAAAACATTAAATTGATCTTTTCTTTTTCCTTTTTTTTTTTTATACGCAAGTGTTTAAAAAAAAAATTGGCATTGAATCAATAATAAACGTTATTAATCGTTTTTTTGCTTTCAACAATAAAAGTATAACAATAATAAATTATTATCTCGTATGTATGTATATTATTTAGCTTCAGAAAGTAACAAGTTGCGAAAATCTTTTTATTCAATCCAGTATACAATATTATGTCGATACATGATTTATTATATTTAGCCTCAAGCATAAAACACTTATGTTCACAAAATATACATTGATCAATTGATTATTAATATTTTAGTATATTAGTTTTATTAAGAATATTATATTATAAAAATTATATATGGTGAAATTCGTTACATTTTGAAGACTTTTTGTAAATATATAAATAAAATATATTTACGTTTTATAAAAGTAAATAATTCATTTTTTTTTTTTAATTACAATTATTAAATTAAAGAAATTAAATAAAATTAAATATGAAAATTACATTAGATAGCATAATGAGATGCTTGAATGATCGTTTATTTGATAATGAGTAATGACACAAGATATATTTGCAACATGAAATCAAATATGAATTCAGGAAGGTTAAGTTCCATTCAACATTTTTTTTTTTTTTTTTTTTTTTTTTTTGCTTTGCTTTATATAGTGAAAGAATGAACATTGTCAAACCCCTAAAAATCGAATTGCTGAATATCTCCTTTATTTCAAAACAAAATTTTAGTTTTTCAAAAGATAACAGAGTTATCTTGTTGATGAATCCCACCCAAGCTTTTTAACAAAATTTTAAACACTAAAAAAAAAAAAAAAAAAAAAAAAAAAAGTAAAATTTTTTAATACTGTTTTTTATATTTATTTTTCTACACATTTTATTTAGTGTTATTGTCCTTCAATTTTCATTGCTAATAAATTAATAATATCTATTAATTTTTATAATTTTTCGTACATACTTGAGATACTAATTCAACTTTTTTTAACATCAATGCTCTCAAAAATATTGCTTTGTATTTTTGAACTGGCAAAATGTGTCATTTTCATGCCCATGTTATTGAGTGATCACACATGGCGTCGATTTTAACATGAATGCATACACCCTATATATAAAAGCTTTTTAAATTTGTTAGAAATTTGGAAAAATAAAGTACTGCAGCTAGTCGAGAAATTGAAAATAAGCAAAATATTAATATTAAAAAAAAAAAAAAAAAAAAAAAAAAAAAAAGAAAAAGAAAAAGAAAAAGAAAAAAAAAAAAAAAAAAAAAAAAAAAACAGGTTTAAGTTGTATAGAACAAAAGATAATACATAATTAAAACATTCCAACTGCCATACATAAAAATTTGAAAGCTTATATTCTTTATAATATATATTATTATTCTTATATTCTTTATTATATGCTTATACTAACATGGCATTCAAATTGTGATACAGTTTTTGACTTATACAATGGCCCTTAAAAATATTAATGATTAAAAATAAAAATGAAAGTTCAATCCATTATTATAATTTTAATTGTATAACGCATGCAAAGTGAATTTTGACCAGCTGTTAGTACACATACAAATAAAACGTTAATAGGTTAACAATATTTAATCGATTTAATTTATATTACTCATAGCTATTTACCATTTTATATAATAATGCAGGAATACGTTCGCTTAGTTCAAATTAGAAATCAATATAAAAATGCGAAATCATTGAAAGTAGCGCTTAATTATTTTGTTATTTATTATTTAATTTTTTTCAGAATTAAAAAAAAAAAAAAAAAAAAAAAAAAAAAAAAGTTACCACTTTTTTGAATAAAAAAGTTACTACTTTTTTAAATGCATATTTATATGCTTATTTTATTGATGAAGTAGTTTTTCTGAAAAAGTTGATCACTTATAGGTATAATTTAATGCGCTTGGACGCTATACTTTATATTTTTGGCTATTTTCTTTGGGAGGTTAATATTGTTGTTATTATATTTTTTTTCGCATATACTTGAGATACTGATTCAACTTATTAACAACATCAATGCTTTCAAAAATATTACTTACTATTTTTAAACTGTCAAAATGAGTTAGCGGCCCATGTTATTGAGTGATCCAAAGTTGACTTTATCATCGAATGCATTTTGCTTGTTTCTCGTCATGAATAATGTGATTTTTAACCCAGTAAAGAACTATTATTATTATTATTCATTGTAATTTTAAAAAGTGACAATTTTCATATCTTATTTACTTATGATAAAATAACAATATTATAAATACGGCAATTTTTATCGTCTATCGTCATACAACTTAAAGACAATAACAATAAAATTACTTCCGAAGCTAAAAAAATATCAGCGAAAAAATGTTTATATTAATGAAATACGAAATGTTTTAGAAATTTTATTAATTTCTTAGGGAGTATGGTACCGACCTTATATCTAAAAAAAAAAAAAACTAGAAGTGTTTTGGGGTCTAAATTTGGTGTCATTGTGTAGCTAAGGGACACACCTAGCCGTGATAAAAATTTCATGATACGTTTGACCGTCCCGCAAAAAAAGAAAAAAATTATTGAAATTAACATTATTGGACCTTATGGTCTTAAAATTTCAAAAATTCATTAAACATTAATTTGCACGGTGACCCCCCAAAATTTTTAAATATTTGAAATTGTCTCAAGCTGAAGTATCATTGTGCAAAATTTCAGATTTTTTTGACGAGAAAAGTTTGAGTCTAATGGTCGACGTCGGTACCCTGCTCCCTTAAAGATGTATAATTATTCTTATATGCAATTTTATTTTTTTCCAGCAATATATGTAAAAAAAATATTAATAATAATAATTGGGAAAGGAACTAAAAATAATTTTAATAATAATGCAAAAAAAAAAAAAAAAAAAAAAAATGTTACATTTTTAAAACAAGATGTTAAGTTTTTTTTTTTTTTTTTTTTTTTTTTTTTTTTTTTTTTTTGCACTCGATACATGAGTGAGTATAACTTTAATAAGACATATATTTTAAGTAGAATCCAAAAACCGGATTATTTATTATATTATTATGTACTTTAATAAAATACAACTAAAACTTCTTTCTAAATTTAAAAGAATTATAAAAAAATATATAATATATTATTTTCTATTCGAAGAAAAAAAAAAAAAAAAAAAAAAACGTAATCTTATAAAATTAATTATTAATATATTATTTTTGTTAAATCAGAAGCTAAGTAAAATAATGAGAGCATATTTTCATAAGTATCGATAGTTAGTAGTAAATAACAAGTTCTCAGTGCAAATATATACGTTGATTATATTTCTTGCGGGGCGTCAACCAAAACAAACTTTTTCAGCTTTAGGAAATTTTATTTTTTAAATAAGCCATAATAAAAATTTAAAAAAATAATTTATGAAAGTAATAATGACACTAAGTATTTTTTACTATTCATATTATTATAAAGGCGTTGATCAAAAAACTTGCCTAATATATACCTAAATATCAACGTTGGTTAAGCCGGAGTCATTCATTTCTAATTTATTTTCCATTTACAAAATAACAGCTGCGGGTTTGTGACGTCACAGCTCGCCTGTTTTGGCACGCGTGGACTAGTGATCTGTGACGTCACAAACCCGCAGCTGTGATTTTGTGAATGTAAAATAAATTATAAATCAATTATTCCGGCCAAATTAATGTTGATATTTAGGTATGTTAGGATACTAGCCAAGTTTTTTGTTCAATGTGTTCTAGCCTTATAAGAAAATCGTAAATAATAAATAAATAAATAAATAAATACATAGAGAACCAAATTAATACTGGTAATATATGTTGTATGTAATATTCGTATAAAAAAAAGGTAGGGTTACGTTTTATTAAGAAAATAAAATTTTCCAATTAAATCCTCAACAATTTATAATCCTGTTCTTCGAAAGAATATTAATTTCAAGAAAAAAAAAATTAGTTCAATCATTAATTAATATTTTTTATGAAAATAAAAAATATAATGAGCATTTTCTTTTTTGCTCTTAAAGTGTTCCATTTTTTTTACGTCATTTTAAATCAAAGAAAAGTCATTATTCAAATATTTAAAATAAAGTTTATTAAAAAAAAAAAATAGATGTTAAACAGGTTTAAAAGGTAAATTCTTTTTTAAATAGGTCCTTAAAGTTAATCGGAAATGTCAATCATTATTATCTGATTTTCTAATCTGCATAAATAAAATATTCGCATATAACTATTTTTAGTTATTAAATCTAAAGCTTTTTATATATACGTATAGTGGTATTAAATACAGGAGCCTTTTTATAGTACTGCTAATCTCTTATACACTGCTTGCTTTTTAGCTTTAATTTATGGTGCAAAATTTAATCTCTCTCTCTCTCTCTCTCTCTCTCTCTCACTCTGTCTCTATTTTCTGTTTCGCACTTTTCGGTCACTTCTAAGACCTTATTTGAAATTTTGCAATCATTTCTATTTACGCGGAAAGAATTAATTACGTAATTTATGCTGCATTTATGTCACTATGGCATAAATGATGCTAAGTTAGAACACAATTAAAGCCATAGACCACTTAAAACAAGATGTGCTTTTTAATGAATAAATACGGAATGAGATCTTAAAAACTGTTGACAATTTTTACCATGCAGAATGTTAATGTAGCCCCACGAGAGAGCGTGAAAATATTGTAAAGTATGCAATTTGCGTGACTATTCATGTTTATGACGTCAGAAACATGCAAAAATTAGTATGAAAATGTTGTGTGGGTTGCAAAAATTGAAATTTCTGATCACTGCTACGGAGCTACTGTTGGGTTTTGAGACAAACTAAAGTTATTTATGGAAGTCCCATCAAGTGTTTTGTGATATAAATGCTTATGTTTTTCTCTGGTCTATTCCTTTAATTATACTGTAAAACATAATATTTATGCTATATGTTATATCATATTAATTTTGAATCATATATGGCATAGATTACGCTGTATGAATCAAACTGTGTCAAAAATGACAGCATACTTAAATTTTTATATGTATTTATTTTTGGCCATGTAGATTAAAAAAAAATTATTCTAAAAGAGCCACATATATTTATGATTTTATTATACAGATTTCTGGGCACTGAAACTATTATTATTATTTTTTTTTTGCTTGTCATTTTTTGAAAGTTATGACGGGAGGTGATAAAAATCGCATGAAAATACTTCTAAAATTATAGTTTTATGTATCGTATTGGTACAGGATAATGCAAAAGATCCATGCGCAAAATTAAAGAATGGTAAAGTAATTATGAAAATCTAAAACCATCTTTTGGTTTAATAACAATAAAAAAACTCGATGAGAATGGCATTTTATTTTATTTGAGAACTTATTTTATTTGTGAGAAACTTGTCACTGCAACGATGTTTCTGAACATTGCTGCTTTTCAAGCGTTAAAATCTCCTATACTCATGCAAATATTGCAGTCAGTATAGGGTGTATGCATTCATGTTAAAGTCGACGCCATGTTGGATAACTCAATAACATGGAAGGCATAGGAAAAAAATCATTTTGCCAGTTTAAAAACACTATGCAATATTTTTGAGAGCATTGATGTTGTAAATATATTAAATTAGTATCTCAAGTACGGGAGAAAAATAACAATAACATATTAACAGATTTCCCAAAGGAAAATTGACTTAAATGAAGTTTGTCCTATGCTGAGCAATGTTATTCACTACTCCAGTATGGCCTCCAAGCGCAATAAATATGACGTCATCCGCATATACACCCTATATAGCTTGAAAAATATTGTAATTATTTTTGAAAGAAATATCAAAATTAAAATACATTATATTATACTATGTTTATTGTACGGTATATTAGAAGAATACGATGTTTATTGTATAAGATTGAAGGAAAGAGACAAATAAAGAAAATTTCAAGTTGAATTTCCTTTTTTTTTTTTTTTTTTTTTTTTTTTGTATTATGTAATGTTTGTTATAGTTGGAGACGTTTAACGAATCAGGCACACGCTGGAAGACAGCAGAGGACTCCTAAATATACCTCTTTACTTTACACTAGCCAACTTCCGGTTGAGACTGTTGAACTCAGGTAATACCTTAACCTTTTTTTAATGTTATATGAGGGAGCATCTTAAATAAGCACGGGTACCCTTTTAGCATTACAGCAACATCATCTAAAGATTTGAGAAAACCGCTGCAATTACAATATTAGAAATTTATATTTAAGCATACTAATATTTATATTTTTATATGTTATATTATAAGCTAATAATAATAAAATTCACCACGCTATATGGAAAAAAGGTATTATATAGAATTTTTTTATAGTAAATTTGTTGGATACATGTAAAAAAACAAAACAAAAAAATAAGATCTAAAGAGTTACCACTGAAGAAATTACGTTTCTATATTATAGTTGTATATAATATATAACTAACGAGTACTGTTTAAACTTTTGTCAACCAAGTTATTGGTTTGTATATACTGAAGAGTTACATCTATGTAACTGAATAATTTGTTAAATTTATGTTTTCCGTGTGGTCAAGGAAAAATAAATCATATCGGTAAGATAAATAAATATTATTGTCATTATTTCCATTTTAACGTATTTACGGAGGTTATCGGTTTAAAAAATTCTAAAAAAAATTATATGGCTCAAAACACGTATGTCTAGTATTTCTCATTTAAATTTCTCCTCAATCGGTGGAGTAGTTTTCTCAAAAATCGCAAAAAACGTGTTTTCTCCCATAAGTGTAATGTTAAATTAGGGGACCCTTAGCTTTCCCCGCGTTTCCCCGCGCGCTAAACCGATAACCTCCATTGCGTTGTAAAAAACATCAGAACCAAAATTCTATAGACAAGTTGTAATCTTAATATTTATTAAGTGAAATATATTTCAACATAATGAATCGCAACTTTATAAAAATTAATAACAAAATAAAATTTATTTCTTTATTTACTTAAAGAAATTTTTTTAAACAATAAATTTGCATACATTTTATTGGAAATATCAGGACATGATGGATCAATCTATTTCAAATAAAACAGATTATGCAGAAATTTATATTTTGATATTATTATTTTTTTAATCAGAATTTCTTAATATTAGTAATTTTAGTATATGATATATAATAGGTCCTATATATTTATTTATTTTAAGATAAAACCACAAATTAAATGATTTTATGAATTAACATCTTAAAATTTTTAGGATTAAATATATATTTTTGATTTATTTTTAAGATTTTGAACTAAATTGTCCTATTTATCATTTTTTCAATGTATGTACAGTTCTGGCCAAAAGTTCCCGGCCGCTGCGTTTTCTCATAAAAAACATATTATAGTGCGTGTTTGCGGGTTGCCTATATGCAAATCGTTCGGGAACTTTTGGCCAGAGCTGTACATGTAAAAATATTTGTGTTGCACATCGTAGATGATAGTTCAGGTTTTAAGCGATTCACCTCGCGCTCAAGATTAAAAAAATATTAAAAATACTTCCGGGTTCTTCAAAAACTTTAAAAAAAAGAATCGAATAAATAATATAGCTTTTTCCGAAAATGCAATATCACATTTTTATCTAAGAACCAAAATCACACAATTACAATGTGCAAGGAATTTTATTTCATGACACTTTTTAAATATAGATTACAGCAACCAAATTAATAAAAATTACCTGGAGTTAAATGTTGCTCCACATGGACACGGTTTTACAATGTTCATTTATCTTCTATTGGATTTTTTTTAAAATTTTAATTATTCATTTGTTTTAAACAGTATAGGATACATAAATGCATGAATATGTCAAATTATTACATGCAGTAGTAACTTTGTTAGAAATAATTACATAAAAACTGAATATATTAGTTTTTTTTTTTATTATTATTATTATTTTTTTTTTAATCATAAATATTGTAACAAATTTGAGTACTTATGGAAGTGCTATCCACAAATCTGAATGTTAGTTTCATTTACAATTAAGTCGAAATGAAAATGAATGCTTGCTTAATACTTTAATTATGGATTACAATAATAATAAAAAACAATTATATAATTTTTGCAATAATCATTGCTATTTTATTATTATTATTTTTATTTTTTAGATACATATATTTTAAACAAAAGTTAAATTATTATTTCTTGTGTAGTATTGTACTTGGGAGTTCAATTTTGGCAACATTTTATAGATTTTATTGAATGCAGTTAATATTTATTTATCAAAATAAAACATAAGTTTAAAAAACTAATACATTACATGCTTCGATCATAACTTTTCTTATTTTTTTTTTTTAAATGAAGAACTGACGTATTTATTTACGTTTCATTGATATTTTTGGATATATTAAAGGTAAAATACTGATAAAATACTGGTAAAATACGGTGATTTAAAACAATTTCAACAATCGCTAATTAAGAAATTAATAAATGAATAAAAAGCTCAATATCAGTGACAAGTTATAAGTAATTTTTTTTAATAATTTATGTGATTTTGTAGTTCTGATTTTACAGTATATTTTAATCTGAAGTATATAAATTTAAAACGAGCTGTTTGTAAATTTAACCCTGTGAACTTTACAATAAAAATATTGCACTTAAAACTTGTTTATACTTTACTCGAGTAGATCATTACTTATGTAAGTATATAAATAATTAACATTATACATTCATGTTGTTTTTTTGTTATACGGTTCAGCGGCACAGCTCTAACTGCACCTTTTCTCTGGTATTTACATAGTAAACATTCTATTAATTTATTTTTAAGTTAACAATTGACACCAGATAAATTACTATGAATTTTTAACAATCAACAATGATACTATACGATTAATCGAGTCATACAACTCTTTTAAATCTTATTATAGAAGTTTTGGGTTTTTCAAAACACGATTAAATATACACACGGTTTAATATATAAATATATTTTAAACGTCATGAATTCATTTTTTTTCTTCTTCAATTCATGCTCATTTAGAAATAGAAATTGTATATTATAAAACATGATCTAAGCTTGGTACAGAAAACTTGCAACACCCTTTCTTTCACGGACAAAAAGTAAATAAATAAAAAAAAAATACGACGATTTTAGTATAAGATTAATTGAAATAACCATATAACGTATAATTATGCTAATAATTAAGCTGCACAGCGTAATATAAGTTATTCAGCATATTTATGCTACATATAAATACAGAGCATAAATTGCGAAATATTTTTGATCCGAGTTGCGAAAAGTCAAACTCTTCGCAAACTATATATAAAAAGTAAAATAAGTAAGAATGCACGTATAAAACGTATACATAGAAAATGAAGTAGTAACTCCCCTTCGGTAAATTTGATATTAGGTTTTCCTTGCAGTAATGATTCAATGTTATATACGAGGTACGAGTACATCAAAAAGATAATATTTCTGTGGCCATAAATTTTAAGATAACAAAAGCAATTCTTTATTATATATATAATACAGACCGTTTTGCAAATTTCCTTAGTTCTATTAGGTTCTAAGATTTAAAAAAAAAAAAAAAAAAAAAAAAAAAAAAGCATTTTCTAAATTAGTTTGATTTTTTATTAATTTATACAATTTTTTTTAGAGAAAAAGAAGAAATTTAATCTTTTTTTTTTTTTTTTTTTTTGGTTGCAACGCTAAAAATTGCCTTTATTGTTCTATTTTAAGTCAAACATAGATTTGTAAAATATCTATTTTACAAAATCGCAATAAAATATTATAATTTACTTTACTCCTCTGCCTTTCTTTTCTAGATAAATTAATTATAGTAATTTATAGTGCGGGATGTTATATTGTGCGCGGGAATATCTTAGGATCTCCTAATTTCCTATCCTACAGCATTATACTGGACCCATGCTTTTAATGACAACTGTCGCACTTACGATTAGGCTGCAGATATGCAAATGAGGAAAATACTTTTATATACGTATCTAAAGCTAATACAAATGTTAACAATTTAAAATCACCGATACTGTACCAATAAAAAAAAGTTGCATTTTTTTTTTATCATCCACGGGAAAGATAACTACGTAATAATTATGTTAGCTCAAGGCAGCAATATTAAAATGCATAACAACATAATTTATGCTATATTGTATAGTAATTATACTACATAGTATTATACGTTAAGTATATAGAATTTCTTATGTTATCACAAAATAGCAACATTTGTGCTCTATACAATGTAGCAAGTGTTCAACGCTGAATATAATTCAATTTTTTTAGAGCAATAGAAAAAATTTAATTTTTTTTTTTTTTTAAATTTTGCAACGCTAAATAAAATTGCATGAATATATTCAGCATATAGTTGCTTATGTTATCACAAAATAGCAACATTTATGCTCTACAATATAGCAATTATTCAACGCAAAATAATAATTCTTCTTTTTTTTTTAAGAGCAATAGAAAAAAATTAATTTTTTTTTTAAATTTTGCAACGCTAAATAAAATTGCATTAATTCAGCATAATTTCTTATGTTATCACAAAATAGCAACATTTGTGCTCTACAATATAAAATTATTCAACGCAGAATAATAATTCAATTTGTTTTAGAGCAATAAGAAATTTAATTTTTTTTTTAATTTTGCAACGCTAAATAAAATTACTTATGTTATCACAAAATAGCAACATTTATGCTCTACGTACGATATAGCAACTAATGCAGCGTATAAATATATAATTTCTCGTCTATATATAAAAGTTAAAAATCTTACTTGTTAAGTGTCTTCTATCATGATGCTGCGTATTATGATGCGAATGATGATGTGCATGATGATTTTGTGCATGATTTCTACGCTTATGTTCTTCCTCATCAACAACAGCGGCTTCATCTAAAGTCCATACATGATATTCCATATTCACAACAATTTTATTTTACAATAATAAAAAAAAAATTATAACACTTCACTTAAATTTGGAATATATATATTATTTTTTTCTAGCCATTCCAAGCTCGTTGGTAACTTATTCGGCCACACTCTCTATAGTAAATGAGTTTAGAAAATATTGTAGAGCGCAGAAGTGTAAAATTGTCCCCCCCACTACATATATATAACTCATACTTTTATATAGAATAATACAGTAAAAGTAACCGCATTGGACTAAATATCTAAACCAATAAGATTTTTTTATATATATTTATATCTAAAAATCAATATTTTTTATATTAGATTATCAGAGATTTTTCTATAATATTTAAATTTTATTTATTTATCAATATTATTATTTACTTTTAATAATTTTTAGTATTTTTTTTTATCTGTTTTATTAATAATGTTATTTAAAATAAATATTTTATAAAATTAACATTTTATGTTTTAAAATAAATAATGGATAGTCATATTAAAATAATAACAACTGTTTTTAACGTTTTGGTAAAGAGGTATATTTTTAACATGCTATACAAAACTATCCTATTATAAAAAACATCCAGTTCTGCAAAGGTCATAATAATATATATTGGGGCATAGCTTAAATGGAAGTTATTGGTTTAAAAAAATAAATGCTTAGAAATTATTTAGCTTAAAATACGTAAAAGTATATTGCATAGTAATACTCATTTAAATTTCTCCCGAATCGGTAAAGTAGTTTTCTCAAAAATCTAAAAATAAATAAATAAATAAAGTGTTTTTCCTCGCATAATGTTAAAGCCATAGACCACATACAACATGTGCTTTTTAATGAATAAACACGAAATGGGATCTTCAAAACTGATGATAATTGTTAGCAGAATGTTAATGTAGCCTCACGAGAGAGCGTGAAAATACTGTAAAGTATGCAATTTACGTGACTATTCATGATTATGACGTCAGAAACATGCAAAAATTAGTATGAAAATGTTGTGCGGGTTGCATAAATCGAATTTTCTGATCACTGCTACAAAAAAATAAAACCCTCTGAAATTGAAATTGTTGTGTTTTGAGACAAACTAAAGTTATTTATGTAAATCCCATCAAGTGTTTTGTGATATAAATGCTTATGTTTTTCTCTGGTCTATTACTTTAAATTAAGTGACCCTTGGCTTTCCCCTCGTCTCCCCGCACGCTATAAACCGATAAGCTGCAATAATATACAAATTTAAAACTAACAATGCAAAGTTAAAATAGTAAATATATATTAACTTTAAAAGTGGTCTGAAATATATCCATATATGTATTTTTATTATTATTTTCTCAATTGAAACCTTATAAAAGGGCAAAATTGTATATACAATTATAATGAAAAGGGTGGATACCACCGATAAAAATAAAAATACGCAATAATTGTGCAATTAGCTCATTTGTAGCAAAAATAATTCATATTACAACATTATATGATTTAATTTAATCATTTTATAAATGCTATACGTTAAATGTTATAAATATTATATTGTACAGCACAATTATTTATGTTGCTCCAATTTGGCAACATTTATGCTATAACGACATGCATAAATGCAGATTTAATTACGTAATTTATTATTATCGTGGTATAAGAGAACAACAACGATTGAAAATCACATCTTATACAATGAATTTCTTTCAGGGTATAAAGCATTTAAATAAAGTAGTGATGTGTACTCGATGGCATTAAATTTTTTTCTCATTATAAAAGAAATATTGCAAATATTGTGAATCAGGTACTACGGGAATTGACTAAAAAGTTGTAAAAAATGAAAAATCTGATATTTGAGACAGTGGCACATTAAAATAAAGAATAAATCTTCAAAAATTAATGTATTGGGGAGTCATACCATGCTAGATTTTTTTTTTTTTTTTTTTTTTTTAAGTTTTAGTCCCGTAAGAGCCTATATAATAATAAATTGTGTTTTTCTATTTTATAAATCATTTATCACTTTTATTTAAATATCAATGTAAAATTGCCATGCATGTAAAAACTCTGTATTCAAGTTTCATTGGTATTAGGATAAAAAAAAAAGGCATTTTTTCCTTCACCTTCGCTATCAATAAAGACATTTTGAATTTGAATATAATCTCATATGAGACTGGCTATGTTGTCAGCAAGTATCAAAATAATGAAACTATATTTTGAAATTATATGTATACGTACTGTCTGTTTGGTATAAAATGACACAAATATCGTTGAATATTTTATGCCATTATAAATTCTCACCTTTTACCTAACATACAGTACAAGTATATAGAGAAAAAAAATCAAAATACTTTATTTTATCAATTTATATATATATATATATATATATTTTTTATTATTATTTTTTTACGTAACACGTAATATAATGATATTTAAAAAAAAAAAAAAAAAAAAAAAAAACTTCAATAATTATTTTCCCTCTTATATATGATTATGGTAACGGGGTCACGGGTTCTGAAAATGTTATCATACAGGTATTATAGTTGTTATTATTACCTTTCAAATAGCATCATAAAGTTTGAGAAGTTTTAGTTTTAGATTTTGTGAGGTACAAACTATCTTAATAAAACCCTATAGTTGCATTTTTTAAATCTATTTTCTAAAGCGAGAACAGAGTGTGAACAAAAAGAGAAAAGGAATCTATTTAGATTTTTTTTTTTTTTTTTTTTTTGCCTAGATTAAAAATAAAATATCCGATACTAAATATACGACTAAAAGAGTGTAAAATTGTGTTATATTCAAGTATTTCTGGTTGCCAACAAAAAGTCTTGCGCCAGCAGGTGAATATATACCGACCGTCCTTTTTTTAACTTTCAATTGATTCAAATAAGCCGAAGTGGTCATTGAACTATGTATGATAATAAAAACAACTTGAACAGATCAAAGTTATAAAACGTCAAAATATAGAGTAAGGCTTTTTATTACTAAAAAAAGTTTGGTCAATAATCACCACACAATTTAAGTGTTTTATTTTTATCTCTCCGCAAAGAAAAAGAAAAAGAAAAAAAAAAAAAAAAAAAAAAAATGGAAACGTCATAATAGCAATGACACTTATTAAAATTTTGCTGCAATAACAATAAAAAAAAATAGTAAAAATCGTTATTATTTAAAGTTTTAAATCATTTTTAAATATAGTTTTTATCGTTAAAAAAGAAGAAAAAAATGGAAAAGTCATAATAAAATTTGCTACAATAACAATAATAATAATAAAAATAATAAAAATCGTAAGACTTACTATGGCAATGGGATATAAAATTGTATAATACCAAATTGCCCGCCCGATTATATTTAGAAAAAGTCGCTCGCGTAAATAAATAAACAAAAGCAAGGTTTATAAATAATAATAATAATAAATATTCGTCTATATTCAAGAAAAAAATAGTGAAAAAGCGAGGTTGAGGTTTCATTATTATTATATATAGGTTTCATTATTGGTTAGAAAAATAATAATAATTAATAATACATATAAAAAAAAAATAGTCAAAAATTTCAATCGTGTATAGGGTGTATGCGCATGACGTCATATTTAATGCTCAGCATAGGACAAACTTCATTTTTGGCAATTTTCTTTGGAAAATCTGTTAATTTTTTGTTATTATTATTTTTCTCACATACTTGAGGTACTAATTCAACATAATTTACAACATCAATGCTCTCAAAAATATTGCTTACTATTTTTAAACTGGCAAAATGAGCCATTTTCCTGTACCGGCCTATGTTATTGAGTGATCCAACATGGCGTAGACTTTAACATGAATGCATGCACCCTATATATAGGCAAGCGGTAGGGTGTATAGACCCTAAAATTATATCACAAAGTGTCTCGATTTTATACTCTTCAACTGAAAACTACAATCAATTGCTAGACAAAATAAATTTAAGATTGCTATTATTTTATACATAGGCAGCGGTTTAAATTGTTATTATACGACTTTAATATTTCGCACCTCTGATACGTCATTTAAAAACATCAAGAAGCTAATTTTCAATTTTACATATTTTACATAACAATTTTCACTTTTACAAGTTATTATAATAACGCTATCTTTTTCCACTTTGTAGACACCATCTAATTGTCTAATTAATAATTAAAAAAAACAAAAACAAAAAAAAACGGTATTTTATATTAATTAATTTAACACTTACCATAATAAGACATTCAAAAAGTGCGCAATGCAGTATGGGTAATGTATAAAGTGCGCAGTGCAGTATGGGTATAATGTAAAGAAAACCAATCGACTTACCTGAAATCAAACAAGAAAAAAGGTTAAATTAAAATTAAATAATTGTTTATTGGGCATTAAAAACATAATACAAAAAAAAAAAAAAAATGTTACAAAAAAATATTTAAAAGGTTTAAATATAAATATACAACATTAGTAAAAATTAATGAACTTATTGACAAGACCTGATCGCGACTATAATTCTTCATGCAATATTAATTACTTATAAAGGTGTTAAGTGACATGACAAAAATGCAAAAATAATTTATTTCCCGAGCGTCAAGAGACTCCGAGCAGTCGACGTAATATAGTAATTAATCAAGTACTTTGGGTCTTTAAATAATAATTTGAAACAAAATAAAAAGACTCCAACTTGTATGTGTTAATAACATTACAGTACGTAATTAACATTACGTAGTATAAGTATGTAGAGTAATTAAATTTAGAGTATTAAACACGTAAAACTTAAGAAATTTTGTTCAGTTATATAATATAGATGCAATACAAGCCAATAACTTGGTCGAAAAAAGTTTAAACAGTAACTTGTTAGTATAAAACGTAATTTCTTCAGTGGTAAATAGTTCATAAATCAACTGTACAACATATATGTAAAATTGCCATGTAATAACTCTGTATTCAAGTTTTTAATGGTTATAAGGATAAAAAAAGGCATTCTTGCCTTAACCTTCGCCATCAATAAAGACGTTTTGAATTTGAATTAGTTAGCTCTGCAATTCTATATTGTATAAATATATCTAACAAATTTATTATAAAAAAAAGTCTAAATAGTAACTTTTTACATACTTTTATCAGCATAAATAACGTAATTTATTTTTTACATGCGATTTAACTTAAACTATAACTTTTTTTCAGTGTAACAAACCAAACTTCTTTCCGTGTACATTATAACGTTGAGTAGACCTATATATTGCAACATTATAACATATAAAAAACTACGTCCATTGATCCACATTATATTTAAACGTGTGCTACGCGAGGTATCGCAAATAAAGAAGTTTTTAACTTGGTTATTAAGGCGTATAGCCGTTCAACGTTATTATAATATGTATACGTGCAGGAGTGAAAACGAGCGGAACAAAATAATACTAGAGTAACACCTGACTGGGGAGGAAGAAAATAAAAATTCGAGCGTATATTTTTAATAGAAAAAAACAATTGACTATATCATGACCCCGTATCAAAATAATCAACACTTTTTATATTAGGATGTTTATTTGTCACTTTTTTTTTTGGTCTTCTGTATTTTTATAAAATTCCGTTAACTTTCTATATGTTAATAAACAAAGACATTAATTTCTATACTAATGTAGCCAAAAATAAGATTATTACATTTTACTGTAGCATTTATTATTATTATTCTTTAACACATAATACATGTCCAACCAAGGCAATTACCTTATCGGCTGGATTAAATTAAAAAATCTTTTTTTTTTTTTTTCTTTTTTACATTCATTTTTATCATTTCAATTTTTTTTTTCCAAATTATGACAATATTTAAAAAAAGAAAAAAAAAATGGAAATATAATATAGAACTTATTTTTCAATTCAATTCTATGAAAGATATTTATAAATTTTGCATATTTTTATTTTTATTTTTTTTGCTCCAAAATTTAATTGAAGGCTATCATAGTGGCCACACTTTTCAGTCCTTTAAGTTATAGTATTAAGGGAGTAGGGTACCGACGTCGGCCATTAGACTCAAACTTTGCTCGTCAAAACAGTCTGAAAATTTGCACAATGATACTTCAGCTTAAGACTATTTCAAATACATAAAAATTTTGGGGGGTCACCGTGCAAATTAATTTTATACGATTTTTTGAAATTTTAAGCCCATAAGGCCCAATGTTAATTTCAATAAATTTTTTCTTTTTTTCGGGACGGTCAAACATCATGAAATTTTTATCACAGCTAGGTGTGACCCTTAGCTACAAAATGACACAAAATTTAGACCCAAAACACTTCTAGTTTTTTAGATATAAGGTCGGTACCCTACTCCCTTAAACAAAAAGAAAAATAAATAAATGAATGAATAAATAAAACGATACTCAAAAATATCAAAAATTGTATTGTCATCATAATAACATGTTATCTGAGTTTTTTATATTTTTTTTTATTTATTATTATTATTATTATTATTATTTTTATATACTATAACTTAAAACTTTAAACACTATGAAAAGTGTGGCCACTATGGCCTTCATATAATTTTGGAGCATAAAAAAAATAAATAATAATAATAAAAAATAGTCACCATACGCAATGCAAAAATCTGCATGAATGATTTTTTTTAATACAATATTTTTCATTAATTCTCATTTTAATTCCATTAATTATTTTCTCCCTACGAGGTCCAAAAAATTTACCATATAGTAATACCAAATGCACGACATTCAAATTATTAAGTAAATAAAATAATAAATGGAAGAGTCCACCTTAGCAATCCAGGGATACGAGCCTCTTCCAATTGCAACCCTTAAAAGTATGAAAACCAAAATAAACAACAATTTTCCCAGCTGCAATTCTATTTTCCTACAACAATAACCACAATATTTTACGTAAATATTCTTATTTTAACCGAAACCACAAATTCAATATCTACTATAATTTATAAACCATTTAATAATTGTTGCTTCCATTACAAAAGACTATTTCTCAATACTTGAAAATATCTAATGTGTTTTGTGTTAATTACTTTGATTTGTTTTGAAATATAAACTAAAATTCATTATTATTATTATTATTATTATTTTTTTTTTTTGCTTGCCATATTGTGTTATCGTGCTACACCAATCCCAGTCCCAGTCAAGACATTGTCTTATCGACAGGTAAAGACTTTCCAAATCAATGGAAAAGCACACACGGGCCGGCCACGGCCTAAGTACACAGCCCGGCATTCGCCATGACAGCCTAGAGAAACCGTGGAAACGTCTAGGCAAATTATATTAGTAGTAATTTAATTATTAAGACATTGTGTAAAAATATAATGAACCATAAGACTATGACTTGCTTGGATTTTGTATAATTGTGTGTTTAAAAAAAAAATTATAATAATAATAAAATGTATTTTAAATTGCAAAACAAATATGATCGTAATTTATTTTCAAAATTGAAACTTATTAACCAAGTAACACTTTCAAAACAATGCAACAGAGGGCTTTATTTCTTAGCTTTTATTTCTTCATCCCCTCTTTTATATTAAAAAAAAAAGAAGAAGAAAAAGTTTCTAAAACACGGAACACGCGTGTATTAAACTCACACCTGCGAGCATGCAATTCAATATTCAAATTTTCATGTAAAAATATCGTTATTCAGACCAAATATTATATGGTTTGATATTTAATAAGGATGTTTTAATATTGTGTATATTATTTCCCCTTATTGGAAGTTGCTTTGACCAACAGAAATGACAATAACAACTGCCTGCAATCCCACACAAGAAATAAAGAACACGGGTTTCTTGTAGTTTTTTTTTTTTTTTTTTTTTTTTTTTTTTTTTTTTTTTTTTTTTTTTTTATTGATATTTTTTTTACATTTATTTACAATAAACTTATGGGGCTAACTGAAGCACGTGAAATGATTGCCACTTATGTGATGCACCTCGTTTGCATACATTAAAATTTCTGTCATATACATCAAAAAACAAATGTGATTCAACTTGGTAGGGACAACATTTCCGAACGCGATGAAACACCAGGGAAAAAAGGCTTGCAACCGGTCTAATGATATATATATATATATATATATATATATATATATATATATATATATATATATATATATATATATATATATATATATATAAATAAATAATAAAAAAGAGAAGCATGAAATATTTAAATATAAAATTGAGTGAAATTACTAACCTACGACTTCTGTATAAAAAGAAGTAACAAAAACTTCTTAAAATAGTTTTGAAACAAGTTTCTGTCATATCTAACAGTTAATAAGCTGTCAATTTAAGATTCAACTCAAAAATTTATTCACATAAAATATAAAAAAACACGTTTTTTTTTTTTTTTTTTTTCCCCAACATATTTTAAAAAACTTTCCACCTAACAATACATAAAATTTAGACATTAAATTTTCTATATGAGCTACTTGTACATTTTTATAACTGATCATAAAAATTTTATTGCTAAGTACTTAATACACAGTTTTTTATTGATGAAACAAAATAGTAGTTCGATTCGTGCGAGATAATGTAATTTGCTACTGGAATAATATCATGTAAAATATCAACTTTCTGTACGTATGACATTTCCCATTTTTTTGTTCTTTTATATCAACTTCCTTATTTTTTTATTAAGGGGAGAGATCAGTTATATGGCAATCAGCTGATTTTTAATTTCTTTGTCAACTTTTTTTTTATCTTTTTTTTTTTATCTTTTTTTTTTTTTTTTTTTTTTTTTTGCAATTATTTATAGTTACAATGATTTTTTTTTTTTTTTTTTTTTTTTGCACTGAAAAAGGAACCAATATATATTATAAAGTTATGGAATGTCATCGAGCTTAATTTTAACTTCCGGTTCAGGTTTTTAAAATTGTATATATATGTACTTACAAAGTTAAAAATGATTTTAAATAAAACGTTCATTTGAGTTTAAAAGTCGTCCAATATATTATATATGTAATTTCCAATATACTCCAGGGTAACATAGAAGTTACACACACACACACACACGTAAAAATATGACAGGTAATTTACGCTGCATTGAACACTACTTGCTATATTGTAGAGCACAAATCGATCTTATTGCGAAAATAAGGTCTATCTCGTATTTTGTCAGGGGAAGCAAAAGGCCTATCTCGTTTTTTGTCAGTGGAAGCAAAAGGTCTATCTTGAGCGCCATCTACATAACGTTCGGGAACGAGATAGACCTTTTGCTTCCACTGACAAAAAACGAGATAGGCCTTTTGCTTCCCCTGACAAAATACGAAATATACCTTTTTTTTTCGCAACAAGATCGAAATGTTGTTATTTGTAATAACATATTAATGTATAATTATGCTGAACATGTTAACTATTATGTTATGTAATCATAATCACTTTCAAACGTACCTTAGATTATGATATAAGTTTGTTCTGTAAAGTAAAGTGAATCTCAATAACAGTGATTGGCTGACCAACAAAATAAGACACATTCATTGCAGGTTGTTCTTGTTTTATGAGACGATAAAAGTGAGTCACATGTTGAGCATGGAACTTTTTTTTTTGTGAACTTTCTTTCATTCTTATCAAGTTCAAAGTTCTAAACGAAGAAATAACAATGATCTACCATACATATAAACGTAGTAAACATAGGTAATGACGTCATGATCAGATGTTTTTAACAAAGGAAAAATTTCGAAGCTGGCTCAATATTTGTGTGTAGTTTACAGAACGAGCTACATAAATGTTGCTGTATTGAGCTAGCATAATTATTACGAAGTTACTTTTGATCGTACAAAATGCTTAGAAAGGATTCCGAAATTTGATGGCTAAAGACAATTAAAATTTGGAAATATTGCTCCCTTCGTCCATTCTTTAAAATAATACACTTTTGTTACAAAAAAAAATTAACATTAAATACAAATTATTGCACGAGGAAAGCATTAAAATATTTCTAACTATTTGAAACTAAGCGAGAAAAAAAATCTATTATATATAATATAATGCACAATGTTATTTATTTTATCTAGATTTATCTAGAGAATTTTGAGTAAAAATGTTGAAATTCAAATTTATAAATAATTAAATTATTAAAACAATTAAAAGTGTCTTGTTCTAATTTTAAAAACAAATCTTACACAGCTTCCCACTTACACTAAAAACAAGTGAAGTGAATATCCACTAATTACAAGTAATTAACACAAGAAAAAAAATGCTAAAAAAGTTGTTTTAAGCAAAATTTTATAGTTTTATCACATTTTACCAATTAAATTTACATATAATAAAATCATCGACAAAAAATTGGAGGAAAAGTATTCCCAAAAAAAGATGTATTAAATATTATAATAATAAAAATTGGACTATTAGCAATCATTTAGAACATTCATGCTCAATAAATATAAATTAAATAATTACAGTTAAATGAAAAGCAAAGAAAAAAAAGTTAATTGATTTATCAATTTTTAGAATAGTTGAAGAGTTGGTGAAATTATATTTTTATTATATTATATTAAAACAAAAAAATTCGCCCTCTATAATTTTTTTATTCTTTATTTTTATATTGTAACAAAACTGGTACTTTTAAAAATGTTCCAAAAAAGATAGGAAAAAATTATATTTTCTTTCTTGTGTCATGAAAATTGGATTTTATAATAAATTATAGTTTTAGTAATTAATACTACAGAAAAAAAAAGGATCAAATGTCATTTTAACTTTTAAATTTTATTACGGCTTGTTGAGTTTTCTCCCTTTCAATTAAGTGATCGTTTCATTTTGAAAAATAATTCCTTTTATTTTTAACTACATTGAATTATACAGTATTTTAAAAAAAAAAAGAAAAAAAAAAGTGTTTTCGTCTTACAAATTCATAAAATACACCTTCTATATTGCTTATCTATTTCATGTATAGCTAGCTTTAGCTTTTTGCAGTCCCAGTGAATGTCAGATAATTTGATGATAAAAAATTTAACAATTTATGAATTTTCGGGGGAAAAAAATAAAAAAAAAAAAAAAAAAAAAAAAAAAACGAAAAAGATAGAACAAATTGAGATAAAAAAAATAATAATTGGACCAGAATTTTACCTTCAATTTACACTTTTTTTTTTTTTTTTTTTTTTCAAAAGCTATTTATAGCATTTTAAGAGTAGGTCCGCAAAAGTAAGAAAACATTTTTGGTAAAAGACACATATTTTGTCATCCTATGAGCCTCACAAATAAGTGGCAAAAATTTATGATAAATTGATAATGAAATAATTTTTTCAAGATTTCTAATAAGAATAAGAGTAGAGACCATTTTATCATGACCAAATATTTATTAAATAATAATAATTAGAACCAATTTGCCAAAATTCCTTACATTTTTTTATGTTAACTTCCTCACAAGAAAAATATAAATAAAACTGATACTTTTTTTTCTTTCTGAGTCAAGATGTTCATTAAAAACACAACCTACGCTCTTTTATTTAGATTATGAACCACTTTTATATTATACAAGTTTTGTGTATAAGAAATAATATTATAATTTACAATTCTAAAAATTTAAACTTACTTTGCAAAAATGATCTTATATAAATTTAATTTTTTTTCTTCATATATAAACTTTTTTTTTTTTTTTTTTTCTTTTCCAAATAGTATACAGCAATATTGAGGGAAAGTTATGATACGAAAGAAAGACATTTAATTGAGACTAGCTGTTACTTTTTTATATGTACATTTGCGACAAGATTTGCTCTGATAAATTTCTCTGCTCTTTCTTATAAACTTTTGCACCTTGCAGACATTTGAATATTTTATCGTTTGATTTTTTTTTTCATGAAGAAGAAAAAAATTTAAAAGTTCATTTACATTTGAATTTAATATTAATCTTGTTTCATATGAAGGTAAAAAAAGGGGTAATTAAATTATTTCTTCGTTTTAATTTTTCACCTTTACACCGTATGTGGTCTTACATGTATATGGTGAGAGAGAGAGAGAGAGAGAGAGAGAGAGAGAGTGAGTGAGTGAGTGAGTGAGTGAGTGAGTGAGTGAGTGAGTGAGTGAGTGAGTGAGTGAGTGAGTGAGTGAGTGAGTGAGTGAGTGAGTGAGTGAGTGAGTGAGTGAGTGAGTGAGTGAGTGAGTGAGTGAGTGAGTGAGTGAGTGAGTGAGTGAGTGAGTGAGTGAGTGAGTGAGTGAGTGAGTGAGTGAGTGAGTGAGTGAGTGAGTGAGTGAGTGAGTGAGTGAGTGAGTGAGTGAGTGAGTGAGTGAGTGAGTGAGTGAGTGAGTGAGTGAGTGAGTGAGTGAGTGAGTGAGTGAGTGAGTGAGTGAGTGAGTGAGTGAGTGAGTGAGTGAGTGAGTGAGTGAGTGAGTGAGTGAGTGAGTGAGTGAGTGAGTGAGTGAGTGAGTGAGTGAGTGAGTGAGTGAGTGAGTGAGTGAGTGAGTGAGTGAGTGTGTGTGTGTGAGAGAGAGAGAGAGAGAGAGAGAGAGAGAGAGAGAGAGAGAGAGAGAGAGAGAGAGAGAGAGAGAGAGAGAGAGACAGACAGACAGACAGACAGACAGACAGACAGACAGACAGACAGACAGAGAGTCCCCAGTTTGCTGTAGTATGATTTTGACACGAACACTTGGTATGCATTTTTCCTCGCAGTGTTGTAACTTTACCACATAAAACAAATTTTGTATTGCAACTAATGAAGGCGAGAAATCCGATTTGGCTAAAAAGTTGTGAAGAAAGAACAAAATCTGAAATTTTGCACCAGTGATACATTACGGATAAGGCATCTTCAAAAATGTAAAATATTTGGAGGGTCACCATGCTACATTTTAAAATATAATTTTTGAAGTTTTATTCCCATAAGAGCCCATGTTAATTTCAATTATCTGATGGTTATGGGTTTTTCTTAAATATGGCTTCATAAACTTTGCTAGTTTTCTTTAAGTTTTGAGATACAAGCCATCTACAAACAACCTTCTATGCAAAAATAGTCTACACTATCTAAAAAAGTAGATATGGAAATTTTAACATTAAAATTTTAGATTTCTGTAAATCTAAAGAGGTAAAATATTTATAAAATATTTTTATATATAAAATAAAATTTTTAATTTATCTTAAAAGCATTTAATTAATAATACCAAAATAATAATAAATTACTTAATTATAATTTATTTAATATTGATAAATCTATAAATATAAAATTATTTAAAAAAAAAAAAAATAACAACTTAATTTTATACTAAATAACTTCATTTTATTAATTCACAATTTTTTGTTGTATTGCTAGTGTTGTTACGCTAAACTTTAACTAAAAATTTTAACAATTACGAAATTAAAATCCACTTGTAATTGTTGTATAAGCCTAATTGTAAAGTAATCTCACGCTTGTTGAATTAAAATAAGAAGTATTTTGTGTTATTATTACTAGAATTGTTTTTTTTTTAAAGAAATACTATTATTGAACCACAGAAAGGAAGCTTAAATATATTCCTCTGTCTTCACTGATTCAATAATTAATCAACTAAAATTAACTAATTAACCTAACAATTACCATTAATACATAATACATTTAAAAAGTGCAAGTAAAAAGTTGTAATTGAAAAAAAAAAGAAAAAAAAAAAAGTAAAATTTGACATAAAAAAATTATAGCTCGTTCTATAAAATACACACAGCTCTTGAGCCAGCTTTGAAAACTTTCCTTTGTTAAAAACATCTGATCATGACGTCCATACCTGTTTACTACGTTTATATGTATGGTTGATCATTGTTATTTCTTCGTTTAGAACTTTGAACTTGATAAGAATGAACGAAAATTCATAAAAAAAAAAGGTCCATCCTCAAAATGCGACTCACTTTTATCGGCTCAAGAAACAAGATCAACCAATGAATGTGTCTTATTTTGTTGGTCAGCCAATCATTGTTAATGAGATTCACTTTACTTTACAGAACAAGCTTAAATTTGAAATTGCTATACGTAAAACTCGTGGTGTTCTTCGTAAACTATGCTTTCTTGCAACAAAAAATGCGCATTGCATTTGAATAACCAAAGTTGATCGTCATTTTAGTAGCAGAAAACATAGTTAACGAACAGCGCAACGATAAATTGATCAAAGAAACTTAAACTAAAAAAAAATAAAAAAATAAAAAATAAATAAATAAATAACAATTTTAATAAATTAATAAAAAAAAAATGAAAAAAAAATATATATATATATTTAATTAAAAATTGAAAATCATTACTATGCATATTCTTTTAGTAATAATAAATTACAATAATAAAAAATCGTTAAAAAAAATAAAAACACTCGTATAGTATGCAAAACTATAATACATAATACTGCAGAAGCAGGTGACCTTTTCAAACTGAAATCACTGATCCGTGACATTGCATTCATCACTCACCCCCTCCTCCTCTACCGGACACGCGTGTTCCACTAGATAGATACACAACAGTTAGGGAGGTAAAACGATTACAGTAATTATTATTATCAGTATAAATACAACCCCTTTTTATGTTATAAAATTAACTAACATTTTAGAGCGATTTTTATCTACAACGTTTATAACATAAACAAATAATGATTTTGTCAAATTACATGCTCACAAATAATCATTATATGCAAATTTACTTTAAATGAGTGAAAGTTTATGTTTTCACTAAAATGATTATTTATTTAGTTTTGTCGTGGGTTTTTAAAAAGATAAGATTATTATTTTGCTATACATTAAATATACATTTACATTTTTGATCATGTTTCAAATTCTCTTTCAAATTGATTTAATGTTCAAATTTTATATAGTTTCTTTTAATGCATAAACTATTTAAAGTCCTTGTCAACTTACTTTTTTATCATTTAGAATACTAGATTGATAATTACCATACCTTATTATCCACTAATTAGACACCAAAACGTTGATTTTGTATTTATTTTCATTTCGACTGTTATATCACGTATCTGATGTCACAATGTACCACCGCCAATCACAGTCACCACTCTGGTCACGTGATAAATTTAAGCCCCTCCCTCAAGTTCTTTACCCCTATCACGGCCCCATTGGTACATTGTGACGTCAGATACGTGATGTAACAGTTAAAATGAAAATAAACGAAAATAAATACAAAATCAACGTGTTGATGTATAATTCAGGTATGGTAATTATCAATCTAGTATTCTAAATGAATAAAAAAGTAAGTTGACAAGGCCTTTAAGGTACATTGATTAAAAAAAAAATTAGAAAAATAAAAAGAATCAAAAATAAATTGTATACAGTCAATCGGGGTAACTTTGAACGCCCGAGGTGACTTTGAACACATTTATCTCTACTTTGGGCATAGCACTCATTTCCAAATTTTGAAACATGTCATTAAGATCAAAAATAAATTTGAAAAATAGTAAGATTCTTCAAATTTCTAAAATGAGGCCCCAAGACAGAGATAATTGGGGGGTTCCAAGTCACCCCAGTTCCCAGTTGACTTTAAATATATAAATTAGATAAATAAATAGTCACAAAGTAGTTCATTGTTTTTTTGTGTTAGTTTCGCTTTGATGGCAATAATGTTGCTTGGCATCGCATGATCAACAAATCAACTATTTTTTACTCCAATTTACAGCGGAAACTCACATCGATTTTTCCCTTGAAATTTTATTAAATACATGGACCGCTTGGAGAGTTTTAGATTCTTTTTTATTTAGTAATTTTTTTACGATTTTTTTTTTTTATTACTGAAAATCAAGAAGGAAAAAAAAATGCAGTAACCCTTACATTGTATTATTAAATTGTAAACACAATAATTGATTGTTTATATGAATTATATTATGGTATTATAGTTGTTTTAGTATTCTTGGATCAGAAATTAGTTTATAATATTACAATTAGTAAAAATCAAAGCATCTATTTTAGATAATAGAGTATAATAAAATAAACATTGAAAATTATTTTGCTAAAATAAATTTAGAAACTAATTTGCAATTCCTAACACAAGACCACCCTAAAAACATATTGTATATCTTGCTATTTTTATAATTTTAAATAAAACACAAATTTAAAAAAAAAAAAAAAAAAAAAAAGCATAATTATCTTATTACGTGTAGAAAAAGTACTAATTTGAAATTTGTAACACAAGACCATCCCCTAAAACAAACAGTCTCACTTGCTAATTCTATAATTTTAAATAAAACGCAAATTAAAAAAAAAGTATAAAAAAGCATAATTATCTTATTACGTGTAGAAAAAGTACTAATTTGAAATTTTTAACACAAGACCACCCTAAAAACGTACTATTGTCTATCTTGCTATTTCTATAATTTTAAATAAAACGCAAATTAAGAAAAAAAAAAAAAAAAAAAAAAAGCATGATTATTATGATTATGTTATTACGACTAGAAAAAGTACTAATTTGAAATGTTTAACACAAGACCACCCTAAAAACATATTGTCTATCTTGCTATTTCTATAATTTTAAATAAAACGCAAATTAAAAAAAAAAAAAAAAAAAAAAAGGCATATTACGTTATTACGTCTATAGAGAAAGTTGCAAACAAAAAAATTAGTTATTTATTTTCCAATATAATTAGGTACATAAAGACTGATAGGTAATTTGTATTTTTATCTTTAAATCATTGACATTAATTTTATGTAATAAGAATATAAAATGATATTTTTTTCAGATAACAAATTTCTCTCTGTATAGTTCCTGGATCAATGCAAATTGATTTTCTCAAATACATTTAAATTACTTAAGTATTTATTATTATTATTATTCGTAATAAATTGTTATATGATAAAAATCTAAATTTGATGTAATTTTACCTTTTTTTATGCACTTTTTTCTTTAATCGTGAATCACTGGTTGTATATAAATTTGTTTACTAATTTATTATGCAAATTACGACATAATCAGTTTATTGTACGTTGTAAAAAATAAATAAAAAAATATATAAAAAGGCGCAATAGTGAATTTTATTTTATTTGTCATGTGATCATCAAAACTTTATTGCATAACGTAGTGAACAATTATGACAAAAAATAAACTAATCTATTTGAATATAATTTAGCATTTATAGAGTGTATGCGCATGACGTCATATTGAATGCACTTGGAGGCCATACCAAAGTAATGGATAATATTGCTCAGCATAGGACATAACTTCGATTTTGACTATTTTCTTAGGGAAATCACTTATTATTATTTTCTCTGCACGTACTGGAGATACCAATTCAAGATTCAAGCTATTAAAAATATAAAATGCTCTCAAAAATATTGCTTAGTACAGTATTTTTAAACTGGCAAAATTTGTCATTTTTCTATGCCATACATGCTATTGAGTGATCCAACATGGCGTTGACTTTTACATGAATGAATAGACCCTATATAATCTAACAAACACAACACATTAATAAAGGATAATTAAGATAGATAGATAGATAGATAGATAGATAGATAGATAGATAGATAGATAGATAGATAGATAGATAGATAGATAGATAGATAGATAGATAGATAGATAGATAGATAGATAGATAGATAGATAGATAGATAGATAGATAGATAGATAGATAGATAGATAGATAGATAGATAGATAGATAGATAGATAGATAGATAGATAGATAGATAGATAGATAGATAGATAGATAGATATAGACAGACAGAAAAAAAATACAAGTAAATAATAATAAACAATGTCGCAACAATAATAATAATAAACATTACTTGTGAATTAAAAGTAATTATATGCGTAACATTAACACTTTGCGGTTTTTCATTCATGCTAATGCCGACGCCACAGAAATCTCAATATAAGACAGGTTGTCCGCTAAATTAAAAGGTGTCAGCCAATATAGATATAAATTAAACCCGACTGTGAGTATATCCTGTATATATATAAACTCAACAAGAGTGTTATGCAAATTTTTAATTTAAGTTCAAATTTAGGTCTCTTAAATCGCAAAACTAGTAAAAGTTTATTGAATCTAAAATTTCAACATCATCAATTGAAATGGAATTTTCTAGATATTATTGTCAGCATATAGAGGATATTTAGGAGAAAATTAGCATTTAATGAGATTTAACGGGAGAGGGTCAATGACCTTATGTATGAGTCAAATATTGTCTATTATTATTATTATTAAAATGTTGCTTTGTGAATCATGAACTTAATTTTGAAATATTGGACGTTTTTATCAACTTTGCATAATGTGAATGCGTGTTTCAATGCATTACGTCCACTAATGTGTGAGTTCACATTCTCCAAACTATACGTCGTGTAAATTAATGAATAATATAGGGTGTGTGCGCATGACGTCATTCTGAATGCTCTTCTTGAGCAATGAATAACATTGCTCAGCATAGGACAAATGTAGTTTTTGGCTATTTTCTTTGGAAAATTAACAATTTTTTGGTCATTATTATTTTTCTTGCATACTTGAGGTACTAATTTAACCTGTTAACAACATCAATGCTCTAAAATAATTTTCAAAATATTTTCCTATATATACCGGCCCATGCTATTTAGTACTCACTTCTTATGACTCACTTATGAATGAAACTTTTCTATATGCCTATAACAAAGTTTTAAAACTAATAAATCACTTGTCAATTCTCATGTTTGAGTTTGAGAAGAATGATCTATCAGTGTATAATTATGTATATAAAATATTTTCATAAGAATTAAAATAAATAATAAAAATTAAATACTATTAAAATATATTTATAACAACTAAATTGTTACATTATAATAATGAAAATATATAATAAAAATATTTGAAATATTTTTAATAATAAAATAAAAATACGCTACAAAAAAAAAGTATATAAATTGATTTATTTACCATATTCAGCTGCATATACAGTATATAAATTGTGAAAAAAATCAAAAGGAATTCCAATAAGTGACATAATTCTTTTATAAACAAACGAAAAATTTCTTTGAGATATGAATCTGATATTTATGTAAACTCCATGTAGTATGCCCAGCATGTAATCATATTTTTATTAAAAAAAAGAAAAAAAAAAAAAAAAAAAGATGTTATCAATATTTTCATTGAGAAATAAACATACTGTCATTTTTATATAGTAATTAAAACAAAATTATGACATAATTAATATAAATTGAGAGAGAGAGAGAGAGAGAGAGAGAGAGAGAGAGAGAGAGAGAGAGAGAGAGAGAGAGAGAGAGAGAGAGAGAGAGAGAGAGAGAGCAAAATGACAAGTTTCAGCCGCAATTTATACAAGTTATATGACAAAACAAGAATTTGATTTATTAATATTTCTGACCGCCTCAATAAATTTTATTTCATACATAATGTTACTTTACCACGGGGTCTACAATATGTAATTTACTTTTTAATTAGTGTATAAATGCATTACATTTTTTTTTATTCAATTACAGATAACAATTTATTAATTTAAGTGTCAAAAAGTAAATGTTATTTTACGTGTACACTAAATACATTAACTTTGTGATAACATTAATTGATTTGGTTTTATTTATTATATTTATACAAATCAATGTCATTTGAGGTTTTAAAAAAATATCTTTCGTAATTAGAGCAAAATTTTAGTTCAATGAATGAACGTTTTTTTTTTTTTTTTTTTTTTTTTTCTTACTTTTTTTTTCACTTTTTTTTTTAAATTTAATTTTTATCAAGTGCTACTTCTTTTCCTTTGTTGCATCAACACCCAAAGTTTTTACATATTAAGGTTACAATAAATCGAACACATTATTTATTACGCAGTTCAGCTCGATATTCACTATTTGAAACCATATAGAAACTTTAATAGACAATGATAATAATAATAATAAATCGTTTTTTTTTCTCTACTATTAATTTTTTAGTATTATTTTTCTTGCATACTTGAAAACCTACTATAACCTGCTATAATGCTATTAAAAATATTTTTAAGTATTTTTAAACTGGCAAAATGTGTCATTTTCTCATAGCTGCCCATTTTATTTAACTTCGTTCTGTAAACTACACAACATATTGAGCCCAGTTTCGATATTTTTCCTTTGTTAAAAACATCTGATCATGACGTCATTATCTTTTTACTTCGTTTATATGTATGGTGGATCATTGTTATTTCTCCTTCGAGAACTTTTTTAAACCTATAAAGAATGAACGAAACTTCACAAAAAAAAGTTCCATGCTCAACATTCGACTCACTTTTATCGGCTCAAAACACAAGATTAACCAATGAATGTGTCTTATTTTGTTGGTCAGCCAATCACTGTAAATGAGCCTCACTCCATGCACATCCTTGCGCTTTGTCGCCATGTTTATGGTGCCTAATGCATTGTCCAGCATAGGGGGAGCATCATTTCTCCTAATTTTTCACATAAAAAGAAATTATTTCAACTGAACGAATTTTTTCTCATATTCTTCGAGCTTATTAGGAGCTAGAAATAAAGCTTTAATATAGGTTTGAAACTTCTTTTGATATTTAAAATATAAAAATGGCTTTTTTCCTATGCTGGCCTATGTATTCCTGACCAACAACATGACGGCTCTTAAATATGAGTGCAACCGCTCTATATTTTACAGAACAAACTCTTTTGTGCTCACATACGGCGTCGACTTTCATATGAATACAAGTATAAAGTCACCCACTGTCTAAACAAATGTAAAAGTTATTCTGAAGTCTCTATAAAAAAAAAAAAAAAATACTCCTACAACTTCTTTGTTCTTAAAAAAAAGTACACGAAGTACTTAAAATGAACACACATAACTAAAATTTTAAAACAATACAATTTTTTAATTACCATTTCATTAGAATGAAGTATAATATTATAATTAATAGAATAAATATTCTATTAAGTCAAACATGATATTAATATATTTTTTTGTTCTAATTTATCTCAGAAATGTCTATATAATTTATTTAACTAAACATACTCCAGACAAATTAGAATTCGATTTCTATTAATTTATATATGTCCACCGCCTAAAGGTATATGTTATATATATATATATATATATATATATATATATATATATATATATATATATGAATAGGTATATCATTAATCAGCAGTATTTCTGATGTAATAGACCCATTGTTCTATAATGTATTTTAATGTATATAGTGTCAATTCTTGGAATATAATATTATAGTCTATATTTCATAATCAAACAATGTATAGCAATAATGGTAACAACATTTTTAGTTATAAAAAATAAAATACATCAATCAAACGTCAATGCTAGAAGAAAAAGTTAGTTTCAAGAAAATCTATACACTAAAATTACAGATAGATGTTATTTGAAATTTTCATGTCATATTATACTGTGGTTTCATTCATGTTAAAGTCGACGTCATAAGTGAGTACTAAATAACATTGGGCGGTATAGGAAAATGACTCATTTTGCTAGTTTAAGAATACTTTGCAATATTTTTGAGAGCATTGATGTTGTTAACAGGTTGAATTAGTACCTCAAGTATGCTAGAAAAAAATAATGACCAAAAAATATCTAATTTTCCAAAGAAAATAGCCAAAAACTACGTTTGTCCTATGCTGAGCAATGTTATAAAAAATAAAGAACAAGAAGAGCTCAAGAAGAGCATTGAAAAGCATTCAGAATGACGTCATGCGTACACACCCTATACAATAATAATATCGTAATAGACTATGTTAAATAATAAAAACTGTAAAAACTCTTTTTGATAATTAGGCCTTTTAAATAGATACATTTTTAAAAAGTGACCATGTTATCATTTAAAAAAAAGGATATATATATATAAAAAATTAAAAGAAAAAAAGGCATTAAGAATTCTAACTTATTTGAGATAAACACTTTTTGAGAAAAAAAAATTGCAGCTAAAATAATGCAATTTAGCAAGTCATTAGCAATAGCTATTTTATGTTGTTTTCAGTTATTTTTGCCTATTTTAAGTTAAATTAGCTATTGTTATTATTTTGCTAAAATGCATTATTTTAGCTGCTCGATTAATAAAATAATATTAATTGATTGTTTATGATTAATAATAAGTTGCTGCTAAAATAATGCATTTTAGCAAATTATTAACAATACCTATTTTAAGTAATTGTTTTCAGATATTTTTTGCCTATTTTAACTTAAATTAGCTATTGTTAAAAATTTGCTAAAATGTATTATTTTAGCTGTTCATAATAACTCAAAAGTGTTTATCTGAAATAACTTAAGATTCGTAATTGAATTTTTTTTTTTTTTTTTTTTTTTTTTTTTTGTGTGGATATTATAGACATTATGTTTAATTCGTTCTGCAATTCTATTGAGCAATATTTATCCTATACGACGCAAATGTATAGCATAAATTACGTAATTTGTTTCAACCCAGATGAATTGACATTTGCGAACAACAGAGACTTAACAGCTAGAGTAATTTAATTGATTACAATACTAATAAATAAAAGTGGTCATGTTTGATTTTTAATTATAAAAATTTAATTAATATCAGGTATACAGTGGTCAAGCCTAATCGATATAGCAGCTATTAATTATACAACTTATTTGATTCAATTTAAAATTTAATTAAATAATGATGAATGAATCAATTTTATTTTAATTTTTAATTTATTTTTTTAATAAAGGTTAATATAATATTTACTAATGTAATTAAATTGGCGTTTTTTTTTTTTTTTTTTTTTTTTTTTTTTTTTTTTTTTTGAGCTTATTAATTTATTGCATTTTTTTCTTAAATCTACTTTAAAATAATATTCAATGTACACATTATATGATTTGTAAGCTACACAGGCTAACAATGAAACTTTCTTTCATATCAGAAAAACAGTCACATTTTATTTGTGTTTGGTGTAAACGCTGCTAAAGTTTTTTTCTTTATTCAAGAATAATAATGTTTATTAAAGGCAATGAGACCACATAAAACCACATGTGCTTTTTAATGAAGAAACACGAAATGTGATCTTCAAAACTGATGACACTTTTCATCAGAATTTTAATGTAGCCCCACGAGAAAGCATGAAAAAACTGTAAAGTATGCAATTTGCGTGACTATTTAATTCATGTTTATGACGTCAGAAACATGCAAAAACTAGTAATGTTGTGCGGGTTGCATAAATCAAAATTTCTGATCACTGCTATGGGGCTACAGTTGGGTTTTGAGACAAACTAAAGTTATTTATGTAATTCCCATCAAGTGTTTTGTGATATAATTGCTTATGTTTTTCTTATGTTTTGAAAAAATTATAATGATAAAGAAAAATAATAATACTGAGAACCTGTAGCTTTCCAATCAAAACTCGCAATGAAATATAAATCCACAAAGTGACTTACATATGTTGACATGATAAAATAATATTTAAATTCCAAAAAGTTTTAGCATACACAATATTAAGCCTATATGTTCATACATAATATTAAATGTATGTTTATACACACAAAGTAAAATATTTGATATAAAACTTATCTGTCAGTTTAACTTATAAATGTGTCTTTGCTACTCACAATCTAACTTGTAATTTAACGCCTCAAAATAAAATAGGGTTTCTAATTTTTAAATGACGTTTTTGTTCCACGAGAAAATGTGAACCACTTTTTTTTCTTTACAATGTAAAACACGAGAAAAGTAGAGTAACAAAATGTCATCTTTTCTTTTTTTTTTTTTTTAAATTTACAATATAACATATTATTATAGTTGTTAGTTAACTTGTTATACAAAAAAAAAAAAAAAAAAAAAAAAAAAAAAAATCAATTCGTAAAGTAATAAAACACCTTGATATATTAGAGAAAGGAAATTTTTAAATATTTTGCTATTTAGGATTTTTTTTTTTTTTTAATAAATATTTTTATGTGAAAATGTGAAATTTATTTTGAATTAATATATTTTTTATACATACAGTATAAGGTCAACTGGAATAAGTACAATTATACGGGTATATAAAAATTTATACCCTTGTTTTTAATGATATTGTTAATAAACAGTCGCTCGCAAAGTAGTAAATAAATAAATAAAAAAGCTACTGTATATTGCAGGAATGAATATATTATACGCAATTTAAGCTACATTAATATTAGCAGAGCATAATTGGAACAGTATAAATAATGCGCTACAGTCTTTTTACTAAAAAATTGATTTCTATATATTGACTTATGGCCATACAATGCAATCAGATGGAGATTTCAGTTGACGCAAAACTCCATTTAAATACATGTTATTTCTATATGAAAATAAAAAAATATATGTTTATTCATTTCTTTCATCCTGCAATCACAATATACAAAAGCATATCGGCTTAGGGTATTGTATCAGTTGCATAGAAACCGATTTTGTAGTAAAATATCACAAGATAATATTTTTTATGCTATTTAATATTATAGTTATGCATTATGAAATAATAAATCATTGTAAAAAATGCCTAAAAATGGGATAACATAATTAATAATTACTATAAATTTGTTTTTGACCGCATATATTTTGTTATTTTCATGTTGGAAGTGTGTGTGTGTGTGTGTGTGTGTGTGTGTGTGTGTGTGTGTGTGTGTGTGTGTGTGTGTGTGTGTGTGTGTGTGTGTTTGTGTGTGTGTGTGTGTGTGTGTGTGTGAGAGAGAGAGAGAGAGAGAGAGAGAGAGAGAGAGAGAGAGAGAGAGAGAGAGAGAGAGAGAGAGAGAGAGAGAGAGAGAGAGAGAGAAAGGGAGAGACCATGCAGAAATTTAAAAGATCAGTAAAACATTTCCTATATACAAAGACAATACATGAAAAAATTCCGTACTATTTCCGCAGATTTAAAAATAAAAATCTATTGTGTCTATAGTATAAAAAAAAAAATAATAAATGTTGTTGAGAAAAGTTTTATTGTGTATATCGAGAAGTGAGGTCTGCACGATTTGTTACATCGAGAGTAAATCTATGTATCTCATGTTAGTGAAAGTGCAAACTGTACCTAACATAGAAACACATAAATCGTAACAAATCGCTTAATTACGCATCGAACTTCGCGTAAATAATAAACTATGATCTAGTTCTAAGTACACTAACAATTAAAATTTATACCTGCTTTTATTAACTATCTTTTTATTATTATTAAAATACAGTAGTGGGAGTTGAAACTGAAACATGATGCAATTATATCGCTCGCGATCTCCTTTATATACTCAATTGTATTTAGCGGATTGCGTAAATATGGTTTATTAAAAGGGTATTTTTTTCTCAGATTCAAAAGCTTCTTTACTTTCAGAGGCAATATTTTTTAATGTCAATGGAAGCTTTTGTATAAGCTTCTAAAAATCGGAAGAGGAACTGCTGGAGATGAAATTTTCACGTGATAGTACAAGCAAAAAAAAAAAAAAAAAAAAAAAAAAAAAAAAAAAAAACTTCAAAGGGTGGTTTTATTTATGTTAAAGTCGACGTCATAAGTGAGTACTAAATAACATTGGCCAGTATAGGAAAATGGCACATTTTGCCAGTTTAAAAATACTTCGCAATATTTTTGAGAGCATTTATGTTGTTAACAGGATGAATTAGTACCTCAAGTATATGCAAAAAAATAATAATAACAAAAAAAATAGCTAATTTACCAAAGAAAATAGCCAAAAACTAGGTTTGTCCTATGCTGAGCAATGTTATTCATTGCTCAAGAAGAGCATCGAAAAGCATTCAGAATGACGTCATGCGCACACACCCTATAAGAAAGAGAATTATTAGAGGAGCTTTATTTGTTTAATGCAGGTAAAATATAAATTGCAATAAAAAATGAAATTCTATTGGCATATGGGAATAACATATATTTATAGATACAGTTTTGTGTCATCTGAAATCTCCATCTGATTGCATTGAATGGCCATAAGCCAATACAATTTCATTTTTTAGTACAATGACTATATGTACAATCGTTAAAAATATTAGATTTTAATTTCGTGCGTAACATGATACTTATAAGTAATACCACCAGAGAGATTAATATTTTATTTAAAGAAAAGTTAAACCGGAGAGCAATTTATAGTGCAAATATAGTTCAACTTAGCAGCTGCATCATGTTAAAATAAGGTTGAAATTTAAAGAAAATTTAAATATAAACAGTATAAATATATTATAAATTTTATTCATACAACATTTCAAATAAAACTAATAGTTTATTTACTAAAAAAAAAAAAAAAAAAAAAAAAAAAAAAAAAAAAAAAAAAAAAAAAAAAAAAAGGATGTATTTGTTGAAAACGTAACTTCCCACAGAAAGCTATACAGAAACATTAAGAGTGTTGGCCGAATTATTTAAAACAAAAGAATTAAATTTGATGCACGAGTTGCAGTTTGAAGAACGGAGAAAATATTTTTGCATAGAAAACTTTAGACGTATTAACTTTTACATGTTTCTATTTAACTCAATAAGTGACAGAGAGAGAGAGAGAGAGAGAGAGAGAGAGAGAGAGAGAGAGAGAGAGAGAGAGAGAGAGAGAGAGAGAGAGAGAGAGAGAGAGAGAGAGAGAGAGAGACAGAGAGAGAGAGAGAGACAGAGAGATCACGCTAGCACAAAGATAATAAACATATTGGACGCAGCTTTCGGCATTAAACTACTAGATAGAGTCTGTAACTTCGTCACTAAATATATAATAAAGGCAACCGGGGTGACTTTGAACGCCTGGGGTGTTTTTGAACATATTTATCTCTACTTTGGCCACTCATTTCAAAATTTTGAAACATGTCATTAAGATCAAAAACAAATTTGAACAATGGTAAGATTCTTCAAATTTCTAAAATGAGGCTCCAAGATGGAGATAATTAGGTGTTCAAAGTCACCCTGGGCGTTGAAAGTAACCCCAAAGTCGAACCAAATTGTGAAACCTAGGACAGCGGTCCTTTCTTAGCGCAGTGATAAAGTTTGGACCATGTTAACTTTATGGACACTATCTCAGGGGTGGGATAAGAAACGACCGCTGTCTTGAGCTTTAATTGAATGTAATTTATAATTCAAACTATATTACAGTAGGCCAAAATTCTTTTAACTATAAGGAGTTTGATTTTAAAATGATCGGCTACTTTTAAAGAACAATGATAGTTATCAAAGAGCAAAAATTAGTTCGTTAAAAATTTGTTATTGGAATAATTTGATTTGTTTCAATCAGAATTTATTTTACTTATTTTTTTTTCTCGTATCTGAAAAATGATCTCAATCGGTCGGAGATTTTTAATTACTCATTAAAGCCATAGACCACATAAAACAGCATTATGCTTTTTAATGAATAAACACGAAATGGGATCTTTAAAACTGTTGACAATTTTTACCAGAATGTTAATGTAGCCCCACGTGAGAGCATGAAAAAACTGTAAAGTATGCAATTTGCGTGACTATTCATGTTTATGACGTCAGAAACATGCAAAAATTAGTATGAAAATGATGTGCGGGTTGCATAAATTGAATTTTCTGATCACTGCTACATGTTGGGTTTTGAGACGAACTGAAGTTATTCATGTAAGTCCCATCAAGTGTTTTGTGATATAAATGCTTATGTTTTTCTCTGGTCTATTACTTTAAAAGCATTAAATTATTTTCCTTCTTTCACCTCACACGCCTTTTTCTTACATATATGATGCTAATGTGCCATTATCATTACTTTCTGTTAATACATTAAATATTACGTCTTTCAAATCAGTATGCTTATCCAATCATTATATATCAAATTGAAAATAAAACTAAATATTTCTTTATTGTTTCTATCACACAAATCGAATCATTAAATATAAATAATATTAATTTTGAAACTTTATAAAAAATATTTTACCAATAATGATTTATAAATTATATTAAATAACAATTTATTATATAACTATCATAATAAAATATGAAATTAAATAATAATAATAAAATATTAGATTAAATAATATCAATATAATATTAAAAACTATAACAATAAGATCGATGTATTGTGAAAGTTTTTTCTTTACAAATAAAAATATACAAAAAGATACAAGAATCATTAAAATATATATCCTATTTGATTAATTATTATTGTATTAGACATATAAGATTTTGATCTATTTTCTATAAAAAATGTACACCCACTACCAAATTAATAAAGTTCAGTATTGCATATATAAACATTACAAAATAGACCTTAACAAGTATAAATCTGCAATGTAGACCACCTATCAACTTTCACTCAAAAAGAAAAGAAAGAAAAAAAATTGTAATATTTTTTTGATCGATTCTTCTTATTTTAATCGAGATTTAAAAACCAAGTTTTTGCTTCATTTTTTTTCAACTCATCTTAAAAAGTGCTTTCTCTATAGATATATAAAATGTTACGCTTCAAAGAATATTTAAATGTGTATAAAAAAATATATTATAGCAAAATTCTTACAAGTTTTATTTGAGCTATTAAATTTATTATTTCAGATAATAATATAAAAAAAAATTATAGGTTATATTTTTTATTGTTCACATTATTTAACTGTATTTTATTTTTTTTTATAATTTTTATGTATTTATTAACACAATTATAAATCATTCTTTTTTTTTTATTTAATAAAATAATGTTAAGACAGTGATATGTTAATATTTTTTAAACGTTAAAAAAAATGTTGTAGAATTTATGTCTATTTGCTATAGGGATTTTAAATTTAATTATTATTATTTTAATTTATTAGAATATATAAATTTAAAACTATTTATACAAGGAAAAGAAATAAATTTCGGTGATTTTTATTAATTTGCGTAAAAACAAGATTATTTTTAATTAGGCCAATAATCGATGTTAAATTAACTCATTCTTGCGACAGGCTGAATTATTATCATCGCATTACAGAGAGAGAGAGAGAGAGAGAGAGAGAGAGAGAGAGAGAGAGAGAGAGAGAGAGAGAGAGAGAGAGAGAGAGAGAGAGGATTCTTTTATCCGTATATAAGTATTCAGCTATCACATCGATACATTAATGATAAAAAAATATATATATATAATAAAGTAATTCGATAAATAATAAATATATATTATATTATTGAAGAAAAATAATAATACTAAAAATCATTCAAATATTTAAAAGTATTAATTATATCAATAGTACTATAGTAATTTTTTTAATTTTTTTTTTTTTTTTTTCACTTATATTGTTATTATTATTACTATTTTATTCCATAACATTGATAACACTAAAACTTCTAGAATTCTAACAGACACTACTATCAGTTTTGACATGCAGTCTAACAACCATATTTTGCGATCACACGATTATAAGATATATATTTTTTTAATATAGATAAAATATTTGTAATATGTTTCACAAATATGCAGCAAATAATAATAATGATAGATAATAAATAAATTGCTAAAGTAAAAAAATCAATATCATTTTAGAGATTTTATTGACTTTTACGTGGAATAATAATAATTATAAATAAAACCAACAAAAAAAAAAACTAAAATAAAAGTACAAAATGTACATACACAACCACATTCATATATATAAATCAATACCACACTTGTATAAAAAATAACGCTTTCAATTATTATTATTATTGATATTAAATAAAACAAATAATAACATAAGCGCACTAGTGCAAATCATTTGTTATTAAACCCGCAGAAATTTCTCTGAAAAGTTGACAAAAAAAAAAAAAAAAAAAAAAGTTTCTACAGTTCGATGAAGATAAAAAAAAAAAAAGACTTGAAGGAAAAGGTGTAGACTTTACAATACCGGGTCAAACTTTACAATACGAGACTTGAATGAACATTAAACGCTTTAGTGGCTCAACAATTGGAGCGATTTTATATTGATTTGACATCTATGTGACTGCAAATTTATGGGGGGAAATACCATTTAGAACAAATTCTCTAGGTCTATAGCATGGGATTAAATAATTTTACATGAAATCAAGGAAAAAAGTCACAAATTATGTTGTACAAGTATGCTTTACTGCAAAGTACAGTACAGTACTAGCAGCTGTTTTATTGCATTATCTGAAATAACGTCTTTTTTATTTTTATTTTTTATTTTTATTTTTTTAAGATTATTTTGGAGCACTAGAAGTATTTGTTATATTATTGTGAGAAGATAAAAATCCATCACCTAGCTACCAATACCATATAGTACCTATAGCTACCATAGTTCATAAAGCAGCTAATTGTTATTTGAGATCCACACTTCTTTAATATTTTAAAAGTTCATTCGCATATTCTTAAATTTGTTGTAACTGCGCAGCAAAATAATTGTTCTCATATCGATGCTTACCCGTCGAAGTGAACGAACTACACTTTACAAATTTTGTGAAAAATGACCGTTCTACACTTTAAAAATTCCAAGTTCCCCCATCTAGTTCTCATGTTAAAACGCGTAGAAGTGCCAAACGCGCAGATCGTTCTTTTTGAGTGAAATTTGAAAAGTGTAGTGAGTTCACTTCGCCGGGTAAACATCAATATGAAACAATGCTATTTTACAATTTATAACAAAATTAAGAATATGTGAATGCACCTTAAGGGTGTGTGCGCATGACGTCATAATAAATGCACTACGATGCCATAATTCAGCAACGAATACCATTCCTTATAGCATATAGGACATACGTGGGGTTTTTGCTAATTTCTTTGGAAAATAAGTATTTTTTTTATCTATTTATTATTTTTCTCGCTTACTTGAAAACCTAATTCAACTTTTTAACAGCATCAATGCTCTCCACCAAAATTGCCAAATATTTTTAAACTGGCAAAATGTGTCATTTTCCTATAGCGGCCCATGTTGTTTAGTACTCACTTATGGCATCGACTTTAACATAAATGAAACCACCCTATACAGTGCCTTACTTGAGTAAAACCGAGGCCCTTGGTTCAACAGGTAACCGGAATTTGGCCAGTGGTAAAGTTAAAAGGGGTTACAATAGGTCATGAATCTGTTTTCAAAATTACATGAAAAATAGTTCAAAATATCGAAATTATATTTATAAATATAAATAAGAAACTATTAGAATAAGCATAAAAGAAACAAAAATTTTGATAGGATATAATTTTCATGCTGAGCGGGATTTGTAACATATAATTGTCTTTTCTTTTTTTTTTTTTTTTTTTCGTTTATTTATTTTTTTATTGCCGTTGACAAGTAATTTTGCTATAGACAGTTAACTCTTTAGTTTCTGCTTTCTGTTCATAATACAGATAATAAACGTTAATTTTATAATGCTTTTTTTCTTTCTTTTTTTAATGAAACATAATTAGGAAATTACAAAGCACAACTCTTTTTATTTAAATAATTATAATTTATTAGTTATATTGATAAAATTATTTATGAATTCATACAGCGTGTAAATACGGATAATTATTATAAATATACTTTATACTTCGAGTCAACAAACCCAGGAAATCATTACTGTTTTATTTATAAATTGTAATATAAATATTACTATAATACTATATAAATAAATAGATTTATTAAATTTAATTTTATAAAAAAAACTATTTCATGAATGATCGACTTTAAAAGCTAATTCTTAGAGGTAAACACATTCAAAAATAAAAAGTAGATTGTCTATGAAAAAAGTATAGACAAAGTTATAAAATTTAATTCTCAAAAAAAAAAAAAAAAAAAAAAAAAAAAAAAAAAAAAAAAAAAAAAGAAAGAAAGAAAGAAAAAAGAAAAGAAAAGAAAAGAAAAGAACACACTGCACAAAAATTTTCAAGTATAGTTTTCGCAAAGCACTGCATGCGTTTTTTTTTATGTTATTATATGAGTCACCATAAACATCAACATGCATTTCATTACACAATCAAGTAGCTCTTGGGATAAATGTATTTTTTGAAACATCATTATTAATTAATAATTTTTACGTTATATTTTAATACTACTAACAAATATTGAGCCTGACTGTACTGTTATACAGTTGGGTTAAATTGAGAGGTTGTACGCCTGATTTCGCCCAATAAAAGCCGTTGATTATTATTATTCATTAGTACATCATTGGATACATGGAGTAGAACATTTTTTTTTTTTTTTTTTTTTTTTTAAATAACGTCATTTCTTTATCGATGATTTAGATGATTTTTTAATCGCTTCTCTTTTAAGACAAATGTTATAGGAAAAATCGTCTATACCATCATTTAATTAACCCTTTGAAAACGTTCAAAAAAACAAATAAAAATAGTAAACCAATGCTCCAAAAATAAAAAAAGAAACTATTCATCTAAAAAATAGTGAGTGAATAGAAATTGTTACATAATTACGCAGAACTAATCAGAAATACAATTAGGCTAAAAAATAAAAACAGTAGTATAAATATACAATCTATATAACTTTTCAGCTGAAATTCAACAAAAAATATTTTGACAATATATTTTCAACTAAAATTAAAACAAAAAAAATGTTTTGAAGATAAAATAAACAATAAGCAAACACACATCTTACAGTTCAACTTATACATGAGCAGTGCCTGCCTACTGATGCATTTTGTCTTTCTTTTGTCATCACTGTTTAGATACACTCGAGTTCACTTCAAAAGTCAGACATTTCAACTATAAAGAAAAAACTCTATATTTATCAATAAATGAAAATTTCTTTACTGGATATTTAGTCAATCATGAAAAGCAATGAAAAAGTTTTTCTATATTTGATTATTGTACTCTAGTGACATCAATTGTTGCAGGAAGAAGAAAGGCTGCATCTGCATTGAGAATTTCAAATATGACCCTATAGCTTTCTTTATGGTGCTTTGAAAGCTTCTGTAAATTTGAGAACTTTTAAATAGTTAAAATAAATAAAACGCACCTATTACCTGTCTCTTCTCTCTCTCTCTCTGACTTAGATTTTTTTTTTTTAACTTTATTATTATGCTAGCCCACTTTCAGCAAAATTTATCCCTTGCAATATAATTATGCTGATCTGCATAATAGCTATGGTAAAAATCATCAAAATTTTCTGTTACATAATAATAAGAAAGACGTAAAAAGAAAAAAAGTGACACATTTTTTGCATTTTTTAAAAGCAGATTTTAAGCTAAATACATAGATTGATATGCAATTTTCTATAAAATTTTGAGCTCATTAATTTTGTTTAATTAACTTTTAAAAATCTAAAAATTATGTCACCAGCTTCAATGTATGCATATGATAAAATTTGACGCCCTTGACGTCATTTTGTGAATTTCCAAAAAATTAATTAAATCAATACTTATATAGTGGCATCAAAAATTAGGAATTTGCATATTTTTTTATTCAGGGCACTGTCCTTTTTTCAAATTTTCATAATAATAATAATTAATAAATAAAACTATCCCTTAACGTAGAACGTGACCGACTTGGACCGAAAATCGCTAAAAGAAGAACTACATTTTCACAATAATTTTTTGTACATGATTTATTTCCAACAAAACAAATACTATAATTTTCAAATAAAATCAAGTAAATTTAAAATATATTTTTTTATACCAGAAAAAAAAAAAAAAAATTAATGATATTTTTAATTTTAAAGAAGTTTCTAATTTGACTAAAATTAGCCACTTAAATTTAAATTTCCACATTTACATGTTATCTTTAAAGTGTAATAACTTAAATATTTGATCGTGTTTTCACATGTTTGACATAACTAAACTTTTAAGTAACATTTCTTATATTGTGTGTTTATATTAAAATTCGCAACCGTCTAGTTTGCGAGATATCAGTCAGTCAACTACCCCCTTAAAATGTTTTGGTTTTGCTTATTATTTGTGCTGCTGCACTGACATAAATACAACATAAATCACTCGATTTTTTTCTCTCTCTAACTTTTAACTAGTCAACCACTGATCAGACTTATAACTTCACGTAAAAGTTTTTACAATAAACTAAAATGTTACTTCCGTTATTGCAAAGTTAGAATTAGAAGACAAAAAGTTGTCATTCAGTTATATAAAAATTTATAATAAATTCCGGAACTTTCAAATTGCATACACTAATTTTTTTTTTTTTTTTGTCATTTCTGTTACGTTTAAATGATCTTTATATAAAATAATGGTATTATTCATTGTACTTTTTATATTAGAACTTTTCACCAAATTTAATCAATTATAGTAACATTATTTTATTACGAGTTAAAATGAACCAATTGTTTAAAAGTTCAAATAAGGGCATAAGTAAAAATATATATTTTTTTTTTTTTATGCTGATGTTTTTAAATTTCTTTTCTTAGAAAACATTATATTACAATTTTCTTTATTATTCATAAAAAAATTATTTTTTTTATTAAAAAAAATATCACTTAGTTTTATAGAGCAAATAAAATACACATCGATGTATGAAAGGGAAAAATGAAGTGCACTTTTTTTTTTAAAATACTAAAAAAAGATACAGTAGTAAAGAAATAAACAGTAATTTAAGGGAGTAGGTTACCAAGTTGGGGCAGCAAAAAAAAAAAAAAAAAAAAAAAAAAAAAAAAAATGAAGAATCTTATATTTTTGAAACAATTCGGCTATCCAGCAACTCAAATAATATGTTTTTATATGACATATGACAGACTAAATATACGAAATACGAGTCATGGCATAAGCAAGTCCCATATAGTGGATGTTTAGAATAGGGATAAAAGTGGAAAACTAGGAAGGCGGCTGTGGCATAAAAATATAAGGAATATGGTCCAATTATTCACCTAGATTGATAAGGGGAAACCACAGAAACCATTTGCCTTGGGCAGCTGACGAGAGATTCTTAAATTTAATATAGTAATTCCAAACTACAAAAAAAAAAAAAAAAAATTAAAAGCTTTGATACTCCTCTCGCCTCCCATATCATTAGTAACCTAGCAGTAATTAAGCAGTAACTGCAGATAACTCACGCTAAAAAAAATTTCAAAGTCTCGTAAAATTAATAATAATATACGTATTAATTAATTAATTTATTTATTAATTATTGGGAAGTGGATGTATTTCACAATTCTTATCAAATAAATCAATGCATAAAAAACTATTTGTAATTTTTATTACATCAAAGTTTTGTATTATTGTATAATTGTCATGTAAATTTTATGTATGTAACTTTGTAACTTGTATATCTGTACTGTACTGTGTGTACCACCCATGAATGTATCGGGCACGTAAAACTGACTGCTTCTTGGATGACAATAAAACAAAACAAAACAATTATAATAAGTTTTTTTTTTCTTTTTTCGTTAAGTTTTCAGTTTGTCGTAAAAATTTGAATTATCATATTTTTATTTCTATGTTATTTAAAATATCGTCTTTGCTTGCGTTTGGCGTAACGAAGCTTTTAAGTAGCATTTCCCCTTTACTTGATGTTGATATTTCGTGACCGTCCAATTATTGAGATATCAGCTGATAATCTACCCTCTTAATTAATGAGCATAAGATTATTTACCTGCAATTTTTAAATTAAAAAAAAGTTGTATATTATGCTTGTTCTGTAAAGTAAAGTGAATCTCATTTACAGTGATTGGCCGACCAACAAAATAAGACACGTTCATTGGTTGATCTTCTTTTTTTGAGCCGATAAAAGTGAGTCACATGTTTCGTATGGAACTTTTTTGTGTGAAGTTTCTTTCATTCTTATCAAGTTCAAAGTTCTAAAAGAAGAAATAACAATGATTGACCAAATGTATAAACGTAGTAAACAGGTAACGACGTCATAATCAGTTGTTTTTAACAAAGGAACATTTTCGAAGCTGGCTCAATATTTGTGTGTATAGAACGAGCTATAGTATAACGATGAACAAATGACGCATAGAGCTGCGCATATATTATACACAGAGAATATTCTAAACTAAATTTCTAAATTCTTACGACTTGTTAAGATTTCATGTTATACACGACGATTGTAGATTAGGAAATATTTAAAAACAAAACCAGAGAACTACATTCCACACAAACAAAGAGATAAAAATATAATAAATATTTCATGTCAGCCTATATGACAAAAGTATGAAAAATCTGAGTTAATTAACAAAGGCTCTTCGTTTTAAATATATTTTTATGCAATATATATCTTAGTTAAATGTCATTGAACTTTTTAGGGAAGGAAACAAAAAAATGTTTTGAACTCTTGGAAACCTTTTGTGAACTTTCTTATTTTGTTTACAACGTTTTAACAAATGACTGTCATTTCTTACTTTTAAGAACATATTGTTATTTGATTTTCATATTAATTATTATTTTACTGCTCGATATAAAACCAAAATATTAACTGTCTAATTTTTATCACAAAAAAGAAAGAAAAACTGTCTATTACGAGGACTCGTATTTCATGAATTTCAAACTTTGTCACTAAAGTTATTTTATGGCATTTAAAAATGAGCTTCAATGGGTAATCTGACCAATTGTATTGTATTCCTTTGATTTAAATTTGAAGATTCTGTGACGAGAAAAAAAAAGAAGTTATTGGCATTGACTTGGAGTCTTATTATTCAGAAATATAATTCATAATTTAACACTTTGTTATTTTTATAGTTTTTTTCTTGTCTACCACTGCAGTGTAAATAATAATAATAAGTTTTCAATTTACAACTTTTATTGAAAACATGGATATTATGCAATTATGCACAAACAAATAATACTATAAAATGTGTATTTTTTAAATTATATTATTATTATTATTACTAATTAGATTGAAACATTAAAATGTGAACAAACTTTGTGATCAAAAGATTTAAAATTCGTACAAATTTTACATTTTTCAAAGTAAACCCTAATTTTTTTTATTATTTTTTTTTATACCACTTCAGTGAGAAAAAAAAAATTCACGTTACAACTTTTAGACAAAAACATATATAATTATACGCACTAACAATTATTATTATAAAAAATAAAATATGTACGCTTTTTTTTTATTATACAGTATTATTTTTACTAATTTACTATTTACGCTAAAACAGTAAAATGTGAACAAACTTTGGGATCAATATTGTCATCATTTTTTTTTTTTTTTTTAAACTTAAAATACCAAATAAAATGTCTAATATTTATGGAAAATAGAAACGTTAAATTTGGAAACAAAATATTTAAACGTTATTTTATACTCAAATGATAAATATAATATTAAGTACGCAATAAGTATTGCGGAATTGTTTCATATCAATTTATAAAATTTCACACAATTAAGCACCACATCACGGCATGTAATCTTAATTAGTGACGATTCATATTTGTTTACATTTGCGTCCCTGAATCATTTGTTTACAACAAGCTTTTTCTCGTTCATCAATTTTTGACACGCGTAAAATAATTTTTCGCCAAGGTTATTTAAAGATTTTTTATTAAAAGATTGCGCTGTATGTTTTTATTTACAGTAAATTAGCGTTACATACTACATTTTTTTATCTTAATTGTATTATTTATAGTATTGCGTAATGTAAGCGCAGAATTCGAAGTAGATTTTATGAAAATTGCAACAGATAGTGTTTTTATTAGAAGTATATATATATTTTTTGAACACACAATTTATACAAAATCCAAGCAAGGTATAGCCGGTTTGTTTATTATATTTTTACACCGTAGTAATGATTAAATTACTACTAAATTAATCATGAATTTAGTTTATATTTCAAAACATTACATTTAATTACAGCATAGATAATATTATGTAACTGTGCAAAACAGAACCTGTGATATAACATTTAATACTTTTTCTGAAGGGAAATCCCATTTATGGATATAGAGTAATGTTAATGTGTTTTTAAATGAATGCATATTGTATTGCCATTATATGTAGTGTTCTACTATACCGTGTGCAAATATATACCATTCATTTATTCAAGCCAAATTCCATAAGATTAAAAAAATAAAGAAATAAAGAAATAAAAAAACTTGTTATAGGGTGTGTACGCATGACGTCATTCTGAGTGCTTTTCGATGCTCTTCTTGAGCAATGAATAACATTGCTCAGCATAGGACAAACGTAGTTTTTGGCTATTTTCTTTGAAAAATAAGCTATTTTTTGGTCATTATTATTTTTCTTGCATACTTGAGATACTATAATTTAACCTGTTAAATGCATCAATGCTCTCAAAAATATCGCGAAGTATTTTTAAACTGGCCAAATGTGACATTTTCCCATACCGGCCAATGTTATTATGACGTCGACTGAATGACATGAAACCACCCTATAGTAATAATAATAAAATAATAATATTTGTTATTTGTAAAATAATTTTTTATTCCAAAAATTTAAAAATTATTTTACTTATTGTTTTAAGTATAATTGAAAATTAATATTTTAAACATGTTATTGATTTATGATTGAATCACAGTATTTATAATAGCATGATATTACAAGTATTAGCAAGCCATTATTATCATAAATTGTCATATTTTTAATAAAAATGATTAAAAATTATTTGAATGCTCTAAAAAATCGAAAACAAATTAAAATTATCCAACAATCAATCTCAGAACATGCATTTTTATTTCATTGGAAGGGGAAAAAACACATAAATAGGCAAATAATTTTAATAACAGTGAAATTAAAAAAAAAAAATAACAATAAAAACAATGATTCCATAGTTTTAAAATTTTCTTTTCCATTCGTATGTAAGTAGATTATAGTGCTCTAAAGTGATTTGAAAAGAAAGCTTTTCAGAGGGCAGTCTATTATTTATATGTTATTTTTACTATATATTATAGTTAAATAAGGTTTTTTTTTTGTGCGTATCAATTTTTCAAAGACAATTCTAGAAATTAGACGTAGACTAATGTACAGAGGTGTCTCGTAACTTTTCAATTTCCTCTTTCCCGTTAAGAAAAAAAAAGTATTAAATATACTTATGTTAAAGATTAATTACCACATACAGGTCATTAAGAGTGATTAAAATACTTCTCAATAACTGAAATTGAATGACCAGAAATATTAGGACAATTAAATGTGGGAAACATTTTATGTCACTAATACTAATTAAAATAATGTGAAAGCAATTTCTAATTAGATAAAAATCAATTTAAATAAAACTAAACTTCTAATTTTAAAGATTTCCTCACTATATAGATAATAAAACTAGAATATGAAAGAATTAAAAAGCTGTTTGCGTATTAAAGAAAAAAGTAACCAAATTTATAAGTTGATTTAGTTTAATAACTAATAAGAATTAATACGAATGTTCCATTAAACTAATTTAAAGGCATAGACAACATGAGAACATAAGTATTTATATCACAAAACACTACATGGGATTTACATAAATAACACAAGTTTGTCTCAAAACCCAACTGTAGCCCCATAGCAGTGATCAGAGAATTCAATTTATGCAACCCGCACAACATTTTCATACTAATTTTTGCATGTTTCTGACGTCATAAACATGAATAGTCACGCAAATTGCATACTTTACAGTTTTTTCACGCTCTCTTGTAGGGCTACATTAACATTCTGGTAAAAATTGTCATCAATTTTGAAGATCCCATTTCGTGTTTATTCATTAAAAAGCACATGTTGTTTTATGTGGTCTATGGCTTTAAATATTTATATTTTTTTCAGGAGGTTCCGGAAAAAAGTATTATAGTCAATGTTTCTAATTAATGACGGTAAACTAAGCTATTATAGTTTTAAAAACTACACCAAAATAAAATAACTAAATTTTTAAACTGTTAAGAAAACTAATTTACGTAAATTGCAATGCATTCTTTAAAAAAAAAAATAAGTTCCATTGATTTTTCTGTGAAAGTTATCAGTATACATAATAAATATTATTTCTTTTGCTTATTTTCTTATTATATTTTCTAATAATAATAAAATAAAAACAATAAATAATCATTAAATAAAAAAACAATAAAAAATAAGAAAAAAAAAGGAAAGGAAATAAAAATAAGATAAAAACATTCCCGGAACACCATTCACTCATAAAAAAAATCTGAAATAAAAAAAGTTATTGCACATTATATTATGCTATTAAAATGACCAGTATTCTAGTCAATCTAATTTTTAATTATAATAATAATAATAACGTATTTTTTATATATGACTGAAAACAATATGTAATCAGCGATGTGAAAATAATTTATAATTATAATACCGATAATCAATCAATATACTTTTAAACAAAACTATTTTCTTCAATCAATTAGAATAAAGTGTGAAAAAAAAACGTGATCTATTTTATATATTAATATGTTTACATGTTGAAATATTTAGTATAAATAATGTAGAATTCGTTTCAAATGACTTTATAATAGTTACATGTAAAATTATGTATAATCGTGATGCACTTATATAGAAAATGTGTTAATTATTTTTGTAAAAAAAAAATTGCAATATTCAATTAGAATGTGTGAATATGTAATTATAATGTGTGCTAAATAAAATTTTTTTTTATGTATAATATATAGTGTATATTTATATATTACAGTCAAGACATGAATTGCATTGTTAGAAATAAAGGATATAATTATTTCGCAAGTTTTTTTTTTTTTTTTTTTTTTTTTTTTAAATGAGTCATTAAGTAATTAAAATGTGATGTGGACTATTTTATAAAATGTTCTCTTTAATTTTCAATAACTTTTAATTAATTAATTTATTATTATTATTATTATGTATACGATTTTGTATATAAAATCATATTGTAAGACCTCTTACTAGAAAGGAGTTGTCCTGGCCTACCCCGAAAGAGATCATGATGGGATGTCTCTATAATAGGGTGTATGCATTCATGTTAAAGTCGACGTCATGTTGGATAACTCAATAACATGGGCGGCATAGGAAAATAACTCATTTTGCCAGTTTAAAACCACTATGCAATATTTTTGAGAGCATTGATGTTGTAAATATGTTGAATTAGTATCTCAAGTATGTGAGAAAAATAACCAAAGAAAATTGGCTTAAACGAAGTTTTTCCTATGCTGAGCAATGTTATTCAGTACTCCAGTATGGCCTCCAAGCGCAATAAATATGACGTCATCCGCATACACTCTTTGTATATAATATGCAAAATTTATTTCGTTAATAGATGATAAAGATATTCAGGTTGTAAAATTTGTGAACTTAAAACAAATTGAAGGTGTACGCAAGAAAAGTAAAAGTAATTAATGTAATAAAATAAGTAAAATGTAGAAATGCATAAAAAGATGAAAATATTTTATGTGACTAAATTTATATGATAAAGAAAGTAGTATGCATGAACAGGAACTGCAAAAAAAAAAAAAAAAAAAAAAAAAAAAAAAAAAAAAAAAAAAAAAAAAAAAAAAGGTAAAATAATTTGATCACTTACTTCCACCCACTTGTCTTTAACTTCTGACCTCGATATAGCTACTGTCACGGATCAAAATGCATGCCTTCATTAACACACACACACACACACACACACACACACACACACACACACACACAAAACTTACACAAAAATTAATTATAATTTTATTTTATTATTATTATATTTATTTTAATAAATATATATTTTAAATTTTACAGACATTTTATAAATAATAATTATTTTAGATAATATAACACAGATATTATACTACTATCACAAAGATATATACGATTTTTCAGACATGTCAAAACGTGGTTAGAATGAGTCGTTCAAATATTCTTTAAATTTTACGTTATCACATGTATTTGATAGAATTAATATATTTAGTAATTTTTATTATATAACATATAATTGAATCTGGAATGTGTTAAATTGATGAAATATTAAATATTTTACAAATTAAAATATTTGTATAGGGTCTATGCATTCATATTAAAGTCGCCGCCATGTTGGATAACTCAATAACATGGGTGACATAGGAAAAAAAATAATTTTGCCAGTTTAAAAACACTATGCAATATTTTTGAGAGCATTGATGTTGTAAATATGTTGAATTAGTATCTCAAGTATGTGAGAAAAATAACAATAACAAAAAATTAAACGATTTCCCAAAGAAAATTGGCTTAAACGAAGTTTGTCCTATGCTGAGCAATGTTATGCACTACTCCAGTATGGCCTCAAAGCGCAATAAATATGACGTCATCCGCATACACCCTATAATGCAAGAATATTGTATGCAAAACCAAATCAGACTTTTTCAATAATAAGTAATTAGGTTACTAAATTATGGTATTTTTATTTCTTAAAAAAAAAAAAAAAAAAAAAAGCTTATATTATAATATACTATAGTCAAAGACGCAGTTTTGCGTAATCAGTTTTATTATAAATTATTATTTGTTGCCTTTTGCAAGAAATAAGAATTTATAAATAAAAGGAGTTTTCACATTGCAAGTTTGCAATTCTTCCAGTTTTAATTTTCTTATGAAGTGTTTCATTTTATCTATTTATTGACTCATTCATCTATTAACTTTTGACTATACGTAGTTCCCTGGCTTCTTCTAACATGCCAAATTTGAAAATAGACAAAAATTTGAAGAGAGAAAAAAAAGGTTAAAAAATATTGGGAACTAGATAGGAAATCGTTAAATCAATCCAGAAATTTGATTTAGAGCTAAAAAATAGTGTCAAATAACTATTTCAAAACAAACAATATAATATAAAAGTAACCTGCAAATAAATAAATAATAACAAAATCATAGAAATTTTCAATATTATACTGTCCGTAGGTTTTTAAAGTCTTATCAATTTTTGCTAACACCATCAATGTAGCTTATCGGTTTAGCGCGCGGGGAGACGCGGGGTAGGAAAGCTATAAAACGGTCCCCAAATTTAATATTACGCATAAGGGGAAAAACATTTTTTTTTATTATTATTATATTATTTTTTTTTACGATTTTTGAGTAAACTACCCCACCGATTTCAAAGAAATTTAAATTAAAAATAATAGACATAATTTAACGTGTTTTAAGCCATTGGAAATTTTTTACGAATTTTTTAAATCTCCAACCTCCATTCCAATTTGTAACACGGCATATTAAAGCCTTACATGAATTACTTTAACAATTACTCATTATTTCCGACATGTTTTGATAAACATCAACTTCCTCTCTGCATTGTTCAACTATTTAATTGTTAATATATCTTGTTACGCATGAAAATGAATTTAATTGATTTTCGATATGAAAATTATGTTGCAATAAATTAAATTTATATAATATTATTCTCGTTACAATTAACGACGGCACTGAACTTAAAAATGAACTTTTTATTTCACATAGTAAAAATTTACAATACGTATAATTTACATTAGCTTACGTGTATTTACTATACAAACAACGGCGCTAAATTTCCAATATTATTGTTATGAGAAAAACACAACATGCTGGATTTATAAGGTAAATATCGCGGTACTTAAGTGTCAAAGGATGATTAGAAGGAAATAAAAATTCAAAATAAACTTTTTATTTTTACGTTCCCGCTACTTGGATTGAAAAACTGTAATTTTTTTACTTTATATAAAACAGTATAAATATACTTAAATAAATAAACCATGAATTTTATTTCTTTTTATTATTTCCAAAGCAGATGAATTAAATGAATAAGTTTATATGGTGTATGCGCATGACGTCATATTTAATGCTCTTATGCCACACTGAATCAATGAACAACATTGCTCAGCATAGAACAAAAGTCGTTTTTGGGTATTTTCTATTGGAAAATCGGTTAACTTTTTGTTACAATTATTATTTTATATACTTAAAATAATATACTTTAACGTATTAACAACATCAATGCTCTCAAAAATATTGTTTAGCATTGAAACTGGCGATGTTAGTCATTATGCTATAACGGTCCCTGTTATTGAGTGATCTAACATGGCGTTGACTTTAACATGAATGCATACAAGCACAAGCAATATAATAGTTAAATGACTTTGTAAATTAAAATAATTTTCAACCATCAATTAAAGATACTTTACAACACAAAAAGAAAAAAAAAAAAAGACTCAAGTGTGAGTTAATCTTATTGAGTAATCAAAAAAGGAAATAAAAACAAGTAATGCACGACGTACGTAGAGAGAGAGAGAGAGAGAGAGAGAGAGAGAGAGAGAGAGAGAGAGAGAGAGAGAGAGAGAGAGAGAGAGAGAGAGAGAGAGAGACTTTCTTCTGAGCTGCGTGAAAGAACATTATGTTAAGTTCTCACCACTCGCTCGTATTTTATTCTCCTCCAGTTTTGATCGTGTGCTCTGATATTAGTTTAGTTTACACCCAGCCAGCTCACTTCAACGTCAATTTATCACCTGCCTAACTATAAGCACGAGCATCACTGTGTGTGACGTCATACGTACTTATTGAAAAATAACATCATTGGTATCAAAACACAAATATTATATTTATTATTATTATTTTGAAAAAAACATTTTTCTATTAATATCTTCAAATCTGTGTATAGACCGGTTGCATTCATATTTAAGAGCCGCCATTTTGTTGGTCAGGAATACATAGGCCAGCATAGGAAAAACGTCATTTATATTTTTTTAATCGCAAAAGAAGCTTCAAACCTCAATTAAAGCCTTATTTCTAGCTCCTAATAAGCTCGAAGAATATGAGAAAAATTTGTTCAGTTGAAATAAACTCTTTTTATGTGAAAAATTAGGAGAAATGATGTTTCCTCTATGCTGGACAATGCATTAGGTACCACAAACATGGCGACAAAGCGCAAGGGGTCAATAATGCTGTTGGTGAACCCTGTCTGTTTCCTGCTACTACAATGACGATCGACTTTGGTTATTCAAATGTAATGCGCATTTTATGTAACAAGAACACAGTGAGCACGAACAACACTAATGATATTACTTAAAATATGGTTTGTCTATGAAATAAGTGAAGATTTAATAATTAATGAAAACTCGCCGTTATGCAAAATATATATTTATGTATAATATTAGTTTATAAGTAACTATTATTGGTGTGGGGGGGGGGGGGGAGGGGGGTCAGGCATTTTTTTGTAATAAATTCAGTTTCAGTCACATACTATATAATTTGTAATTTGTAATATCACGCGATTTACTATATATTCCATTGTAAAATCACCTTACTTCAATAACATTAGAAACAGAACACAGACTCTTCAGAGAGCGAAAAAAGAGCTATAAAGAGTTATAAGAAATATATTCAGCAAGATTGACAAAGAATTCAATTTATAAAACTAAATTTAATTAAAAAATTAAATTCATTTTATTAAGAAGATAATAATCATATTATCATAAAATAATTATAAAATTAATTATTATTGTATTTTATATTTATTTAAAAATATATAAAAAATATATATTTATATTATTAAAATTTTAAACTACTAATATTATTAAGACAATTTATTATTTTAAATTGGAAATAAATAGTTGAACATTTTATTTTTCTTGTAGAGAACGAATTTTTTAATAATCTTTTGTTTATGTATAATGCAGAGACCCTACTTCATCACGTAAATAATATACAATATATAGACATTTGATGTATAACGCATATTTAGAAAGCAAGATGTGCTGAAATCAGTAATATCTGATATTTATTGTAGACGACAAAATTAGAACCATATCATACAGTATATATTCAAGTCAAGAAGTGATTTGCTATGAGCAGCAAGCAATAAAACATAAAACATAAAATTATTTAAAATACAACCAAGTATTTTCTATATAAGGATGCAAGTTATATAATATTTAATAATTAAATATTATTAGACATTAAGTAATAATTATTTTCATAGGTTGAATAGTGATAATATTTTTAATAAAACTGATAAAAAAAATGTCATTTTTTTTCTATTGCATTTACACATTAAATAAAACTGTTTCACTAACAACCATTTTAATTTTTTTTTTTTTTTTTTAATGTAACATTTGCTTTTTTCTCAACTCATTCTCTTCCAAGATAAGTGTCCATGAAAATTGTAACTTAACAGTATAAATTAAAGGTATAAAGTCATTCACTGCAATGTAATAAATTATGGAGTTAATGGCGAATATGTAAACCTATTACGTTTTACAGCATCTTATTCACAATATTTTAATAAGAGCAAAGTTTCGTGCAGATAAAAACGTATAAGGGGAGAATTTTTTACTATAGCTAAAATAAATTAAAAGTTAAAATGTAACTATTATTTTACGTCATTTAAATTTCTCCACTTTATCTATAGAGTAAATTTTTTTGATTATAATTTTATATAACTGTGCATGGACAAAATTATAGATCAGTGACAAAAATCAACATTATGTTAATTTTTGTTAAATAATTTTTTGTTAATTTTTGATTATTTGATTATTTACATTCTAATAATGCTGTATTGTACAGTAATTATACTACATAGCATAATAATTAAAGGAATAGACCGAAGAAAAACATAAGCCTTTATATCACAAAACACTTGATGGGACTTACATAAATAACTTTAGATTGTCTCAAAACTCAACTCTAGCTCCGTAGCAGCGATCAGAAATTTTAATTTATGCAACCCGCACAATTTTTTCATACTAATTTTTGCATGTTTCTGACGTCAGAAACATGAATAGTCACGCAAATTGTATACTTTACAGTTTTTTCACGTTCTCTCGTGGGGTTACATTAACATTCTGGTAAAAATTGTCATCAGTTTTGAAGATCACGTTTCGTGTTTATTCATTAAAAACCACGTGTTGTTTTATGTGCATGGTCTATGGCTTTAAGATGTTCAGCATAATTACTTATGTTATCACAAAATAACAACATTTGTGCTCTACACAATATAGCAAGTGTTCAATATAGCATTAATTACATAGTTTATTTTTTCTGCTTGTATATATATATGAACATGTTTGTAAATATTTTATTAATAATAAATTTTATATTTTCTCATTTCGAGGCAATTTTAACATTTTATGTAACATTTTATTTGTATTATGAAATTATGATTGTAGTATTAAAAAAAGAAAGAAAAAAGGGGGAAAAAAGTATTTTTAATTTTAAATGGATGGTCCTAAGATGTTAAAGGGTAAGAATTAAGTTTCCCTCGCCGTTTTCCAGTACCCTTTTGATTGATTATATATCACTAACACAACGGGAAAAAAATAATAAAATAAAAAACTTTTTTTTTAAACGTAAGATTTTTTTTTTTTTTTTTTTTTTTTGTCAAAATTCAAAATTATTTTTGAGAACTTGTTACATATTGTCTTCATTAAAGTAAGAGATAAAACAATACAATAATAAATTATAAAATACAATGTGATAAAATTGAAGATATAGAACTCATCAATTAGTTTGTTATATAATTGAAAGCGTCACGATTTGTTACATTAGCTCTGGTATTGTTCTCAGTGGACCACTCCCTAATTAATTACAACATTTTACTTTATTGTTATTTAACTGCCTTGAGAAATTTCTATTATAATGATAGAATTTATTTACTCGTTTATATAATATTCAACTGGAGGGGTCAGTTATAATTAATAACCTATATAACAGCTTATTTTCTTAAATTTATTTAATATAATATTAATTAAGACAGCTTTGCGGGCCTTAAAAAAATTGCAAAGTGAAACTTATTGGTTGTATTTCCAAATAAAAGTATAGTTTCTCTCTCTCTCTCTCTCTCTCTACGTTTTTAAACCTATTAACAACATCAATGCTCTCAAAAATACTGCGAAGTATTTTTAAACTGGCAAAATGTGTAATTTTCCCATACTGGCCCATATTGTTTAGCGCTCACTTATGGCGTCGACTTTAACATTAATGAAACCACAGTATAATATAAGTAATAATATAATAATAATAATAATAATATAATATAAGTATCATAATAGGAATAAGAAAATTATAATAGAAAATAAGAAAATATTACCAAAAATTTAAAAAGTATATAAATGAGGCGGTTAATCATTGTAGGTATAGTACAGTCATGAAGCAAGTATTAAAAATATTTTATTTCAATAAAAATTGTATTGTGATTTATAGTTATCGTTATCAAAAAACTATCGTTATCGTATCATTATTGTGGGTGACATTTTTAAAAGTAACGATATCGTTATAGTGTGATACTATACACGGAAAAAAAAATACTACTAATTGCAGGTACATGAACCTGTATTTTGCAATAGGTACACTTGAATTTGGAACAGGTATTTGTAAAACTACAATACCACTTAATCTAAGTGAGTCACACCTTTATTGTAGCACAGTGCACCTGCATTAGGTATTATTGCAGTATAATAATACCTGTGTTCGTTCTAACTTATATGTCTACCTATTACATTGTTAGTATTAATTTTTTGGCGTGTAGTTCAATATAATATTGTTATCGTTACAGAAAGTTTGGGTATCGAACCCAAGACTGTATAGCATCAATATCTGATGCTATATTGAACATGACACCTCTCTTCTTCCGCATACGATTTTTCTCTAATATTTTTATGTATGGAGAACACAATACGACAAAAAAAAGTTCATTAATGTCTTACTTTGAAAAGTGATTAGTACTGCAATAAATTTATAGTACTGACTGCATAAACTAAAAGAAAGCATTATAGGTCAACTTTTTAATGGCTATTTCCGTGTGTAATATAATTTTAACGATTAGTTAATTTTTTTATTAAGTTAATGTAAAAAATAATAATAAAAAATAAACATTCCGTATAAATTTATAGGCATACTATAAAAATAGTCTTGACTTAGCGGCCTGGTAGTGAGAGAGTGAGAGAGAGAAAGAGAGAGAGAGAGAGAGAGAGAGAGAAGTGTACAGTTCACACGATTGCGATAATTTTATCATTTGAATTAAGTGCGTGTTTTTATCATTAAGAATAAGTTTGCAAATTTAGCACAAGTTTTTGAATGATAAAATATATTAACATAGTCCAAAATTGCAATATGCTTTATATAGAGCGGTTGCACTCATATTTAAGAGCCACCATTATGTTGGTCAGGAATACATTTTCTCTTATCTGATGGTCACAGGTTCTGAATATTTTATCATAGGTAGCTGTTACTGTTAACTTTCAAATGGTATCATAAGATTGCAAATTTACGTTTTAGATTTTGAGACCAAGCCATGTAAAGAACTTCTAAGTCTAACAAGTACTGAGCGAATCTCGATTCTGATTAATAAAAAATTGATTTATATAATTATATAAAATAAAATCTTAATTTTATTAACAAAATATTATCTTTAAATATTATTTCTCAAAAATATAGCAAAAATTTCATTATAATATTGCAATATCTAAAATACTAAAATATAATTATATATAAAATATTAATAAAATAATAAAAAATTATTTTTATATAAAAAAATAATATAAACTAAAAAATACTGCAAATTATAATTTTATTAAATTATAAGGTAAACATAAATGATTTTATTATTCATAGTTAGGTAAAGTGTTGGGTCCCTATAGACATATTGAAGACAAAAAGTATATTACACACACGCACTTACTGTATGTAAATTTGTAAAAAACACGCAATTATACTTTAACTTGAGCAATGTATAGTCTGAAGTCGATATTATAATAGTGCATTACAATCAGTAAAATTACCTACGGAGGTATATGAAACGTTAGGCTACGATATAAGGTGCAATTAGTTTATATTAGGGGTATATTGGTCAGTTTTTTCAAATGTAGCATATGGTCAATTATAGATGTAAATAAATATAAAAAGTGACGAGGCGAGGGGTTAAAAAAGATAAAATAGAAGCAGCGATTTTTAAAATGTGACCTTTTTCCCACGCTTCAACGTGAACATGAGTGTGTACGATACATGGTGATGAGTTTTCATCAAAATTTATGATAACAAATAAAAATGTATGAAATAATACATAGATTGATATATTCTTAGTTATCGGAAATAGTTATTGGAATATGGACAATGTATAATTTTTTTATCACTTTTTTTTTTCTATAAGGGAGTAGGGGACCGATGTCGGCCATTACACTCAAACTTTTCTCGTCAAAAAAAAAAAAAAAAAAAAAAAAAAAAATCTCAAATTTTGCACAATGATACTTCAGCTTGAAACAATTTCAAATTTATAACAATAACACCATATGCAAATTAATTTTATACGATTTTTTGAAATTTAAAGCCCATAAGGCCCAATGTTAATTTCAATAATTTTTTTCTTTTTTTTCGGAACGGTCAAACATCATGAAATTTTTATCACTGCCCTTAGCTACACAATAACACCAAATTTAGACCCAAAACACTTCCTAGTTTTTTTTTATAAGGTCGGTACCCTACTACCTTAATACAAAAATAATTTTATTTTATTATATTATTAACAAATGTTTATTAAAATATGTATCGATCTTTTTCAACCATAATGGATAAATATATATTACCATATTTTATATGGTTTTACTATAGTTTTTTTTTATTATTATTTTTTTTTTTTTATGTAAAAGAAGGCTATTTTTTCAGATAGAAAAACAATCAGGAATATAAAAACAAAATGACCTGTCAGTGTCACAATATGAATGATTAAGTAGGGGCTTCATCAAAGAAATAAATGCAATAAAAAAAAATTAGGGGTGGGGGACAGCTTTTAAATAGATAAAAATGACAGTTTTTAAAATATTTTATTTATTTCTATTTTATTTTCGTGTATTTATAGAAATATATCATGATTGAAAAACTAATTTGAATACAGAATAAATAAATAAGTATGTAAGTAAGTAAATAAGTAAGTAAGTAAGTAAGTAAGTAAGTAAGTAAGTAAGTAAGTAAGTAAGTAAGTAAGTAAGTAAGTAAGTAAGTAAGTAAGTAAGTAAGTATAAGTACGAAACATTATACACAAAATTAACTTTGAATGGTAAATTTTTACAAAATATATTAAACATTTCCATCGCTCTCTATTTTTTTACAAGTAATTTCTATATGAAGGCAAAGAAAAGTAAATATTTGAACACACATCTAAATAACGAACTCACATAATTCACTTTATAATCAACTAGAATCAACAAATGTTACAGACAAAAAATATCATAATATTATACTTTTACACTAGCTGTAATTTTTAACAAAAATGACTGCAATTTAGAAAAGAAAATAGCTCAATTTTCATCAAATTATGGTCATAAATTTCTTTTATACACACAAAATCAAATACATAAGTGTAAAAGATAACTTTATTTTTTAACTTTTCATAATGTATTATTTTACATTTTGTACTTAAAAATTTAGAATTTAAAATTTTTTTCTTCTTTTTTTTTTAAGTTTGAAAAAAATAATAATAATAACAGTTAAATATTTATAAAACTGCAATTTGCATGTATATTTAGTCCATTTTACTTGATACGATAAAAAGATTAAAGTTTTGTTATATATATCACAATTTATGTTTTTAAGAACACACATTTTAATGATTTTTAAATGCAGATTAGATTAGATTAGATTAAAAAAAAAAAAAAAAAAAAAAAAAACGTTGCTGAGAAATCGTAAAGATTTTCAGGATTTATTAGACTTTTACCATAGCTATAGATCACAAGAAACAGCATGATGATTGATGATTCATGAGCTATTTAATGATTAAACATAAAAATGGGATCTCCAAAACTGATGACAATTTTTACCATTGTGTGGCCCCCCCACAAGATAGCTTGAATATACTGCAAAGCATGCTATTTGCGTGACAATTCCAGTTTTTTGACGTCAGAAACAGGCAAAAATTAGTATAAAAATGTTGTGCGGGTTGCATAAATCGTAATTGTATAATCCCGCTACAGTTGGGTGGGCATCAAGTATTTTGTAATGTAAATGCTTAAATTTTCTTGTGGTCTATTCTTTTAAATGACGTAAAGTTCTTAGATAAATCAATCAAATTCTCCAATTTTTAAATTCAACTTAAAGCATTTTATATATTTTGATATTAGTATATTTAAAGCATACAATTTATTTTAATTTACAATAAAATAAATAAATACTTCTAAATTACCCGATCAAAAAAAAATTCCATTATTTTATTAACTAAAAAAAAAAAAAAAAAAAAAAAAAAAAAATCCATGCAAAAAATTGTACTTATACAAATTCATGTCAACTTTTATTAAAATTACGTTTATCACGATTTATTTGATATTTGCTTCAGAAATGTGTGTTTTTTAAACGACGTATTTTATTTCCAATGTAACTATTACAAATAATAAGTTTTCTATTTGATAAATGAACATTACGAATGATCTATTACTGTACTTTTATATGTAGGTACAAAGATAACATTCAAAGAGAAATCTACATTTTTTTTTCTCCCTCAAAATCTTAACGTATAAGGTCAGATACATTTTAAGTTCATTATACTTGAAACAAAATTACAAAAAAAAAAAAAAAAAAAAAAAAAAAAAAAAAAAAAACTGGTAATTTTTTTTATTACATTAAAAAGTAGTTGTATATAAATTTACGCGGTAGTGTCACGCCCAGTACAATTTTTTTAAATAAGGATTTTTCTGATCATCTGATCTCTATAGTAAAAATTTAATAAAGTTGCAGAGATAAATTATACTTTTTATTGTTGGTCACTTACTTTTTAACATAAGTACTTTTTTTTTTTTTTTTTTTTTTTTAAGCCTTTCACATACATTTGACGTACAGTACATGTACAGTTAATGTACGTAGTACGTACACTAAAATGCAGTTTGCCGTCATATAAATGCTGTTCGTATAAGCCCTGTTCTCTTGCACCAAAAAATGCGCATTCCATTTGAATAACCATAGGCGATCGTCATTTTTGGTGCAGGGAACAGGGTTTACGAACAACACTATAGTTAGAAAAATGTATTGTATCAAATGTTTTAAAAAATAAAGAAATAAAGAATTAAAGTTTTTTTTTTTTTTTTTATTAACGCACAATTTTACAAAACCCAACCAAGGCATAGACTTTTCGGTTGGTTCATTATATTTTTACATAATGTCTTGATTATTAAATTACTTCTAAATTATTCATGAATTTAGTTTATATTTCTAAACAAATAAAAAGTATTAACACAAAAACACGCAAAGTTATTTTCAAATTAAAGTATTTGTGATGTTGCAAATAGCTAAAATACAAGAAATCACACCAATTTTTCCTCTTTTTTTTTTTTTTTTTTTTTTTTTTTCAGCGTTGCATAATCCTTTTTCTCAGCAATTTTTTAGCCATTTAGACTAAAAAAAATAGTTTAATAGCAAATCTCAACGTATTTTAGGCTAATGAAATAAAACTTTAATTCAGGAGTGCTGTAAAAATATTATGGCAAACGTACCACGGTGTGAAATCTGTTTTATAGCAAAAAACTAAAAGGATTAATATGTTGATAATATTGTACATATAAATAACAATATTTTTAATTAAAAACAAATTCTTTAATCAAGTAGGCGTTAAATATATATATATATATATATATATATATATATATATATATATATATATATATATATATATATATATATATATATATATATATATATATATATATATATATATATATATATATATATATATATATATATATATATATATATATATATATATATATATATATATATATCGTCGTGGTTCCGCTATATTGTCCGATGTCCACTTGGTTCAAAGTTTACTAATGTCCGATGTCCATTTGGTTCAAAGTTTACTAATGTCCGATGTCCATATTTTTTAAAAAGTACTAATGTCCGATGTCCATTTTGAACCAAAATTTTTTTATTGTATTTTTCAATCCAGAATTTTGTTTTACATATATATTTCAAATTTCTTATAGATAGCTTTAAAAATTGAAAATTTATACAATAAAAACTCGAAATATATTGCGAGAAAATACGTCAGCTGATCCGCGGTACGCCTCCTTTTACGAACACGCAGATATCATTTGCTTGTCAAAATTTGTATTTTAACGAAAAGATAACGATATTTCTTAAAGAAAATTAATTTTAAAATTGATAGATATATTTACCGGCTTATTACGGTTAATTTTCAGTTTAAAAAATTATGAAAGCTGCTGTAAATAATTTTATAGTAAATTTCTACAATCGATGTTATACTTCAACTTAAAATTACGCAGATATAAATTTAAATGTCTTCTTTTTACATTTATAATAAACATTAACATTTTTAATTAGCATTTGTTGGTTTAAGAATTGAAAAAAAAAATTATTATATACAAAAGTATACTTTTATATATAAAGAAAAATTATTGTATCGCAATAGACGATAAGAAAAAAGTGTTTTTGTAATACTTTCTATATACTTAAAAAAAAACTAGATGATATTTTTAAATTTTAAAATATATTTATAATTTAAATATTTGTAAATTTTATCGCAAACAGTTCGCAAAAGAGTATATAGTGTTAAACTACCCCTATATAACTGTTTTTGCACTTATTTTAAACGTGTTTTTTTTTCTATGCATATAGAAAATTAAAAATTTCGTATGAAATTCATAATCCCGAAATATAACATATCCATAGTTGCGCAACCTGAGTAAATACATGCAGTACTTGATTTAAATTTATATTTTTCTTTAAATTAAAATAATTTTACGAATTTCGTATAGATTCATTTAAAAATACTGATTTGCGCCCCTAAATGTTTAGTTTCATAACATGTTGCTTTTTATTATTTTTTTTTATGTAATATTTTATTTTTATTATTTTCTTTTTAGTAAAGTTACAATTCAACATAACATGAATTATGAATACTTTGACTCTATAAATTTTAATTTGACATTTTTATTGTCTGCAGTTGCATAGAAACGAATTAATTTCAAATTTCTGAACAAACCTACGGTTCAAAAATCAAAAATAGAGCAAACGTTGCTCTAGTTATTAACTGTGACCTATAATTTTGTTTGTGGTAATTTTTTTAAACTACTCCAATATATTTTCTGATGTATTAATTTGTATGCCCATTTTTTTAAATTATTACTAAGTGAACTTAAAAACGAAATTAAGGGAATTTTGAATTTGTAATATTAGATCTTCTATACGGTGTTCATCCTTTTTTTTTTTTTTTTTTTTTTTTAATTTACTTATTTCAACTTTGGAGCAAGTTGTACTTATTTTTACGCATATTTTTGGTGAGTTGCGGCATATATCGCGCTGTTGCTATTACGTAACGTGCAATACAAAAAATAAAGCATCATATTTGTAGACAATATACAGAAAATTCAGAATATTGTTTTATTTTGTTAATACAACGCTTCGTTCATGAGTTATGATTTTTTAAAGTTTGCGTCCGCGATCTTTTTTACTCAGCCGAAAGAGTAATTATACTATTTCTAATAAAAATATAACATATTTATAATAAAAAATTTATGCCTTGTTTGGCAATATTTATGATAGTAATAACTGTTAAATGCCTCATTAATACTGCAAATATTAAAGGAGATAATTAGTTTTTTGTGTCTCCTGAAAAGTGGTTCAAAGTGGACATCGGACATTAGTAAACTTTGAACCAAGTGGACATCGGACAATATAGCGGAACCACGACGATATATATATATATATATATATATATATATATATATATATATATATATATATATATATATATATATATTGTAATTTTCTCATAATCAAGAAGAGAAAATGAAGTTATTTTCAAACAATGATATTCAACTTAATTCACGCCTTATAAAACATAAAATCATATTTTCTTTGAATGAAATATTGTGTTAATAAAATTTATAAAATAAACAAAATATATAAAAACAATTAATGTCAGCAGAATTTCTTAGAGAAATAAATTATAGAAAACATTTACATAAAAACCAATACTTTTTTTTTTTTTTTTTTTTTTTTTTTTGACATAACTTGAGAACATAAATAAATATTTCTGATTTGTGGCGCGTGCCTCTATACAAACTTTTATATATTTTTTAAATATTGAACAATATATTAAGGTCAAAATATAGTTGCAATAACATAGAAAAGTGACCTTTATTGATGCTCCAAAGGTAAAAATGATAAATTATGACTGATCGTGAACTATTACAAAGTTTTGTCATGCACATCTTATCTAAATATAACAATTTTTATAATAATCATGGAGTTCCTTATTTAAATCAAATACAAATTTGTCTCGTTTAGATCACAAAAAACGATAATTTTTATATTAGGCGATTTATTAAAGATAAAAAATAATACTTAATGGAAAAAAATATTAATCAAAACTTTGAAAAAGTCATTTTTACGATATAAAAATAAAATGAAATATCGCCTTGATTAAAAAGAACAGCAGAATAAAAAAAATCATGGGTAAAAAAAAAAAATTATTCATAATTTTTAATATTAATTAATATTATGCATAATATAGAAACATGATACATATTATGATAAATTAATGAAAAAAGGTAATAAATTCGATAATGACATTGATTATTTTAAACATTTTGGTATTTTACCTATTGAAGACACTAAAAAATGGTTATTTATATGGGAGAATTACTTTGAAAACAGTCATAGTGAACCAAGAGTGCATGTATGTATAATACCAGAGTTACTGAAACTAATCCCGCATGTTTGTACCTAAAATTTTAAATAGATTTACAGAAAGATCACGAAATTATTTACTGCCTAGTTTATGGAATCAAATTCCCTCAAATTTAAAAACTTTGCATTCTAAAACACAGGTAATTTTTTTTTAAATGTTTATGTTTGAAATCATTTGAACCGACCGATAAGGCTATCTATGCCTTGGTTGGAGTATGTACCTTGTGGAAATTAATAAAAAAAAAAAAAAAAAAAAAAAAAAAAAAAAGTAATCGTCAGTAAAAATAAATTGTATAACAAGTTGCTACGAACCAATAAAGCCGAAACCTATATTTATAATTGATTAATGACTAGGGACCGGATTATCATATGCAAATGTCTGCTTGCGCCTGCAAGTTTGGTTGCTCCTCGTACCGCACAACAATTTACTAAATATTTATAAATTTTGGTACGTAGGTAAATTACAGGTAGATAGGAAATATTTTCAAATTGATAAAAAGTTGTGCAGCAGGAAAAATAACTGCTGTTTTTGCAGGCGCAAGCAGACATTTGCAACTGAAAATCCGGTCCCTATTACTGACTGCAGTACTAAAATTTTAAGGGTTGTATTCAGATGGCTTGTATTACAAAACACAAGATAAAATCTTAAAGATGTAGCAATAAATGTGGAAGGATCAATTGCAATTTTTTACCATTGTATGTTTAGGTGTGTCCGTCTTGCCAAAAAAAAAGTAGAAGACAGATGATGTGCTCGAGTAATGAGGTCATATTTGAGAAGATATTGATCACTTTTCGTGATTTTATTTCGTTACGAGTGACTCACTATATAAGTGAACTAAAATATAAATATTTAGAGCAATTTCATAATCAGTTTTATTTATAATGACAAATCTGACGATAATCTCTTAGAAAATGTAAAAATATAAAAAGAAGTAAGTAGAAATATGTAATTACTTTATTGGAATTGAAACACTGCATTAAAATATTAATTTATATAAAATGTTGCAATTTTAATTTTTATTATTATTACTGCTTTGAAGAGCTCTCTATGGTTGTTTTTGTTTCGGAATCTTAATTGATTTGATTTAAAATTATAAAGAATTGTGCTCTAATGCAATAACAATATAATGATGAAAAAATCAAAATCAATAGTCTTGCAGTTAGATGTAAAAAGATTTTATTACGTTCTATGTTATAAGATATAAGATATAAATATTAATAATAGTTCAATGGAGATTATATAGAGAGCGATGAAACATATTTTTAATGGAGGTTATCGGTTTAAAAAAATACTTAAAAAGACTATGGCCTAAAACACGTAAGTGGAGTAATTTTCTGAAAAATCGCAACAACAACAACCAAAAAAAAAACTTGTTTTTCCCCATAAGCGTAATGTTAAATTAGAGGACCCTTAGCTTTCCCCGCGTCTCTCCGCGCGCAAAACCGATAATCTCCATTGATTTAATACTCTTAAAAGTATGTCTATATAGTCTACACCTAAACATAAATATTTAGAGCAATTTCATAATCAGTTTTATTTATAATGACAAATTTGACGATAATCTCTTATAAAATGTAAAAATATAAAAACAAAAAAAAGGAAGTATAAATATGTAAATAATTTATTGGAATTGAAACGCTGCATTAAAAAATTAATTAATCAATAAAATGTCGTGATTTTAATTTTATTATTATCAGTATTCTTACTGCTTCGACTTCGACGGTCTCAATATTGATTTAAATTGATTTGATTTAAAATTATGAAAAAAGTGTGCTCTAATACAATTACAATATAATGCTGGGAAAAAACAAACAAACAAAAACCCATCAAAATTATTGCTTTTGCAGTTAGATGTAAAAATTTTAGTAATAGTATAAAATTCAATGCAGTTTATGGAGTGATGAAACATAATTTTAATTGGTTTAATACTCTTAAAAGTATGTCTTTATTCTGTAGTATCCTTCATTTAGTTTTTTTAGTTTTAGTAAAATAATTTGAAAAAAAAGTTTTAAAAAAATGGCCCTGCAACTATATAGGGTGACATGACGTCATTCTGAGTGCTTTTCGATGCTCTTCTTGAGCAATGAATAACATTGCTCAGCATAGGACAAACGTAGTTTTTGGCTATTTTCTTTGGACAATTAGCTATTTTTTGGTCATTATTATTTTTCTTGCATACTTGAGATACTAATTCAACCTGTTAACAGCATCAATGATCTCAAAAATATTGCGAAGTATTTTTAAACTGGCAAAATGTGCCATTTTCCTATACTGGCTAATGTTATTTAGTACTCACTTATGACGTCGACTTTAACATGAATGAAACCAACCTATAGGATATGTAGGAAATTAAAGTAAACAAATCTTTTGCAGTTCGTCTCACCAATAAACTTCATTTACTACGATTGTAAACCATAGTTCAGTGTTGTAAACATTATTTCTTATATGATAATAAAGAAAATAAATTCAACCTCTCTCTCTCTCTCTCTCTCTCTTTCTCTCTCTCTCTCTCTCTCTCTCCACTAAAATAATTATTCATTATAAAAAAGTTGCAATTTCAAATTAATTACAAAAATCGCAATAAAAGAACAAGTAATAAACAAGGCAATAATCACGAAACAATTAAAATGCATTAAAACGAATAAAAAGTTTTGAAAAAAAAAAAAAAAAAAAAAAAAGCTTTTATAAACGAACATGAATATAAGCATTATTACAATGTCATGCACAAGCTTATTACAATTCGTGTTTGGAATATCAAGTGCATTTCCTCCTTTACAATGCAGCAGGTCAGATAATGTAAAATATTTATGCAAATTACTATGCGATAGTAAAGTGAATTATTAACATAATATAACATTTTTATCAGCAATCATTTGAATTTTAAATTAGATCAAAATGATCTAATTATTTTAATTTTTAATGCAACAATTAAATTTTTGCGTGAAGAAAGTTGTGTGTACGGTATATACTAAGAAGTATGGAAATAGTTGTGGACTTTTACTAATAGGATAACTTATTTTTTCTTATTGTATGCGGATTTTATTGAATATAAAGTTTTGCATTACTACAGCAAAGTATATAATTAAATAATTTATCATTTATATAAATTATATTTAAATATATATATAAATTTGAGTTTTATTTATTAGCGTTCTTTGCACATTTCTTCAAGAGTAAAATATATTGAATTAAATTTTTTTTTTTGGTAAATACGTATAGAAATAATTGAATACATGTTTTGAAATATAACAATTTAAAAATGAATATCTACATATTATCAAGGTTTATAAACTGACATTGTTATAGATTTCGAGTATATGTACTCAAGATGGTATCAAAGTATACAGTAAAGTTTTTATCTTGCATACGAATCCTTATCATTTTTAATGTTTTTCATTCAGTAGTAAGAAATACGATGAGTTTACTGTACCGCAACGAAATGAAAAACCTGCACAACTATAGACTCAAAAGCATCACTAAAATTGTAGGTTATTCATTTCATTTCGGTACATAATGATCAACAATGTACATACTTATATTGTAATGTATTTTTCAAATAAAACCCATTTTATTAAAAAATAAAATTACTTTGTGCATATGAAACACTAATTCAACCTGTTATAGCAACATCAATACTCTCAAAAAAATTGCTAAGTATTTTTTAACTGGCAAAATATGTCATTTTCCTATACTATGAATGAAACCCGAATGAAACCAACCTATAGTGAAACAAGCATAGTAGTTTCAATTCAACATCACCATACATTCCAGAAAAATATTATATATAGAAACTAATTTAAAATAATAAGTAAAATTACTGCGCCTGATTTAAATTCAATTTTTATAAATAAAAGTAAAAATATTTATAAATTATTATTATACTAAAAAATATTGAAATATTATTATTATTACAACAAATTATTTTTATAAATTGTTAAAAAAAAAAAAATTTACATAAATTTTATAAAACTTAATATAATTTTAAAACCAATTTTATTAAATGTAAATGAACTTTCAAAATTATAATAATTTTATTTAGACTTTTTTTTTCTTCTTCTTCTCTTTACTTTATAAAAATACAATTTAAAACTTGGTAATATTAGTAATAAAAATATATACTTTGAAATGCACTATTATAAAACATCGCTATATAAAATAAAATGGAAATATTATTGTGTTTGTATAAGATATAAGTTTGTAATAATATGCAGGCAGCTATAAAAACAAAAAGCCTAAACATTGCATGATCCATCACTTCTTGTTCTCTGGAGTAAATTTGATTTTTATCATACATCAATCTGATCAATAACAAAACTCAATTTCAAAGTCCGTGATGCGCGTGATGCGACATTTTGTAGGGGGGCGTGGTAAGAGATATTGGCTGCAAATCGGTAGCATATAATTTCACGGAAGAAGAAAAGAATTATTTAAATTAAAATATTATTAGCATTTTAGAAAAATTTATATATTCAGATAATATTATTGAATACGTTTTCAATACTTTTCAATGAATTTTTTAACTTTTTATTTCTTTTTATATAATTATTGTAAAATTATTTAAAAACTCGGTTTATTATTTCATATTCTAAAATAGGACAATGTGTTGAATTGATTGATATGAAAAATTCTAATTTTTTAGTTCATTAATTATTTTTGAAACTAGAAAAAATGACGTCAACTTCTGCATGTGGGCATAGGAAAAAGTTACGGACCGTGACGTAATTTCGAGACTTTAAAAAATTAATTTAAAATACGTAATAAACTCAAAATTTAGAAATTTGCATATATCTATCGATTTAGGACAATGTTTTCTTTTAGAATATCAAATAAAATTAGAAAATTAGCTATTTTTTGCTTATCAATTTTTTTTCATGCATACTTGAGGTATTTTATTCAACCTGTTAACAGCTTCAATGCTTTCCAAAATATTGCGAAGTATCTTTAAACTGGCAAAATGTGCCATTTTCCTATACCGGCCAATGTTATTTAGTACTCACTTATGGCGTCGACTTTAACATAAATGAAACCACCCTATACAGAAAAACAACAAAACACCTTGAAATCTAAAAACAAAATAATAATAAAAAAAAACTATATACATTATGTAGTTCAATATAAAAAAAACAAAGACTTAATAATTTTAGAAAATTAAAGTAAAAAACTAAATTAGCATTATTCTTCGACTTTTAAAAAAACTTTTCATTTCACTTGTACGTACATAACAATGACGTAAATGTGTTTTGTTAAAGTCATAAAAATGTAATTAACAATTTCTAAGAAATGAGATGCCTTAAAGTAAACAAACTTTAAATTGCAGGTCACAATTTTTTGTTATGTAGTTTCTGAAATTAACGTTAAAATAAAAAGTAAAAATATTTAATAAGTTTATTTACGAAATAATTTTAGCAAAAAAAATAATATTATTTTTACTGTCACATTTTCTCACCTTTTTTCATTCTCTCTCTCTCTCTCTCTCTCTCTCTCTCTTCGTTCTATGCATTCCCTCTAAATGTAAGTCAACTATTAACAATCCATCGACTGGTTCTTCTGGTTTAAAATGATCAATGAATTCATAAATACGAAATTAATTCATATATTTAAACGATTACTTAAAAATAATATTTCAATATAGCAAGTGTTCAATGTAGCACAAATTATAGAATTCATTTTTTCTGTTTGAATCCATGTCTTAATTTTAATATACAGCACTGAAAATATAAACATTAAAAATAAAACCGATAGTAATATATTTTTTTTTTTTTTTTTTTTTTTTTTATTTAAAATTCTTCGTTACATTTTGATATACATTTTTCGTCCAGCCAAGATCCTCACTTGGATCTTGTCGGCTGGTTCGAATATCAATAAAATAATTATACAGTTTTTTTTAGTATTTAAATAATATAATATATTTAATAATGTAAGTGTACCACATTATTTTCTAATACTACGATATATCATTACCACATTCTGTATTATGATTTTTAAATAAAATAATATTTTTCTTTATATATAAATAAAATAAACCTTTTAAAATAATTATTTAATTTTCTTTACTTAATTTAAAGTTTCTAGTGTTTTAAACATCCAATTTTTTATTTCTTTTTTCACAATTTTTTCATCATCTAAGTTTCTTAGATGATTTGGCAGTTCATTCCAAAGTTTAGGCAATATTATTTTATGAGTTCTTTCACCAAATCTATTTACATATTTTGGTGTTACATATGGCTCTTTATTACATGTTCTTGTGTTATATACAAAACTTTTAGTATCGCCTTTAAATTTAGAGTATTTCTCGGTTATTAATGCAACTTTAGCCAGACTTTCAATAGGTAATATGTTCCAATATTTAAATACATTATCATTATAACCAAATTTATCACCTTGTTTCATGACCTTTAAAATTCTTTTTTGCATTTTAATTAATTGAGTCATGGCACCAGATGTATTAAATCCCCAGGCTGCAATACAGTACAAAATAAATGGATGAACAATTGCATAATATAAATTTCTTAACGTTTTTTTGTCAACTAATTGTTTTATATTATAAAAAGCTGGAATAGTTTGTTTAATTTTTGTTATAATTTTATTTATATGTAAGTTCCACTTAAAATCTTGGTCAATAATTGTTCCCAAATAAATATGGGATGATACTTGCTCAATTTTAGTACATGAGCAATTAAACCTAAAATTGTGCAAACAATCATTTGTATGAATAGTTACATTTACTACCTCATCTTTTCTTAAATAACTATTATAAATATGAATGACTTTAGTTTTTTTAATATTTATTATTAGACCATAATCATGTGCCCAGTGAGCTAGATGATTAATATTTATTTGTAATATATTTTCTGCTTCCTTAAAATTTTTATGTGACACTATTATTGCAAGGTCATCTGCAAACATTAGTACCTTACAATTTTTTAGTATAGAAAACAATGTATTAACGTAAATTAAAAATAAAATCGGGGAAATATTTGTACCCTGACCTACTCCAACATTTACTTCAAAAACATTGCCCCTAATTTTATTAATTTCCACCACAATTTTTCTATCTTTTAAGTATGATTTAATTAACTCAAGAGCTGGACCAACAACTCCTATCCTTTCCAGCTCTTGTATAACAATTTCATGCAATAAAGTATCAAATGCTTTTGATAGGTCAACAAACAATACAAGAATGTGATTATTTTTTTCCAACTCAGTATTTATATATTCAGAAAATTCAATAATTAATTTTACACAAGATTTTCCCTTTTGAAAGGCAAATTGATTTTCATGAATGATATTATTATTTCTTAAATAATCAATTAAGTTTAATGTAATATGTTTTTGCAACACTTTATCAACTATATCAGATAATGCAATTGGCCTATAATTACTATAATCATTGTGTTTACCAGATTTATATATTGGTCTTACTACTGCCATTTTCAATTTTTCAGGATAAACACACTTTTTTAAAGATAAATTTACAAATTTTGTTAAAACTTCAATCATATTTTCCCCTCCTAATCTAATATCCTGCACAGTTATTTTATCCTCCCCGGGAGCTTTTTTAATATCAAAACTATTTATAATTTTTTTTGCTTTTTCAATAGTTAATATTGGAATGTTGAACGACACATTTGTTTCACTATTAGGCATAATTTGAAATTTTATGTCACATTTATGAATAATATTTTGTACTCCACTAATAAACTCAGTAGCAAAGTTATTAGCAACTTCAAAAAGTGAATTATTGTCAAAATATTTAATTATTTGTTCATCGATATTTGAGACCTTTTTACCTAATTTTTTATTTATAAACTGCCATGCAAGTCTCATATTTTTATTTATAATATTAAAAATATTTCTATTATAATTATTTTTGGCTTTTTTTATATTTTTATTCACTTCATTTCTCAATTTACGATATTTATCTTTAAATTTTTTATTTGTAGGATTACTTTTACATTTCCTAAACATACTATCTTTATCCTCTATTAATTTAATCAATTTATGTGACATCCATTTTTCGTTATTTACATATCTCACACCAACAACCTTATTATTTTGGAATTCATACATACATTTTTTATGCAGATGATCATATATATTTCTAATTTGAGTGTAAATTTCATCCGCATCAGTCAAATTTTTAATAAAACCCCATCTTACTTTGTTTATTTCCCTTACAAATTTCTTTTCATTCAATTTCAAAATTTTTTGGCTACTATTTAACACTAAACTTTCTTTATAATTAATCATTAATCCAATCGCATAGTGGTCAGATATTTTTTGCCTTATTATTGCTGATTCACAAGATAATTCGGGATATTTAACAAAAAAATGATCAATGCAAGTTGCAGTAATTTTATCTTGAACGATTTCTTCTCTAGTTACCATATTTATTTGTTTATATAACCCATACTTCCCTAACTTTGTTTCATATTTTATTACTGTTTCATCATTTTCATTCAATAAATTTATATTAAAATCCCCCACCAAAATAGTTTTTTCTGTATTATATTCTAAAATTTTATTTTCAATTTCTTTAATAAATTTATTTTTGTTACTGTCAGGTGGTTTATATATAGCACAGATTTTTATTTCACTTACAATTACTTTTAAACATTCAAACGTCTCATAATTCTCATCGTTTTCTAGGTATTTTATTTTACATTTTTTGTTTATAAATATCATAATTCCTCCCCCTTTAACTTTATTTGTCGTGTTTCTACATTTTGTTATATTTTCAAACCCTTTCAATTCAAATTTATTTACGTCATTATTATTAATGTTAATTTCTGTAAGAACAATACACGATATTAAATTTAAACTATCTTTATATCGGATGTAAAATTGATCCCAATGTTTATTTAGAGACCTTATGTTTAGATGTATAATAACAAAATTTCTCTCTACTGATCTAATATTACTTAATTTCAACCAATCTGTTGTACTATCATAATTATTACATTTAATTTTATCATAATCTTCTTCAAAATCTTCCAACATAATAATAATAAAAAAAAATCTACTTTAAAATTATCTTGTTGATAATTTACACCATTTTTGAATCTAGATCACTTTCACCACCAATTCTAATAATTCCCATATTCTCATTATGACGTGCGAATAGTTTTCCATTTTTGAACCATACAAACTTCCAGTCTTTGTTTTTAGCCCTCTCTCGAGCTAAGTAGTGAAGCTTCTTGTAGTATGGTGACATGTGCTCATTCACGTATATCTTAGCAGTGCCTCCCTCTCCAAATACTTTCTGCTCATTTAGGCCACGCCCCCTAGCCTTCTCTAGCCAGGCAGCACGGTGATGTTGGGCTCGGAAGCATACAACAATTTTAGCTGGTCTATCATTTCTCGGAGTTTTGACACGATATACATGTTCAATGCCGTCCAACGTGTCTGAAACTTGCATAGCGTCAGCAATCTTCTCTATGGTCTGCCTTACATTCTCATTTTCAATGTTTTTCACATTTGAAATTTCAATATTTGTATGTAGTTGATTTTGCTCTATTTCACATATCTTATTCTTTAGTTCATTAATCACTTTTTCTTGCTGTTGTTTTTCTTCAGTTAATTTCTGAATTCTTTGAGTAAGTTCCTTTATGTTATTATTTTGTGTTTTTTGTTGTTTCAATAGCTCGTCATACTTTTCTGACTGAAAGTCGAGAGCTTTTTGCATAGCTGGAATTTCATTTGTTTTCTCAGCTATATTATCAATCTTAGATTTTAAGTCAGATAACATGTTCATCATTTGAGTTATTTTATCAACTTCTTCATCTTCACTTCCTCCTTCAGCTTCACTTTCAACTTTACCTTCCTTACGACAACTAGCACATTCCCACGTTTTTAATGGTCTACCACGTTGATTAGTTTTTGTGCACTTGATATGATATGGATTTTTGCACGACTTGCAACAAATTAACTTATCCACACCAATCTCTTCATTACATGCTGTACACCGCATTTTGCATAAAAGTTACTTTTTATTCTCACTAAGAAAACTGTAATCACAATAAAAAGTATAGGTAATATTTTCCCTACTCCGCTTAGCGAGCGAGCAGTGAATGCATCCATTATTAAATGCCCCCCCCCCCCTCCCCCGATCACCTGCTTCACTCACAGTTACTGACATCACAACTGGGGGTATATTATGAGAGAGGATGCAGCCAAAATAAAATTGACCGCGTGTTTATATCTGAATGCGCGTGGCTAAATTGCTTGGGAAAATAAAGCATATGTTTATTTTTATATAAAAAATAATAATAATAAAAATGGGGATCCCTGAAAATATTTTATCAATATTGTTATTTTACGGTGACTATTTATAATTTACTATGTGACGTGTGGATTTAATTGAATTTTACGACTGCAACTTGTCATCAGAATTTACCTCATGAGAAAGGTGAAGGTGACTACAATTTGAATTTAAATTGGGGGTTAGCTTTTTTTTTTTTTTTTTTTTTTTTTACCTATATTAAAAACTAAATACTTTCTTTCGTTTATCATTACTTTCATGACAAAATAATTGAAATAAAACATGGGAAACTTTTTTTTTTTTTTTTTTTTTTTTTTGAAAATATATTCATATATTAGAAAAACTTACAGGCCACCTTATTTTACACCAATTTAAAGGTTTTTGAGTAAAAAAAATGTAAGTAAATTGGATGTATTAGAAATAAAATGCTATTATTTATTATAACTTACATTTCGATTATGCTATATCGTTTTATTGGTAAATTTGTTAAAGTGGTAATTTGTAAAATCTCGCAATCTAAAAATTTGTATAAATTCCTTGTTATATTTATAGTAATAATTTTTCTCGGCAAAATAATGGTACACAATTAATTGTCAGAAATGTATGAGAAGTACGAAAAAATTATACTTCACCCTCTATTCGTAAGAAGAAAAAAAAAAAAATAATAATACAAATATAATATGTAAAAATTAAGATGTACACAAAAACAAAAAAAAAACTTTTTTTTTTTTTTTTTAAAAAAAGAACTGTGGTTACTCGTTAATAAAGTTTCGTATTAATACATTATACAATATCGCAGTTCAAATCAATATTTAAATTATGATAGGATATAACAATAATTGAAACATAATCATTGACTTAAAATCTATTGGGCTTGAATTAAAAAGTAGCACTATTTATCGACAAGACAGTTCATAAAAACTTCAATATATTTTATATATATATATATATATATATATATATATATATATATATAATTCAGCATATTAGATTAGTATATTAGCAGTTCTCTGTAATAGAGGGCGTACGGAGAAACACCTTTTACTAAAATACTCGTATGTAAATTTACCTTCGTGGAGCCAAAACTCAGCATAGGTAGCATAAGCAGTGTACTCACCTGGGAAAAGAAAAGAGAAAAATATGAGTAAAGTATAATATGAGTGTTAGTAATAGGTTCAATGTAACAACTCTGAATAAATATAGAAATTGATTTTAAAATATTAAAATAATCATATTATATTGAATATAAATTGTTCATTTTAAGATTGTTGCTCCACTCGTATAGCTTGACAATTTGAAAATTTGACCCACTACATACAGTTATAATGTCATTTATTTGAAAGTCAATGCTAACAAATAATATAATATACAAAATTTTAGAATGTGAACATCTGATATAAGAATTTACAATAATATATTTCATAAAGTATTGAAATTAACATAGGACTATATATATATATATATATGGAGATTTTTTTTTTTTTTTTTTTTTTTTTTGCCTTATTGTGAAGCATTACTATGCAAAATAAAATAATCAAAATTCTGACCTTTTAACTTAGTTAAAAAGACCGCAGAAACATATTTTTGACCTTAAAGGAATAGACCAGAGAAAAACATAAGCATTTATATCAAAAAACACTTGATGGGACTTACATAAGTAATATCAATTGGTCTCAAAACCCAACTGTAGCTCCATAGCAGTGATCAGAAAGTTAATTTTTGCAACCTGCACAACATTTTCATACTAATTTTTGCATGTTTCTGACGTCATAAACAGAAATATTCACGCAAATTGCATACTTTTAGAGTTTTTTCATGCTCTCTTGTGGGGCCACATTTACATTCTGGTAAAAATTATCATCAGTTTTGTAGATCCCATTTTGTGTTTAATGATTAAAAAGAACGTGTTCTTTCATGTTTTCTATGCCTTTAACCCAAATAAACAATAATATTCCTTTCTTAAACTTTCCAAGGATATATTTTTAAACTTATATATTTAAAAAAAAAATATATAAATCAAATTGCATTAATAAATAATTTACTAAACAAAATAAACATAAGAATAGCTTATATATAAAATACATTATTATAGAATTATTACAACACATAAAAGTAAATAAAAAATATTAATGTAATTTCAATGCAAATTTTCAAAAAAATATAAAAAATATATTACGTAAATTTACATATGAATAAGAGAACACACATTATTTCTCCAATATGTTTGTATGTTTAAAAAGCATGCATAAAACCTATTTTATATTTAAATATACAAAAATAGAAGAAAAATAACATAACTTTTATTCAAATTATGATTATACTACTGACCATAAAACTATTCGAATAAAAAAAAAAAAAAAAAAAAAAAAAAAAAAAGCCAAATATTATTATAAACATATTATATATAAAAAAGTTAGATGAAATACATATTTTTTATATATTTCTTTAACATGGCTAGTTTGTATATATGGTAATACTTGGAAAATTGCGTGATGAGACTTGAACACGCGATTTTACCTCCTACCCTTATACTTTCAGGGGGGGGGGGTGATGGGGGGTGTTTAGCTTTTTTTACCCCCTTTTTTCCCTCCACAGTCATATACATAATATACAGTGACCTTATATAAAAATTTTGATCTAAAAAAATAAATATATGAATAAGTTTTGTATTATATATATCGATAAATAGATAAAATCAAATATAATCGGAAGCGATAAATATTGCCGCGACTTTGAACATTTTGTGTAGATATTTTTATATCGTGCTAAAACTTAAACGTTTAGATGCTAAATTTTAAACGTGTTGCATTTGGTACAACGAAATTTACACGTATATAAGCTACTACTTGGTATCCATGATACGTAGACCCCTTGCACATCCTTGCGCTTTGTCGCCATGTTTGTGGTGCCTAATGCTTTGTCCAGCATAGGGGAAACATCATTTCTCCTTATTTTTCACATAAAAAGATTTTATTTCAACTGAACGAATTTTCCTCATATTCTTCAAGCTTATTAGGAGCTACAAATAAGGCTTTGATTGAGCTTTGAAGCTTCTTTTGCTATTAAAAATATAAAAATGACGTTTTTCCTATGCTGGGCCTGTGTATTCCTGACCAATAAAATGGTGGCTCTTAAATACGAGTGCAACCGGTCTATATTATGGCTGTACGGTGTGATTTAAACTGCAGCTGTATGGAATTTATTAATGGTTATTAATTAAAAATATTAGAATAAGTTTTCAAGTGGAGTCACATGCAGGAGGCATTTTAGTTGACACCGTGGTTAATTTGCAGAGAGAGAAAGAGAGAGAGAGAGAGAGAGAGAGAGAGAGAGAGAGAGAGAGAGAGAGAGAGAGAGAGAGAGAGAGAGAGAGAGAGAGAGAGAGAGAGATGGAAGCAAGAAATGCTCAGATATCAAAAGAAAAGAAAAGAAAAGAAAAGAAAAGAAAAGAAAAGAAAAGAAAAGAAAAGAAAAGAAAAGAAAAGAAAAGAAAAGAAAAGAAAAGAAAAGAAAAGAATATATAAAAAAAATTAATAAAATAAAAATAAAATTAAAAATAAAAAAACTACGTGCGGGTTGCAAAATGTACTTTGTTTTCATTCGTGATTAGTAATGTTAGTATGCAATGTAGAAAAGCTATTGCTATATTATACATAATAGCAAAAATTATGTTGTAATAAACAGTAGTTATTTTTAAGTCAGCATTAAGAAAAATCGATTCGTGAACATGGATCGATAAGGAAAAAATCGCCCATAAAAAAAAGCTAGAAGAGTGCACACAATATGTAAGATTAATCGTTTTACTGCGTCACGGAGACAATATGAACACATAGGACACAATATGAATATATAGGAGACAATATGAATACATAGATATATGAAAAAGCATGCACAGGGCACACATGACATCTAGCTGATATATGACACAGTTTTCTTAGACCGTATATTTAATTTTTATGATCGTTTATGACATCACATTACTGTGTTATATTTGATTTAAAATACATTATATATTAAAATAAATTTACATAATATAAAAAAGTAGTGTATAAATATTATAATACAGTAAAAAATTTATTGTCATTATAAAATTGTATTTTTATATATATATATATATATATATATATATATATATATATATATATATATATATATATATATATATATATATATATATATATATATATATATATATATATATATATATATATATATATATATATATATATATATATATATATATATATATATATATATAACAAAAAAATGGTTTTATTTATAATATTTTTTTAAGGCAAAAAAAACTTTAATTACGAGTCTAAAGTAATAATATATAATTTATAAACGCAAGTATAAAATTATTTATGATTAGCATGGGGTTTACCAGTTGTACAATGTATTATTTTATAATTACATAATCTTTAGCATATAAGAAAGGAGAGCGAGAAATGTGAACAAAAAAATAGTATTATGTGAAAAGCGTTGAAAGAAATCGGTCCCTATGGTGACGTCATATTTAATGCGCTTGGACGCCATACTGAAGTAATGAATAACATTGCTCAGCATAGGACAAACTGCATTCAGAAATTGTTTAATTTTTTATAATTTTTTTCATCACATTTTTGAGATACAGCACTAATTCAGGCTATTAACATCAGCAATGCTTATTGCTTGGTATTTTAAACTGGCAAAATGAGTCATTTTCCTATGCAACAAAAAAAAAAAAAAAAAAAAAAAAAAAAATCTTTATTAATTATCATATCACTATTCAACACGAATTTTACTCTCATTTCGTTAAATAACAAACAAAACAGTTATGTACTATATGAAAATATTACCAAAAAAATGAATACATTAAAAAAGAAATTTAAAATAATATGAGTGAAGCGCACGAAACAAAATTCTGATCGTCAAAAATTTTTAAGTATGTGATCATCATAGAAATGAAGGCATCAGCCTCAGTGACAATCTTACACGATGTCCATATCACGTTCAATAAAATTATTGAGAAAATACAAAGTACAGTAACAAGTTTATAAATTCAGCTTATTTTACATACGTATTGTTAAGAGAAAATTTATACAACCACGAATAGAATAACTTAAAGGAATAGACCAGAGAAAACAACATGTGCTTTTTAATGAATAAACACGAAATGGGATCTTCAAAACTGTTGACAATTTTTACCAGAATGTTAATGTAGCCCCACGAGAGAGCGTGAAAATACTGTAAAGTATGCAATTTGCGTGAAAATTCATGTTAATGACGTCAGAAACATGCAAAAATTTGTATGAAAATGTTGTGCGGGTTGCATAACTCGAAATTTCTGATCATTGGTACGGAGCTACAGTTGGGTTTTGAGACAAACTAAAGTTATTTAATGTAAGTCCCATTAAGTGTTTTGTGATATAAATACTTATGATTTTCTCTGGTCTATGCCTTTAAAAGTAAATTTATGCAGAATAACTTAAGTATCTATTCTATCAGTTTTGTTGATAATGATATAAATATCAAATAAAAACTATTGGATTGCTTTATGTTCTCTCTGAATCTGCTGTATATGTAATCAAAGAAAAGATTAAGTGATTCAAAACATTGATATTATCATTTTTACATAATGTGACCAGTATATAGACCCACAGAAAACTAGTGTTTACTCTTGCTGCATACATGATAGAGAGTACCTGCGGAATGTATTAATTGTATACTTGGTTCAAAAAAAAAAAATTAAAATCTATTAGCATAATAATGGAAATAAAATGTATGGAGTTATGGAGTTTTTTTTTTTTTTGTTTTGTTTTGCTTGCCATATTGTGTTATCGTGCTACACCAATCCCAGTCCCAGTCAAAACATTGTCTTATAGACAGGTAAGGATTTTCCAATTAATGGACACAGCACACATGGGCCAGCCACGGCCTAAGCACACAGCCCGGCATTCGCCATGACAGCCTAGAGAAACCGTGGAAACGTCTAGGCAGGCTGGTCGGTGCAATCACATCAATCATGCATCTCCCGAATGCTGATCGTCGTCATGGAAATGTTATTTAGTGATCACCTGTGGCGTCGACTTTAACATGAATGAAACCACCAAATATTGCAAAATATTTGCTGTTCTCTTCTTTCCTTGCAAAAAAAAAAAAAAAAAAAAAAAAAAAAATCAATACTGATTAATATGATGTATAAGGTAGAGACAGTGGTAAAAATATCACGTTTTTATTGTAACAGCGATAGTAAACTAGCTCTCTGATTGGCTAGTGGGTTGCCTCTAGCCAATCAGAGAGCTAGTTTACTATCGCTGTCACAATAAAAACGCAATAAACCTATACAGTATATTTCATATGATATTTTGGATACAAATAACTTAATAAATTAATAAACAGGTTTATAAAAGTAAGACAGTCAAAATGTGAAGCAAAAACAACAACATAAAATATGATCACCTCATGCAGTAACAAGATAAAGACTTGATAATTGTTACAGCCAATTTAACGTTAATTTATGCACAAAATTTGAATATCAGTTTTATTATTCCTTTTTATGGTTTTTATTATTAAAAACCAGAAGCTGTTCAATTAAGTATGACATTGTTTATATTTTGTTGTTGGGTGAAACATGTCCCAGACAGCAATTTATGGCATAATTTTTTTTTTTTTTTTTTTTTTTTATTATTATTATTTTTTTTTTTTTTATTTTTTTTTCAAACACACAAATATACAAAGTCCAACCAAGGCATAGCCTTATCGGTTGGTTCATTTATTGTTACACAATCGTGTCTTATTATATTATATTACTACATATACATATTTTTTATTATATATATTTCAAAAGCAAATAAAGTACGTATTTCCACAAAAACATTTTTTTTTTTTTTTTTTTTTTTTTTTTTTTTTTTTTTTTTTTTTAAATAATTTAAAATAGTTTAAAATAAACGTAGAAAAATGGGATAACGTATAAATAAAGGATAAGATAATTTTTTCTGGATATTATTCTACTAATATTCGTTTTTTCTACGCAATTTTTAGACATTTTTTAATATACCTTAAATATACGTTTATTAAAGGTCGAATAATAGGATATATTTTATAAATTTTAAACGTTTTGTGGAGCCAAGATATTAAACGTTTATTAGATGTTAATAAATATTTGTTTTTCTAATATACCAATATTAAACGTTTATTATCTACGATTTTTATACATATATTATCTGTTTCTATTTAGGCGTAAAATAAACGTTTTTTAGGTCTTTTCTTTTAGACGTATATTAAACTATTCCTTTTACACCAATTTTAAACGTTTATTATCTACGATTTTTATACATATATTATCCGATTCTATTTAGGCGTAAAATAAACGTTTATTAGATCTCTTATTTTATACGTATATTAAACTATTCCTTTTACATCAATTTTAAACGTTTATTATCCACAATTTTTATACATATATTTTCCGATTCTATTTAGGCGTAAAATAAACGTTTATTAGATCTCTTATTTTAGACGTATATTAAACTAGTCCTTTAACACCAATTTTAAACGTTTATTAGGTCCATTCTTTTTGACGTATTTTAAACTATGCGAAGTATTCTTCTATTATACGTTTAAAAAATTGTTGTAATCGTCGATTTTTATCCTTCAATATTAAACGTTTATTAGAAGTATTTTTTGCTTATTTTGAAGGGGTGATTTATACATTTCCCCTCTAGTGACCATCCCATGTCAAAGTAACTGGAAGTGCATTCTTTAGTGTAACTAGCAACATCAATCTCAGGAAGATGTGTGAAAATTACTCGTCGTTGAAGCAAAGTGCACAAACAAACATACTGGTAAGTGGATTTTATTAATCATGTGTAAATTTTGTACCAAAATATTTATATATAGAATTTTAAAAGTAATAAAATTGAGTAATTAGACTTGCAGAACAAAAAAAAATACAATATGCATGCCATCGACATGCACGTTATATTTATAATTTATTTACCATTGCAGTGTGCAGCTCTAAAAAGATTTCTGATTCTTTATTGTATAGAATTAAGGTTTAAAGTGCAGTCGTCTATTTAAATAATTTGTAATTTTCTGTAATTTCTTATAATTGATTAAATCATTATTGTAAAAATCTTTAAGCTAGGTTATTGTGTAATTTATGAACATAGCAACTGCGTGCTTTTTCATAGCGTCTGTTGTGTATTATATGTTTTTTAAACGTTTTTTATACCAGTCCATGTTAATCGTTTATTATAGGTTTTTTAGACGTATAATATACGTTTTTTGGACTTGTAATATAATTTTTTTTTGTAAATAAAAAAATTTCTAGAATAATTTCAACAATACCAATAAATTTGTTATTCAGTACGAAATTAATAAGTTTAGATATTATTAGCTATTTTAACTAATTGTAAGTTTATTTTCTTCAATTTATACTAATTTATTTTCTTTATCTGCAGGTACATCATACAAAAAGACTGCCTTCCCGAGCTTGCTATACGACTTGAAGCAGTATTATATCAGCTACTACTACAACGCACTGCGCTGCACTGTGAACATCTAAGATCTACTGCAGCAATGGCACAACTCACAAGTAGAGCTTCGACAAAATCAACAGTAACTATGAAAATGTCCCCTTGTTTTACACGTAAATTACCCTGTAACGTTATTAAATATGTTTTGAGATATATAAAGATGTAAAATTGTTATTTCCTGATTTTAAATGTAATTGTTTGGCTAATAAACATGTTTGGTGATGCAAAAATTTGTTTGTTTAATTTGTATACTAGTAAATCTTTTATCTTTTATTATAATTTTTATATTTAGTTATTGTATGTGTTAGATTTTAATTTTTTTACTTGCATATCAAGTAAAATTTAGTAACAACAACAAGTATAACAACAAGTATAATAAAGGTATAAAAAAGGTATAAAAAACGTTTATAGGAAACGTATAATAAACAACTAATAAACCAAAAATATACAGATAAAAAACGTCTTTTATGTAGGATATTATACGTTTATTAGAATATCTAATAAACGTTTATAAAACGTTTAGCATAATACTAGAAATAAACGTCTTTTATTCTGGATATTATACGTTTATTAGAATATATCTATTAAACGTATTTAAAACGTTCAGCAAATACTAATAATAAACGTAAAATATACCTCTTATAGACGTAAAAGTGAGGACATTCGTCGGTTTTTTAAACCAATTATATACCAATTTTTAGAACATTGAAATATTCTAATAATAAACGTTTATTAGTCGTTTGGTGCTGTCTGGGGTATAAGCAAATTTATTAAAATAATATCTGAAAGGCGTAGAACACCTTGAACAAAAAAGTTGTGTAATATCCTAACAAACCTGAAAATCAACGTTGATTGGGCCATAGTCATTGATTTTTAATTTATTTTACAAATTTATTAAAGGACTCCATAGGCCTCAAACAATTGAATAAAAAACGTAATGAGATGGGAGCATCATTCATACACATATTATATCCTTCAACCCTTCTGTAGCTTCACAAACTGGGGTTGAAAAACTGTAAAGTAGGCAACTTTAGGACTTCATGACGTCAACAATTCCGGGTCTACAATAGAAATTGTAGCGCGGGTTGTCTACTTTATAAGTGTTCTTCCCAGTTTGCGAGAGTACTGAAGGGTTAAGGCACAAAATATGTGTATTTATAATAATCCTATCTCGTGATTTATCATTGAGAGGAAATTTGTTTTTGAGGCCAGGGGCTCTTTAAAATAATATTTCAAATATTTGCTATAGTGTATAAGTAAAATAATTAACGTGCAGGTTTCGTGGTCACATCAGTATAACTACAAGTAATTAATGTAAAAAATAATTTAATAAAAATTAACATGAATAATAAATAAATTAGGCTAATTGAGTACTTCACTATAAAATGATACATTTCTCTTTTATGATTTATAGTAATAATAATAAATAATAATTTTAAAAAATAACAGGTTTAAGTATTAATTTACATGACGCGCGTCGACGGATACACAAAGTTGGAACAATGTAAACAAGTGGAGTTGTTCATACATGTAATTATACAAGTCTGCTAACAAGTAGAGTAATTTAGTGGCAGTACTCTTACCAAAACCTTTGAAAACTTCAGTCAAATAAGAAGTAATTTCAAATGTAACATTTTAAAGTCGTTATCAACTTACTTTTTTATCATTTAGAATACTAGATTGATAATTACCATACCTTATTATCCATGAATTATACACCAACATGTTGATTTTGTATTTATTTTCATATTGACTGTTATATCACGTATCTGACGTCACAATGTACCACCGCTAATCACAGTCACTGTTCTGGTCACGTGATAAATTTAAACCCCTCTCCCAAGTTCTTAACTCCTATCACGGCCACGTCTGTATATTGTGACGTCAGATACGTGATATAACAGTCAAAATGAAAACATGAAAATAGATACACAATCAACGTGTTGGTGTCTAATTCATGGATAATAAGGTATGGTAATTATCAATCTAGTATTCTAAATGATAAAAAAGTAAGTTGACAAGGGATTTAACAATGGACCGCTTGCAATGAAATGTTTTTAATTGTTGCAATGTGTAAGTGAAAACGATTTTTCAAGAAGAATATTTAACTTTATTTTTAAGGTATAGACCAGAGAAAAACATAAGCATTTATATCACAAAACACTTGATGGGATTTACATAAATAACTTTAGTTTGTCTCAAAACCCAACTGTAGCCCCGTAGCAGTGATCAGAAATTTTGATTTATGCAACCCGCACAACATTTTCATACTAATTTTTTCATATTTCTGACGTCAAAAACAAAGTCAAGCAAATTGCATACTTTACACGCTCTCTCGTGGGGCTACATTAACATTCTGGTAAAAATTGTCAACAGTTTTGAAGATCACATTTCGTGTTTATTCATTAAAAAGCACATTTTGTTTTATGTGGTCTAAGGTTTTAAATCGATCGTTCATTGCAAGTGATCCATTAAAAAAATTATTAAAAATTCTTATATGAAGTGAGAGTACTTGGTTACTTTCTAGGGACTTTAATGTTATTTAATGCTGACATATGGTGCCATGCAATCATCCTATACTGTATATACGAAAGAGGTTAATTATTACATTTTAATATTACGATATAAAATTGTATGCACATTAAATCTTACTACGCGAACAAATCTAATTAGCTATATCACCTATTAGACGCCTGGTTTGTAAGCCATAGACCACATAAAACAACATGATTTTTAAATAAATTAACAGGAAATGTGATCTTCAAAACTGATGACAATTTTTACCAAAATTTTAATGTAGCCCCACGAGAGAGCGTAAAAATACTATAAAGTATGCAATTTAAGTGACTATTCATGTTTATGACGTCAGAAACATGCAAAATTAGTATGAAAATGTTGTGCGGGTTGTATAAATCGAATTTTCTGATCACTGCTACGGAGCTACAGTTGGGTTTTGAGACAAACTAATGTTATTTATGTAAGTCCCATCAAGTGTTTTGTGATATAAATGCTTATGTTTTTCTCTGGTCTATTACTTTAATATGTTATATATTAATACGCTTGTCAGCCATACTGATGACTATAAATATTGACAATAAATCTCACCTGGACGTTTATTGTTATTACCAGTTCTTTACGACACCTCGCATTTATTTTTTATTAAAAGCAAATAATTATTGTAAATTAAATTGTCATACTGGGACTTTTATAATCAATTAAATTTGTAGCCAATAATAAATCACACCTGTATGGCTTGATACACTTAAAAAACAAATTGGTAGCGAGTATACGTAGAAGTTCAAAACTGCGGTACTCATGCACGCACTCACAAAAAAGTGTATTACTTCATGTTACGAGTACTAACTTATTTAAGATAAACACTTTTGAGTTATTATGGGCAGCTAAAATTTTACATTTTAGCAAATTATTAACAATGGCTATACTTGACTCAAAAACCCTCAGCCGATTTATCGTTTTACCACTAATGTATCGCCAATTTCCCGCGCGCATTTCAAAACGCAGCGGCTGGTTGATACCGTCCGTAAAAGGTCGAACGTAAAAGGTAAGTCATGCTTTTTAGGCGAGTATATTATAACTTAACTTAAAATAGACTAAAATAACTGAAAACAACTTAAAATAGCTATTATTAATAATTTGCTAAAATGCATTTTAGGATGAAAGAAATTGATAAAGAATTTTGAGAGCATTCGCTATAAATTTTAGGGAGTACTACTATATAAATGGAACTCACCATACTTAAATTGACACCATTCTATACCATTTTTAATATTTAGCGAAAATAATACAGACGTGTTTACGACATATCGCATAGGTAATCTAGTGACTTTTGTAAATTGAGAGCACACGGTTAAAGGAATAGACCAGAGAAAAACATAAGCATTTATATCACAAAACACTTGATGGGACTTACATAAATAACTTTAGTTTGTCTTAAAACCCAACTGTAGCTTCGTAGCAGTGATCAGAAATTTATATTTATGCAACCCGCACAACATTTTCATGATACTAATTTTTGCATGTTTCTGACGTCATAAACATGAATAGTAACGCAAATTAAATATTTTACAGTTTTTTTCATGCTCTCTCGTGGGGCTACATTATTCTGGTAAAAATTGTCTTCAGTTTTGAAGATCCCATTTCGTGTTTCATCATTAAAAAGCATGTGTTATTTTATGTGGTCTATGGTTTTAAGGATAGTACGGTAAGTATATCTGTTTTTCAAGTGTATGGTTTTGTTAGAAATGCATCAACGTGTGCAGTAAAATGACAAGAAATGACAAACTTCCAAGGTTTTTTCATACAGCCAATCACAAACATTAAAAAAGAAATGTAAGTATTAAAGGCGTAAAACACATTAAACAAAAAACTTGCCTAAAATCCTAACATAGCTTAATATCAACGTTGATTTGGCCGGAGTCATTGATTTCTAATTTATTTTACATTCACAAAATGCCAGCTGCGGGTTTGTGACGTCATAGGTTGCTTGTTTCCACGCGCGTGTGGACTAGTGAGCTGTGACGTCATAAACATGCATCTGACATTTTGTAAATGGAAAATGAATTAGAAATCAATGACTCTGGCCAAATTAACATTGATATTTAGGTATGTTAGGATATAAGACATGTTTTTTGTTCAATGTGTTCTACGCCTTTATTTTACTTTACAAAAATATTCATAAAAATTGCATAGCATGGTCAGGCAAGAAAATAAAATCATGTTCGTATCCTTATTGTCTTAAAAAATATCTCTAATTGATGAATAAAAAGAAAATAGAAAGGAATTGTCTTCACTTTATACGAGAAAAACAATATAAACAATCATTTATTATAGAAATAAAATCGACATCATTATAGATCAATTGAAAACGGAAATGTATACTATAAATTTTACCCAATTAAAAATAATAAAAAAAAAAAAATACAAAATTATATCATTGATTCAAGATTATGTAAGTTTGTGTACAAAAATATAAAAAGTATAAACATGAATTAGTAGATCACGTGTTCAACTCTGAGAAGTAAAAATAAAAAAAGATTCTGATCTTTCTTTTTAAGAGAAAATCACGAAGAAAAAAAAAAAGTATCAGGAAGAATAAAGTTGTTTATTTTTTTAACTAAATAACGATTGTTCTTTCATAGATTGTGGAGTTATCCAACTATGGAGATAGAAATTTTTTTTTGTTATATAATGGTATATTTTTATCAAACATATCAACAAAGTTTTTATTGTTTTTTATAACTAGACTGTCACTATGATTGCAGATTGAGAATGTAGTTTTGCAAAATCATGGATGACATTGGTAAAAATCTCTCTCTCTCTCTCTCTCTGTCTCTCTGTCTCTCTTTCTCTCTCTCTCTCTCTCTCTGTCTCTCTTTCTGCTTTCCTGTGAGTGATATGATGAATTAAAAATCAAAAGACAAAAAGGTAGAGAAACATCATTGGTAAAAGATCTCTCTCCCCCTCTTCCCCCCCCCCCCCCTCTCTCTCTCTCTCTCTCTCTCTGCCTTTTTGTCTTTTCATTTTTAGCTACTTTGATATTAGAGCATAATATCAAGTCACAGGAAACGAGAGAGAGAGAGAGAGAGAGAGAGAGAGAGAGAGAGAGAGAGAGAGAGAGAGAGAGAGGATATAAATTATATATATTTCAATTTAAATGTTTGGTACAATTAATATGGTACATTTCAATGTTATCTTATCAAGGTTAACCTTAGAAAATAACATAATTATAAATTTTTTTGTTAAAATGTTTTGGAAAGCTGTGTTAACAAGCTAGTAAAGTACTTATGATCCATTATTTAAATATTGATATAAAAATGATTTACTCTGCCAAATTCAGTGCATTATATTTATTTATTATTATTATTTTTTTTTTTTTAAAGAAAGAAATACTTGAAAAATTATTCCAGAGTTGGAACACTCTCGTTCTATGAAAAGCATGAAGATTGAAAATAATAATATTAAAGTATGCAAAAAAATTTAACTAATCAACAAAAAGCGACTCCAACAATAAATTTTAACATTTGTAAAACAGAAAATGCACGCATGCATGAAAGAAATGCAAAAATAATTTTGCACTTTGACTTAACTTTCACTCACGTCGTTCGCCACTTTATCACTTCAAACAAACATAAAAATAAAAGTTTTTTTTTTTGTAATGTTTGTTTACATGCAGGCAAATTTGTTCCAAATATAATATTCTTCAACCAAAGCGAATGAGAAATTTTAACATTTATTTCTTTTTTAATGTGACTTTTAGATTTAATAAGTCATGATATTCAATAATGATATACTTCACTTAAATGTTTTGTAATTATATTTAGAGTCTGTAGTGAGCACGTTATGTATTAAAACTCCATGCTAATTAATAATTAAGATGCAAGGTGAGATACTGCGCTAGAAAATTAAATGCAAATACACCAGTTTTAATAAGGGAAACATCATTTCTCCTAATTTTTTCAAATGAAAAGTTTATTTCAACTGTACAATTTTTTTTTTCATATTCTTCGAGCTTATTAGGAGCTAGAAATAAGGCTTTGATTGAGCTTTGAAGCTTCTTTTGCTATTAAAAAAATAAAAATGACTTTTTTCCTATGCTGGCCTATGTATTCATAACCAGCAAAATGGCGGCTCTTAAATATGAGTGCAACCGATCTATAAATTTAAAAAATGTTATGATAAAAACGTTATTTATTTCGTATTTTTTTACAGAACTTCAATTTTTCTTAAAGGCATAATGCACTTTTTTAAACATCCTTTAGAATACTAGGTTAATAATTTACATACCTTATTATGGCAGAATTAGACATGAACGCGTTGATTTTGTATATATTTTCATTTATTTTCCATTTGACGGTTGAAATAAAACTTATCTGACGTCACACTGTACTGATGGGGCTGCGAAGTGGTGGGGTGTTTTGAATTTATCACGTGACCAAAGAACTTGACTGCTGCTTGACTGTGATTGGCTGATAAGATGGGCAGGGGGGAACACCGGGAAAAAGTTAGGTACTTCCCCAAACTATAAAACACTTTGCGCGCAAACTCGGAAGTATAAAGTTTAGGGAAGTACCAAACTTTTTCCCGGCGTTCCCCCCTGCCCATCTTATCAGCCAATCACAGTCAAGCAGCAGTCAAGTTCTTTGGTCACGTGATAAATTCAAAACACCCCACCACTTCGCAGCCCCATCAGTACAGTGTGACGTCAGATAAGTTTTATTTCAACCGTCAAATGGAAAATAAATGAAAATAAATACAAAATCATCGCGTTCATGTCTAATTCGGCCATAATAAGGTATGTAAATTATTAACCTAGCATTCTAAAGGATGTTTAAAAAAGTGCATTAGGCCTTTAATTATTATTATTTTTTATTATTATTATTTTTATTTTTTTAAGAAAAAAGAAAAAGCAGTACATTTTTTAAAGTACTTTTAAAAGGTGATATTTTACAAATTCTATTGACTTATGATACAGCGAACATGATACAAGCATTGGCAAGGCATGCCATTTGTATCGCCCACTGTCGTAACTTTTAAAAATAATTAGAAATATTATTAAGAAATAAGACATTTTATTGACCCAGACAGTTTGAAGTAACATTTTCACTGCTCCAAATAATCTAAAATGAAAAAATAAATAAATAAGTTTAAAAAAAAAATCCAATAAATAAAAAGTTTATACGCTTTTAGATTTTTTTTTTTTTTTTTTTTTTTTTTAAGAACCAGGATTTAATTGTGACATTAAATTGTTAATTTAATGGATGTTATGGGTGAGGCGCGCGAGACGAGCTATTAGAAGGACCCCGTTTAGTATTGCGGGACTATGTTTGTAGCAATATTTGCGAAAATGCTAAGAAAAAAGTTTAGGGAAAAAAAAAAAAAAAAAAAAAAAAAAAAAAGGAATATTAGAAAATTTTAAGAAAATTTCATTACTAATTCAAATAATAAAATAAATTTTATATTTGAGAAAATATTTCAATTTCAGTTTCAGTTTCTTTATTGATGATAATACCAATTGGTACATACTGTATATATTACAAAAATATCTATATATACAGGAATACAATGTACTTCATAATAGTTTCAGTCATCATAAATATTATTAGGAATATATTATTAAAATATTTAATAAAAATCTATTTTAAAATAATTTAAATAGAATCAGACTGGAAAGGGGAAATGCCGAGGTAAATTATTCTGCATTTATGTCATTATATTAAAAATATTGCTGAAATAAATCACCATAAATAATTATATAAAATGTGGTAGCATAATTATTACATATTTATTCTGGTCTATGAAATACGTAGTTAATGTTTATGCCATAGATACATAAAAATAGATAAATTACTGTATCACCACGTATACTTAAACTTTTTACTTTTAAACTTACACTTTTTACTTTTTTACATTTACAATTCGTACTTTCTCCATGCTTCAAAAACTCACGTTATTTTTTTGTGTATAAATATACTTCAAATTTTTATAAGATAGAGTAATTAAATTCATTGTGATTGTTAAAGTGAGTGTAAAAATGGGAATTAAACTGAAAAAAAATTGTATCAATCATGTTTTTAAATAAAGTAATAGTTTTTTTTTTAAATGTCAGAAAGTACAGGTGGAAAGTACTTTTGTATTTTATTTTTTTACAAATAAAATATTTCTCACAACCCAATCTAAGTTTCGGATAATGTTTTTTTTTACATTTAATAAACTTTTTATTGAAATTACAAGCGCAATATATTTAACAAGCTACTAAAAATGTAACATTTTCTATAATTATTTTTTATTTAGAAGTAAAAAAATGTTTTGAAACAATGTTGTACATAATATTTATGTTATTGTTGTTACTTACATACAATATTGAAACATGTTCTCACTGCACTTTGTGCTGTAATTTATATATTTATACTTTATAATGCTTGTTATTGTCATTTATATAATATGAACTATGGGTCAAGAAAATACAATTGAATAAAAGTTATTTCTTACTATAGGCTCTATGCGGATGACGTCATACTCATACTGAATGCGCTTCGATGACATTCAATTTCAAAATTTCTTTATTCATTTCTTTCATCCTATAGGGTGTATGCATTTATGTTAAAGTCGACGCCATGTTGGATAACTCAATAACATGGGTGGCATAGGAAAAAAATTCTTTTTGCCAGTTTAAAGCCACTATGGAATATTTTTGAGAACATTGATGCTGTAAATATGTTGAATTAGTATCTCAAATATGTGAGAAAAATAACAATAACAAAAAATTTAACTGTTTTCTCAAAGAAAATTGGCTTAAATGAAGTTTGTTCTATGATGAGCAATGTTATTCACTACTCCAGTATGGCCTCCAAGCGCAATAAATATGACGTCATCCGCATAAAATCTATACACACTACATAAAAATATGCATCAGCCTTATTCCTTATTAGCCATTAGACTCTAACTTTTCTCGTCAAAAAAATCACAAATTTTGCCCAATGATACTTCAGCTTGAGACAATTTCAAATATATAAAAATTTTAGGGTTCACCGTGCAAATTAATTTCTTTTATATAATTTTTTGAAATTTTAAGCCCATAAGGCCCAATGTTACTTTCAATATTTTTTTTTTCGGGACGGTCAAACATCACAAAATTTTTATCACAGCTAGGTGTGACCCTTAGCTACACAATGACACAAAATTTAGACCCAAAACACTGCTAGTTTTTGAGATATAAGGTCGGTACCCTACTCCCTTAAAGCAGATATTATAGCAAAATATTTAGATAATAATTTAATTAATAACTTTAAAATTAGAAATCACATAAAGTATATAATAGAAAATTAAACGCATTTTAATTTAATAAAAAAAGAAGTGCCGCTAAAAGTTTAGTAAACACTTTAATAGGGAAATAAGAAGAAGGAATTTGCGTAGATCCTCTAGCTGTTGAAGAAAACGACCTACAAGGCAAACACCTTGCAGCCAAGCCAACGCCTGTTCATTGTAAATTGTTATCCCGTAGCAAATGATCAGCAAAACGGAAGCTAATTTTAATAATTAACTGTAAGTGATATTTTAATGATTTTTTTTTTTAACATAATAGAAAAAGTGTTATTTTACAATATAATTGACGGCCTCATTAGGAGCTTCATAATTATGTATTTCTTTGTATTATTTATAAAAGAATTTTTTTGTATTTGTTTTATAGAACTGTATTGCCGTATAGGGTGTATGCGGATGACGTCATATTTATTGCGCTAGGAGGCCATACTGGAGTAGTGAATAACATTGCTCAACATAGGACAAACTTTATATAAGCCAATTTTCTTTGCGAAATCTGTTAATTTTTGTTATTGTTATTTTTGCCACATACTTGAGATACTAATTCAACATATTTACAGCATCGATGCTCTCAAAAATATTACATATAGTGGGTGGGATTCATCAACAAGATAACAGAGTTAACTTTTAAAAAATTCTGATTGTTGTGAATACTTAACAGAGTTTTTCAAAAGATAACTCTGTTATCTTGTTGATGAATCCCACCCAGTGTTTTTAAACTTGCAAAATGAGCTATTTTCCTATACCGCCCAGGTTACTGAGTGATCCAACATGGCGTCGACTTTAACATGAATGCATACACCCTATATAAAATGCGAGAATAATATTTCTTTTATTTAAATAATAATGGTAACATGTCGGTTTGATTCTCACTTAATTTATGCTACATTGACATAAATGCAGCATAAATTACATATAGTTTATTCTTTCAGCACAAAATATCAAAAAATAAAATAAATATACTATAATATCATATAATAATGATAATAATATAATAAATATATTATTATCATATAAATATACAATATTTTTATTGATCAAATTGTGCTGAAAATCCACAATAGCATAATTTTTTTTATTAACTATTAATTTTTGTCCATGTCTAAAGACCTTTAAAAATCTTGACTTTTTTTTTTTTTTTTTTTTTTTTTTTGCCAATTTCAAATCAACAAAAAGTATCCTTCTATTGACATTCAACTTTTTTTGCTATTAAAACCTTTCTAAAAATTTCTTATGTACATAATGAAGCAAAAAATTATTATTTTGACATAAAACTTTTAATTAATTGTATATTTGCATAAAGTTAACACTTAAAATTGTAAATAAGAGAGAGAGACAGACAGACAGACAGACAGACAGACAGACAGACAGACAGACAGACAGACAGACAGACAGACAGACAGACAGACAGACAGACAGACAGACAGACAGACAGACAGACAGACAGACAGACAGACAGACAGACAGACAGACAGACAGACAGACAGACAGACAGACAGACAGACAGACAGACAGACAGACAGACAGACAGACAGACAGACAGACAGACAGACAGAGACAGAGAGACAGAGACAGAGAGTCAGAGAGAGAGAGAGAGAGAGAGAGAGAGAGAGAAGTATCGAATAAAAACAGAACTAGTTTGATACAACATAAAAAAAATGAAATAATTCCAAAAAAAAAAAAAAAAAGGACATTAAATTTTAATTGACTCGCAAAATTAAAGATAGCATTATTGGCACATATAATTTTTTGTTTTAAATCCATTTTAAATTAAACTTCTTCATAAATTAGAAATTGCACACAAAAAAAAAAAGCTATACGCACGAACATTTTCATGGTCAAAACTTTGAGCAGTTTATTTTTAATAAGAAAGTACACATCTGATAATAAAATAAAACAAAAAAAGTGCAAGAAAGTTCACGATTCACAAAATGTGAGCTATTTTTGGTACGTTGGCGTGAAATGATGATTGATATAGTGTTGGACAATTTTTTTGAATAGAATGTCAAAATATAGCGGTTTGTTCTTTTATCTTTATAGAAAAATCTCTTACTAACATCAAATACAATAAGGAAAAAAATATTGCAAAATTTTACGTTTTTATATATAACATTGCATACAGGAGACAACTAGTGGGCAGATAAAAATAAATGTCTTTTTTTTTTAATTAACTTAAGATGTTGTAAAAAATTACAGTAAATTTTATTTATTCGGCTAAATGCAGGTCTTGATCACGATCGCATTCTGCAATGACAATGAGGATACAAAGTAGAGGCTAGTATTTTAACATTGATAATCACTTAACATTTCATGCAGCATACAGAGAGCATCTCGAAATATCCCAAATTAGATCCTATAGGGTCTATGCATTTAAAATCCCTTGTCAACTTACTTTTTTATCATTTAGAATACTAGATTGATAATTACCATACCTTATTATCTATGAATTAGACACCAGCACGTTGATTTTGTATTTATTTTCATTTTGACGGTTCTTTCACGTATCTGACGTCACAATGTAACGCCGCCAATCACATGAGTCACCGCTCTGGTCACGTGATAAATTTAAGCCCCTCCCTTAAGTTCTTTGCACACCATCACGGCCCCATTGGTACATTGTGACGTCACATACGTGAAATAACCGCTAAAATAAAAATAAATGAAAATAAATACAAAAACAACATTGTGGTGTCTAGTTCATGGATAATAAGGTATGGTAATTATCAATCTAGTATTCTAAGTGATAAAAAAGGTAAGATGACAAGGGATTTAAAGTATCGGCAAAGTTATATAATAAGTTTTTAATAAATATTAACTTTTTTTTTTTTTTTTTTGCTGCTCTATAAACTTTAAATATAAAAAGTTGAAATGTATAATACTGTAATATTATTTACAAATGACGTCAAAGCCAATTGAAAAGTACAATATAATAAAACGATCAATTGGATAGCAAAGAAATAAAACGATATTCTGCCATCAATGTCAACGTATGGGAAATATTGACTATTCTTGGACAAAATATAACATGCCAAATAAAACAGAGGAAACTTTTTAAAATAATAATAAATATTTGATAAACTATACACGTTTACCTATATTATTGTATAAACATTTAAAATGATACTCGTCCATAAAAAAAAGTAAATAAAATGAAGGACAGCATGCAAAAATATATAAAAATTTAAGAGTATAATAAATTAAAATATTTGTGTGGATAGTTTTTGTCATTTTTTTTTCTTGAAAAAATTTATGTTTTCTGCATTATCCTCCCTCACCCCCTTCATCTTCCAATCTGCTATCTTTTTTAGTACATAGATTATATTTTGTGTCTTTTTTTTTTTTTTTTTTTCCACCTCTATTATAGGGTGTATGCATTCATGGTAAAGTCAACGCCATGTTGGAGCACTCAATAACATGAGCCGCATATAAAAATAAATTATTTTGCAAGTTTAAAAATACTTAGCAATATTTTTGAGAGCATTGATGTTGATAACAATGATAACAGGTTGAATTAGTACCTCAAGTATGCAAGAAAAATAATAAGAACCAAAAAATAGCTAATTTTCCAAAGAAAATAGCCAAAAACCATGTTTGCCCTATGCTGAGCAATGTTACTCATTGCTCAAGAAGAGCATCGAAAAGCACTCAGAATGACGTCATGCGCACACACCCTATGCTTTGAAACGTAGTTATTTAGTGAACATTTTGCTATATTGAACAAATTGTGCAGAAAATGGTCTAGCATGATCATTACGTATTTTTCCCTGTACTTACATAACATACACTCTGGCCAAAACAAGGTCGTTCCCGCCAAAAGCTGTATCCGCGGTGCTAAACCAATCAGAGAGCGTGTTATAAACCTACTAGCCAATCACAGTTGACTTTTCATTGTTAATTACACTGCATCCGCTCGAACTAGTATTGGGAGAAGTGTAGTCAATTATTAAAAAAAAAAAAAAAAAAAAAAAAAAACTTTATTGAAATATGTTGCATTCATATGAAAGGCAATCACCTTATATATTCTAAGCCATTAAACTTACAGAACAAAAAACTACAGATACTGCGGTATTAAATTGTATTCTATTTCCTATATAATAGATATTTGACGTAATGGAGCGTTACGACAATTCTTTGTATGAATACTTTGTATTGAAATAATACAAGAGAGGACAAAAACTGCAGTGTCTGAACATGATACATTAACCCGATTACCCTGCAAGTACAATACACTGCAGTAAAAGTGAAAGATTATATATATATAAATATTCATAGCATAAAGCCATAGACCACATAAATCAACATGACATGTGCTTTTTTAATGAATAAACACGAAATAGGATCTTCAAAACTGTTGACAATTTTTACCAGAATGTTACTGTAGCCCCACGAGAGAGCGTGAAAATACTGTAAAGTATGCAATTTGCGTGACTTAATGTTTATGACGTCAGAAACATGCAAAAAATAGTATGAAAATGTTGTGCGGGTTGCATAAATTGAATTTCTGATCACTGGTACGGAGCTACAGTTGGGTTTTGTGACAAACTAAAGTTATTTATGTAAATCCCATCAAGTGTTTTGTGATATAACGCTTATGTTTTACTCTGGTCTATTCCTCTATCAAATGAGTTCTGTATCTCATCAATAAGAATTATAATATAAAACTTAGTATTGCACTCCTATAGGGTGTATGCGTATGACGTCATATTTAATGCACTTAAAGGCCTTGGATACTGCCTTTAATGCACTTGGAGTAATGAATAACAATTATACACACTGTTACGCATATTATATAATAAGATAATGAAAAATTTAGAATTTTTATTCACCTAAATAATTCATGAAGTTTAAACTTTTATCTACGATTCCTCACTCAATAAAACTTTATTGCTTTCTAATAGGATAATAATTTTGTTCAATATTTATAACTAAAACTTTTAAATGCGTAAACAAAGCAATCAAATATATTACGTGATTTAAATTGTAAAACAAGAGGGAGATGCATTATAAGATATTAAATGTTGTTATACAAATGAAAAGCTGATAAGAAATTATAAAAATATTAAAGTTACGACAAAATTTACACCAAAATTTTTAAATATAAATAAAAAACAAGTAAACCATTTTATATTAATTATCTTAATTTTATTTTATTTACAAATATAATTTAAATAAAATCGTTATTTTATTTTTCTTTCTTTCTTTTTTTATTTATTTTTTTTTTTTTACATAATTGTCATTTTATATTGCGCATGAGTGTATGGAGCTTTGCAGACCAATGAAAATGTTAATTTTATGTACAATAGGTTAGTAAAATTATAATAATATTTATTATTACGTATGCATGTTTCATGGCAGATAATTTAATAATACTTTACTGCCATAAATCTTAAATATCATTATTATTGCATGACACCAAAATATAAGTATGGCAAAAAAAAAAAAAAAAAAAAAAAAAAAAAAAAAAAAAACTTTATAGTAATTTATGCAGCAAATATAGTTACTTTAATTTAAACTATAAGATTACTATGTATTATGGACAATTTTAGCATCACATGTTAGTTTCAGTTTTATATTTTTCTTAATTTTAGTGTAATAGGCTAAAATATTACGTCAAAATAAAACTTTAAAAAAATTCATAATAAATGTCTTTTTTTTTTTTTTTTTTTTTTTGCATAAAATGGAAAATAAAAATACTAAAATTAAAAAGTAAGTGCACGAATTGGCGTAATTATGAAAACCAAACTCTTTCCGAAAAAAAGTATATATAATAATAAAATTATATAAAATTATGTATGTATAATATTACTGTTAGATAACAATTACTGATACATTTTAAATGTTCACTTCTACCGCTAGTATATAGTGTGTATGCATTCATGTTAAAGTCAACGCCATGTTGGATAACTCAATAACATGGGTGGCATAGGAAAATAACTCATTTTGCCAGTATAAAACCACTATGCAATATTTTTAAGAGCATTGATGTTGTAAACATGTTGAATTAGTACTTCAAGTATGTGAGAAAAATAACAATAACAAAAAATTAACCGATTTCCCAAAGAAAATTGACTTAAATGAAGTTTGTCCTATGCTGAGCAATGCTATGCACTATATAACACTATATTATACACTGTGTATTTACTATAATATATTGGGCTCCAGTATATGGCCTCCAAGCGCATTAAATATGACGTCATGCGCTTGGACGCCATACTGTAGCAATACATAACAATACTCAGCATAGCACAAACGTGATATTCAGCCATTTACTTTGGAAAATTAGTTTTATGTTATTATTATCTTTCTCACTCACTTGCAAACCTAATTCAACCTGTTAACAACATCAATGCTCTCAAAAATATTGATATATATACAAAGTATGTTTGAACTTGTCATTTTTCTCATAACCTACGTTATTTAGTGCTCACATATGGCGTCGACTTTTATATGAATGCTAACACTCTATGGACCACTTGCAATGAAATGTTTTTATGTTGCAGCAAGTGAAAACGATTTTTCCATAAGAAATGCATTAAAAAAATTTCAAATTATTTTTAAAAGTTCGTTCTTTGCAAGTGGTCCATTAAAGACAATTTTCTTAATTTCAAAATTGCTTTTAATTTCACTGATGAAAACAAATAATAATATTAAGTTTTAAAAAATATTCATTAAAAAAATGAATAAACACGAAATGGGATCTTCAAAACTGTTGACAATTATTACCAGAATGTTATTGTAGCCCCACGAGAGAGGGTGAAAATACTGTAAAGTATTCAATTTGCGTGAAAATTCATGTTTATGACGTCAGAAACATGCAAAAGTTAGTATGAAAATGTTGTGCGGGTTGCATAAATCGAATTTTCTGATCACTATACTACGGAGCTACAGTTGGGTTTTTGAGACAAACTAAAGTTATTTATGTAAGTCCCATCAAGTGTTTTGTAATATAAATGCTTATGTGTTTCTCTGGTCTACTCCTTTAAATGTATTGTTATTATTTAATAAGGCAAATTAAATCAACAAAATTATATACAATACTAAAATAAAAATGGTATAAACAGTAAACTGTTATATAATTTTTTATATTTTATTTAATTAACAAAGTCAATGGGGGGTTGGGAAGTTTTAAATAACCTCCAGACCTGCGCTAACAATTTTACTGCTCTCAAATAATGACAAATAACGACACAATTATTCTCTTCTGCTTTTTTACACGCAAACAAGTTTAAGCTGTTTCTTTTTTCTTTTTTTTTTTTTTTTTTTCTTTTTTTTTTTTTCCTCTCGCACGTATTTTCTTTTTGGAATAATAAAACAAAACTACACGTTTTATTTAAAATGTAATTTTTTTTCCATATGAAAATATTTTTAGGGTAATATATTTTATAAAAAATATTTAATAATTAATTTATTATTTCAAAATAAGTTATTAACAAAAAATTCTCAAATGTTTTAAGTTTTGATAAAAATTCAAGTAGATAGTTTATGTTTATTATTTTGTAATAAAATTCGTTTTGGAGAATTCATGGTGTGTTCCGAGTAACAAATTAAAAAAATTAATTAAATTAAGTGAAATTTGATCCAACAAAGAGAAAATACGATTGAAGGGTGTATCCATTAATGTTAAAGTCAACGCCATGTTGGATCACTCAATGACATAGGCAGCATAGGAAAATAACTCATTTTGTCAGTTTAAAAACACTATGCAATATTTTTGAGAGCATTGATGTTGTAGTGAGGTGACCAGCTCAAAAACATGCGCTATTAATGAGGGAAGCGCCAAAATTTCAGGATTTGTACATCATACTTGCCCCAACAAGAAATGAACTGTATCCAAGATGGCATCCCCATAGGAGACCCTGGAAACACCCCTGGACCTCGCTAAGGGTTTTTATTTTTTTCTAGTGTAATCGTTCGTTTAAACCAAAAAATTATAAGAACCTTAAGTAATCATCAGCACACAATCTATTACAGGAAAAAATTTCACTCGTCTATCTTAATTAGGGACCTAATTAAGGGAAAATTTCTAATTATGGGCACCAAAATTATGCAATTTTTATTCAAATTTGATCATAAAACAGGTCAAATGGTTTATAACGTAGTTAAGTTCATAAATAATTATGTAATTGAAAATTTAAAACTAATAGCACTACGAACTAAGCCCCTGATATAATTTAATTGCCTATAATTAGCAAAATTTTCAATGTGCCACGCCCCCTTTTCCTTATACGCTATGCTATGAGAGCATGATAGTAAAAATGTTTTGAAATAGGAAATTACTGAATGTTTTCAGTTCAATCCCACTTCAGTTTCTGAATACCTTTTTCTACCCCTAACTGCAACACCACAACACCATAATTTCGGGGGGGGGGGGATTATGTATGTATTTAAAAAAATTGTGTTTGCTATATTTATTGCGTTAAAGTTTATTTTTTGGTATATTTTCTGTATTTATGAAATTTTAGTTTTCCCAACCTTAAAATGTTTTTCGGGGGGGGGGGGGGGGGATATACCCTAACCTCCAGAGGCTTGCATCTGACTAATAAAGTGCCTACGAAGCCATCAAGCTGCCCGATCAAACGATAATACTAATTAATAATTTTGTTTGTGATATGTTGTGTACCAAAAATTTCCAATTTCTAAAATTTTTTCATATATTGCTATAATTTTATCAACTGCAATGTGAAAACTATAGTTATGACATAGCACGTCTTTAATAACAGTTCTAGGAATAATACCTATATGATTTAAATACAGAATTCATATATTGTGCATGGAGATACACAGCACATTATGCAAGAATAAAAAGTGCTTTAAATTTATTGAATAAAATCTTTTTAAATTTAGGTAAATTCAATTAAAATATGTATAATTAATTGAGTTTATGTTAAAAGGAATAATGTTTAATTGTAAACTTTTTTTTTTGTTTATACTTTTTTTTTTAAATTTTGCTATATAATAAATACTTAAATATACAATACGTGCATGTATAAAATGTTGAATATAATTTGAAATTTCCTGAAAACTCATTGAAAATAAAATAACATCATTAAATAATATATCAAAAATTAATTTTGTTAAATAACAATAATAAAGTAATTTAATCTATCGCTGTTCATAAAGGTAATTTATTTTGGTTTGCGTTTAAATCGCATATTAATGATTACAAGATATTTGCTTTATTATTATTACATTTTGAATCTTGTTAATACAAAATACTACGAAATATACTACATTATTTACATAATATGGGCATTTCGACTATAATGCCCAAACGGTCATCAACTTAAGGTTGTTGTAATTACTTAAAATTCACTCATTAAATCATGTTATAATTCAAAAAGTAATGATCTGTAAAAAAAAAAAAAAAAAAAAAAGAAGAAGAAGAAGAAGAAGAAAAAAGCAAAGTTTAGGGATGCATTTTTTAAAGTATTTTGATTTGCATGTTCCGAATATTTTCGCATTGCAGTTAATAAATTTATATAATATATCAATATATTATATAAAATTATTTAAAAAATCAGACTTTTTTAGTACAAACAAAATTATTAGTATTATCGTTTGATCGGGCAGCTTGATGGCTTCGTAGGCACTTTATTAGTCAGATGCAAGCCTCTGGAGGTTAAAGGTATATCCCCCCCCCCCCCCCCGAAAAACATTTTAAGGTTGGGAAAACTAAAATTTCATATATACAGAAAATATACCAAAAAATAAACTTTAACGCAATAAATATAGCAAACACAATTTTTTTAAATACATACATAATCCCCCCCCCCCCCCCCGAAATTATGGTGTTGTGGTGTTGCAGTTAGGGGTAGAAAAAGGTATTCAGAAACTGAAGTGGGATTGAACTGAAAACATTCAGTAATTTCCTATTTCAAAACATTTTTACTATCATGCTCTCATAGCATAGCGTATAAGGAAAAGGGGGCGTGGCACATTGAAAATTTTGCTAATTATAGGCAATTAAATTATATCAGGGACTTAGTTCGTAGTGCTATTAGTTTTAAATTTTCAATTACATAATTATTTATGAACTTAACTACGTTATAAACCATTTGACCTGTTTTATGATCAAATTTGAATAAAAATTGCATAATTTTGGTGCCCATAATTAGAAATTTTCCCTTAATTAGGTCCCTAATTAAGATAGACGAGTGAAAATTTTTCCTGTAATAGATTGTGTGCTAATGATTACTTAAGGTTCCTATAATTTTTTGGTTAAAACGAACGATTACACTAGAAAAAAATAAAAACCCTTAGCGAGGTCCAGGGGTGTTTCCAGGGTCTCCTATGGGGATGCCATCTTGGATACAGTTCATTTCTTGTTGGGGCAAGTATGATGTACAAATCCTGAAATTTTGGCGCTTCCCTCATTAATAGCGCATCTTGGATACATTTTTGACTTTGGTGCCTTCACTAAATATGTTGAATTAGTATCTCAAGTATGTGAGAAAAATAACAATAACAATAAATTAACGGATTTCCTAAAGAAATTTGTCTAAAACGAAGTTTGTCCTATACTGAGGAATATGTTGTATGGCCTCTAAGCGCATTAAATATGACGTCATCCGCAAACACCTTTTTTTTTTTTTTTTTTGTATATTGTGGCTTACATAGATTTTTGCTTAAAAGTAAAGAATATATAATCATTTAATTATTAATGAAAATTTGAGTGACTATTCATGTTTCTGACGTCAGAAACATGCAAATATTAGTAAAAAAAAAATGTTGTGCGGGTTACATAAATCGAAATTTTGTTATCACTGTCGTTTTTTGAGACAAACTAAAGTTATTTATGTAAGTCCCATCAAGTGTTTTGTAATATAAATGCTTATGTTTTCTTCTGGTCTATGCCTTTAAGGACTGTTCTAGACTTTAGAATAAGACGAACACATGAAATACATGAAAAACGGGAGGAAATGTGTAAGTTACATTAAATATAAATTGTGTGTTTATGAGCAAAGAAAGTACGACGGAGAAGTGTAAAATTTTATATTTTCTGCAGAAACACGAATAAAAAAAATACGAGACGTAAAAAAAATGAAAAATATTAAAATTTAATATATTCACAAATTGAACGAAGAGAAAAAACATTTTGACAAAAACAAATCACTGTCATTATAAAAACAAAAAAAGAGACAAAAATTGTACATTATATAATCTACAAAATGATAAGATTGCATGTTGAAATTAATTATAACAAGTTAACACAAATGTGACATAATTTTTAATTATATATAAAAATATATGGAAATAATTATACAAAACAAAAAAATTAAAAACATTTATTTATTAAATAATATTTATTATTATAAAAAATAATTATATACAATTTTTTTTTTTTTTTTTTTTTTTTTTAGTGAAGACAATTTACACGGAAGGATTCTGAATATTAAAAAAAAAAAAGAAATAGGGCAAGTTGATGTTAGATAATTAATTTGAATAATGTTGTCGTGTTTTATGGCTATTCGTGCTTACCTTTTTGATGACAGAATATTATTTATTTTCGGAGCTTTTGTAATTTACATTCTATTTACAACTATTTTAGTTTGGGTATGACGTCACAAAGGTCGAAATTTTTTTCTTTTAACTTCGTAGCAGAATTTATCTAAATATTTTATATAATTTATAAAAAAAAAATGAAATTGTGAGTAAAAAAGGATTTAATTTATTGTTAAGGGAGTAGGGTACCGACCTTATATCTCAAAAACTAGAAGTATTTTGGGTCTAAATTTAGTGTCATTGTGTAGCTAAGGGTCACACCTAGCTGTGATAAAAAAATTTCAAGATTTTTGACCGTCCCGAAAAAGAAAAAAAATGGAAATTAACGTTGGGCCTTATGGGCTTAAAATGTAAAAAAAAAAAAATCATATTAAATTAATTTGCACGGTGACCCCCCAAAATTTTTATATATTTGAAATTGTATCAAGCTAAAGTATTATTGTGCAAAATTTCAGATTTGTTTGACGAGAAAAGTTTGAGTTTAATTACCGACGTCGGTACCCTACTAACTTAATTAATAACATCATTTTGTTTTTTAGTAAGAAAAAAAAAATTATTTCATGAGATTTTATTTTCAAATTGTTTGATACATAAATACACTGTAAAATTATTGTAAATATAAAGTTCTTCAGCTGCATTGTGGCAATTGCTTTCGTTGCCATCTACATAACCAATTGACATCGAGGATTCTAAATCAATTGCTGTATAAGTTAAAAAGGTAAAAGCTTAGATAATAAATAATGTAACATAATAATTATAATATGCAATAAATTCAACATGTGAAGTATAAAACCAAAAAAGAAATGAAAACTGGTACTCCAATATAATTTTCAATAAAACTGATAAAAAAAAACTTTAAAAATAAAATACTTTTAAATTGTTCACAATTAAAATATGCGGGTATACTAGGCAATTTCAATGATACACTAAAAAAAAAAAAAAAAAAAACTATTTACATAAATTTAATGGAATAAATTATTCAAAAAGTACTGTTTTTTTTATTCTCCCCCCCCCCCCCCCCCCCCCCACAATAAAAGCTAAGCAAATTATACTTAACTATATGATTTTCATTACGCAAACACAACAAGAGTAAGTTGTATGTCTTTAAATTTATGAAAATATATTTTTGCAATAAAATAAAAATAAAATGCAAAAATCCCTGACAAATAGAAATTAATCAAATTTTATTATAATTGTGATAATACAGGCAACCATAATAAATACAACAAACAAAAGTCAGGAAGTGTTTGACATTTTTAATATTATTTTATTGTTTATTTGAAGTGGAGAAAAGTTGTACAAAAATAGATTAGAGAACAATAAATAGACATTGTCAATGAAATATTAGTACTTGTTTGCATGAAAATTGACTTATAAGTATGTGGATGTCGTATACTTAATCAGCTAAAGTACTTAACTTTTATGGTACAGTAAACCGGGGTGACTTTTAATAACACACATTTATCTCTACTTTGGGCACTCATTTCAAATTTTTGAAACATGTCATTAAGATCAAAATCAAATTTGAACAATATTAAGACTTTTCAAATTTCTAAAATGAGGCCCCACGACAAAGATAATTGGGCGTGCAAAGTCACCTCAGTTGACTGTAGTTGTTTTTAGTATCACTTTTTATAATATTAAAATTAAAAAAATATATATTCTCTAAGTATAAATATGTTTGTATTATACAGTAGGCTGTGTTATATTTGTGTATTATTTTTTGATTATCATTTCTATAATTGTGTCAATGGAGGTAATCGGTTAAGCGCGCGGGGAAACGCGGGGAAAGCTATAAGGGTCCCCTAATTTAACATTACGCTTATGGGGAAAAACAAGTTTTTTTTTTTTTTTTTTTTTTTTTTTTTTTTTTTTTTTTTTTTTTCGATTTTTGAGAAAACTACTCCACCGATTCCGGAGAATTATAAATGAGAATTACTATACATACTTTTACGTGTTTTGAGCCATAGAATTTTTTTGAAAATTTGTTAAACCGATAACCTAATACAATAACCTAACCTAAGCCGGTATGCTTTATTAGGATCAAAGATATAAATAAATATATTTTGAATTTGTGAATCATATTGATGTTTTAGTATACGTTTCCTATGAATTGCTTCGATTTCGTTTATTTTAGATAAAACTGACAGTTATATGCATTAAATTGTTATATTAAACGCTGCACATAGCATACTTTATCACTGCGCCGTAACTATATACTAGTTGATGCGACGATATTTTTAAAATTCAAATAATAAAGGGGGAAAAAAAATTAAAAAGTTATAACACACAAATTTGCGCGAATAAAAACCTATATTCAGCATTGCATTTTTTTTTTTTTTTTTTTTTTTTCAAATACAGCTCTTAAAACGCATAGGATTTATTGTAAAGTAAATTAATATAGAATAAATAAATAGGTAAATAAACTAGAAATAATTTTTCATATGAAACATAAAAAAATCAATATGCATATATTTAAAATAGGGGAGCATTAAAAAAGGTAATTGTGCTGGTGTTATTATAATATAAATTACATAACAAAATCGGGGCATCATAAAAACGTCGTCAAGGGGAGGGAGGGGTTGTTTAGACCGGAAGTCTGACAAAAGTCGTACGTGTGTCCAACATCAAAAACTAAAGCCTCTCACTCTGCTGCAGTATTGAGTATTACATTTTGGGTAAGAAATTACACGGAGAAAATTATAGCAAATAAAAATATGTTCGCGATTGGAACAAATTATATATTTAATTTCATCGTAAACATATTCTGTATATAGGGTGGTGTGTACGCATGACGTCATTCTGAGTGCTTTTCGATGCTCTTCTTGAGCAATGAATAATATTGCACAGCATAGGACAAACCTAGTTTTTGGCTATTTTCTTTGGAAAATTAGTAATTTTTTGGTCAATATTATTTTTCTTGCATACTTCAGGTACTAATTCAACCTGTTAACAATTTAACATCAATGCTCTCAAAAATATTGCGAAGTATTTTTAAACTGGCAAATGTTATTTAGTACTAACTTACGACGCAGTGACCGGCAGTGGCATTTTGTGAATGGAAAATAAATTAGAAATCAATGACTCCGGCCAAATCAACGTTGATTTTCAGGTTTGTTAGGATATTACGCAACTTTTTTGTTCAAGGTGTTCTACGCCTTTAACATGAATGAAATCACTTTTTTTTTTTTTTTTTTTTTTTTTCCAGATGTATTGGGAGTAATTGAGATATATTTTTTATTTATTTATTTGTTTTACAGTTAGCATAACCAAAGACCATACCTGCATAATATGGTCTTTCTGTCATGTTTATTATATGTCAATGCAGAAGTTACATTCAAATGAATTATTTTATACATAAAAAAAAATAATAATAATAATAAATTCAAAAAAATTAATGAAATTATTCAAAAGTAAAACTATGTCAAAATATGCTTTACTTATATTTAAATGTTAAATTTTTATTAGAAAAGTTCCTAGTAATTATGTACCAAGTTAAAATAATTTTACTATGCCATTTCAAATTTACCAGCATACTAATTTTAACCTATTTCTGACGTCATAAACAGAAAAAGTCACGCAAATTGCATACTTTACAGTATGTTCATATGGGGCCACATTTACATTCGGGTAAAAATTGTCATTGGTTTTGAAGAACCCATATTGTATTCAATCATTAAAAAGCACATTTGATGTGGTCTATGGCTTTAATGACTGCAACCACCCCCCGCAAACCTGCTCTATAACCTACAAACATTTTCCAGTGTAAAATAAAATTTATCAAAATTATATCAAAAACATAAACACCTATATAAAAAAGTCAGAATATCATAAGGCTCATTATTACTAGCTAAGTCATATTAATATAGACCTTATGAAGATTTCTATTGTATCGATATTAGGGTAAATGTCACCTGCCTAACTACATTAACATAATGAATTTAGAAATTTGTCATCAATATAGACAAACAGGAAGTCCATATAATATCCAAACTATTGTCTAATACTGCTAGGGTTGAACGTGGACAAAATATATTAGGAAAATGACTTGTATGCAATTTATTACTGAATATTTAATGACAAATACGGGACATTAAATTAAATATATTTGAAAATGTCAATAGTAAATTTTCACAAGCTTCATTTTAATTAAAGGCATAGGCAACATGAAAATATAAGCATTTATATCACAAAACACTTGATGGGACTTTAGTTTGTCTCAAAACCCAACTGTAGCTCCGTAGCAGTGATCAGAAATTTCGATTAATGCAAGCATAACATTTTCATACTAATTTTTGCATGTTTCTGACGTCATAAACATGAATATTCACGCAAATTACATACTTTACAGTATTTTTACGCTCTCTAGTGGGGCCACATTTACATTCTGGTAAAAATTGTCTTCAGTTTTGTAGATCACATTTCGTGTTTAATGATTAAATAGAACTTGTTGTTTTATGTGGTCTATGGCTTCAGATGGCTTGTATCTCAAAATAAACATGCAAACTTTATGATGACATTTAAAAAGTTAACAGTAACAGCTACCTATGATAAAATTTTCAGAACCCGTGACCATCAGATAAGAGAGGAAATATTTATTGAAATTAACATGGGCTCTTATGGGACTAAAACTTTAAAAATTTATAATTTAAAATCTAGCATGGTGACCCCCCCAATTTTTAATCCATTTTTGAAGATACCATGATCAGTGATCACTATGGTACAAAATTTCACATATTTCTATCTTTACAATTTTATAGTCAATTCCCGCAGTACCTGATTTCCCGCCTTAATATAAATAACAAAATCATATTCCAATGATAAAATTTTAAATTCAAGTCAAATCCAAGACTAAGGTCCAAGATTAAGGCGGTGGGGGACCGACTTGGACCGGAAATCGCTAAAAGAAAAACTATATTTTCTCAATAATTTTTAGTACATGATTTATTTGCAATAAAACAAACACTAAAATTTTCAAATAAAATCAAGTAAATTTAAAAAATATTTTTTTATACCAAAACAAAATTTTAATGATATTTTTAATTGTAAAAAAGTTACTAATTTGACTAAAATTTCCCGCTCAAATTTAAATTTCCACATTTACATGTTATCTTTAAAGTGTAATAACTTTAATATTGGATCGTGTTTTCACATGTTTGACATAACTAAATTTTTAAGTAATATTTCTTCTTTACTTTGTGTTATTTATTATTATTCGCAACCGTCCTAGTTTGCGAGATATCAGTCGGTCACCTACCCCCTTAAGGTCTAGAGTTCTTATTAGCTTTCATTCATTAAACTGGAAGATTTTGCGGTATAATATTTATAAAAAAAATTAATAATAATAATATTAAAAAAATATATTCTAAATATATAAATAATTAATTTTTTAAATAATATCATAATAATAACTGCAGCTATTAACATTTAAAAAATATATATTATTATTTTTTTTATTAATATAAAATAAATTATATTAATAAATATTATTATTAAATAAATATATTATATTAATAAATTTTTTATTGAAATAAAACATAAATTATGAACTTAAATTTATTATCCGATCCAGATATATAATTTTCTTGCAACTTTACACATAATGTATAATTGCTTCATTAAAACCAAGAAAGTTTTTTTTTCATATTATTATTATTAAACGATTTATTATTGAAAATTTCAAATTAATATCATTTTACACTTATTTTATATGTTCTAATGTAATAAAAAACTATTTTTAAATGTTTATTTATTATTTACATACGATATATTTTGAATGATATAATTTTAATAATATATAAGGTTCATATTTATGTATAACTTCAATTATGAACCGACTTTATGGATAAATAATGTTATATTACATGAAGTATAGAATGAAAGTTCTTTTTGTTGACATGAAACGAAGATTTACGCATTTCAAACATTGAAAAACTCGTGCACTTGTTTGTTATCGTGTGCAATTGATATGTATGTAATGTTGCAACATTACAATGGAAATATACGTACAGTATACATACTATACTTTGTATCATTACATCATCTAACTGCTCTGTACTGCATTTTATTGAACTTTTTATAACAGACATTTTAATAAGAGAAATGCCTCTCTCTCTCTCTCTCTCTCTCTCTCTCTCTCTCTCTCTCTCTCTCGTGGTGTATTATAGGGTGTATGCATTCATGTTAACGTCCACGCCATGTTACATAACTCAATAACATGAGTGGCATAGGAAAATAACTCATTTTGCCAGTTTAAAACCACTATGCAATATTTTTGAGAGAATTGATGTTGTAAATAATGTTGAATTAGTATCTCAGGTATGTGAGAAAAATAACAATAACAAAAAATTAACAGATTTCCCAAAGAAAATTGGCTTAAATGAAGTTTGTCCTATATGCTGAGCAATGTTATGCACTACTCCAGCATGGCCTCCAAGCGCAATAAATATGACGTTATCCGCATACACCCTGTATACATTCATGTTAAAGTCAACGCTATGTTGGATTACTCAATAATAACATGAGTGACATAGGAAAATATCTCATTTTGCGAATATTCGTCCCTTGCTGTTAGTATTTGCAGATTCATTATACATATTATATCATGGTGACGATCGATTAGACAGGACCAGGATTCTTACATCTGCAGAATATGACATCTATTTTGCTTCAAGAGCAGGTTGATCGACTCTGAATACGATCCATGACTTAGAACCTGAATTTACTCAGGCAGTTCATATCAAAAGCTACATAGTCTTGTTATATTTTCAAAAAATTAAATTTAACAATACAAAATTCAAAAAAAAAAAACGTTTTTTTTAATTTTATTTTTAATTTTCTTTTTCTTTTTTTTATTATTATTTTTTTTTTCTCTCTTCTTTTTTTTTTTTTTTTTTTTTTTTTTTTCATTGTATAAATCATGTATCTACATATAAATCTGTAAATCTGATGAAAACTGTACTTTTAGGTCTCAATTTTAGCATTATATAAAATAAAGTATAGAAAAAAGATCCCAAATTATAGTATGAAGATTTTTTTTTTTTTAATGTAATTTTTTAAATAGATTATTACAAGACTATTTTTTTAAATGTAGGCAAGTTTAGTGTCTCCCGAATGCACTACGACTTTCTCGAACTGTTAAAAACTCACAGTAATGGGTTGGCATCGAACGCGAATCTACCGCGTATTGAGTATGGGAAGCGGAAAGAATGACATCGATATTAATTATTAACATATTATGCATTCAAAAAGTAATCAGTAATTCCAATAAACAACCAGTGATATAATTAATTTATTTTGTAGAAATTAGTCTATTATATGATATGGTCTATATACTGCCTTACTTGTTAGACGGGGTTCATAATTGTATATTGAAAAAATACATATTCAGCAAGCAAAATCATTGTTCTACGTATATTCACATTTCATAGCAATTACAATTCATAAAACAAAATTGAATCATAATTTTCTTTGAACTATATTTAATTTTTAATTTTATTACGTATGAAAAATTTTTCGTATTTAAATTCTAAATAAAACGTGCAAAAAAAAAAAAAAAAAAAAAAAAAAAAAAGATTTTAAAATCTTTTTAAGGAATCAAAAGCAAAACTTCCATGCTGTATTATTTCATATCACATAACTCGCTTTTACTCCAATATTTTTAAAATATACCACGGACAAAAATAGCTACTAAATAATTATGCTAGCACATTTTTAGCATAATTTGTTCAATACAGCATAATTTATGGTATACTGCATAATAACTATGTTACATAAGTATTATGTTGTACAGCATAATTATTTATCTTGTTCAAATTAAGCATCACTTATGCTATAATGGCATAAATACAGCATAAATTATGTAATTTATTCTTTCAGTATATAGACTGGTTGCACTCATATTTAAGAGCCGCCATTTTGCTGGTTATGAATACATAGGCTAGCATAGGAAAAATGTCATTTTTATTTTTTTAATAGCAAACGAAGCTTCAGACCTCAATCAAAGACTTATTTCTAGCTCCTAATAAGCTCGAAGAATATGAGAAAAATTCGTTCAGTTGAAATAAACTCTTATTAAGAGAAAATTTAGAAGAAATGATGTTTCCCCTATACTGGACAATACATTAGGCACCACAAACATGGCAACAAAGCGCAAGGATGTGAAAGGGGTCTATAAAAAAAAAAAGTTAAATCTAAAGTTGATGCTATTTTGATGTATTTCTGTTATTTCTAAACGTCCAATATTAGCTGTTGAAAATCAGTATGTACTAATGTACGTACAGTGTTTAACAAGTGTAAATAACAATAATCAATATTGTGAGCCAATAATAGATTGCCAATACAATTCAAGGATATACGTAATGTTGCTTTGTGTAATTCAGCTATTTATTTACTTTTAACACATAATACACAACCAAAATCAGATGAGAGGTCATTTAAACCGGAAGTAGCCACTTTTCTCGTACTCTAATCAAGTAATAGAGCTAAAATTTGCCACGTATTGACTTCAATATTACGTTGATCACCTCGACAATTTTGGTGTTTATCTGGCGAGAATTGGTTGAGATACAGGGGTGCATCCGGTTGTCAAAATCTGTTATCTTAATTTGGCCAGGGTATACTTGTCATTTTATAAACAATACAAACTTTATTGATTGAGGTAGTTCAATAAGAAGGTACATCAATGCGTTGGTCTGTTCGTTATTAGCAATAATAAATATTAGCTTCAGTTTTTTACTAAAAAATTTATTTCTATATTGTAATATAAAAATAATATTTTTTAATAAATTAATACTTTTGTGTTAAGGGATATCAGGTACTGCGGGATTTGACTAACAAATTGTAAAGAAAAAAAATCTGAAATTTTACATGGCGATGAATATTGTATCTTTAAAAATGTAAAAAAAAAAAAAAAAAAAAAAAAAAAAAAAAATGGGGGTCACAATGCTATAGATTTTAAATTGTAACTTTTTTGAAATTTTAGTCCCATAAGAGCCCATGTTAATTTTCATAAATTATTATCTCTCTTATCTGATGGTCACGGGTTCTGAGTATTTTATCTGTTACTATTAACTTTTAAATGGCTTCATAAAGTTCTTAAAGGCATAGAAAACATAAAACAACATGTTCTTTTTAATCATTAAACTCAAAATGGGATCTACAAAACTGATGATGATTTTTACCAGAATGTTAATGTAGCCCCACAAGAGAGCGTGAAAAAACTGTAAAGTATGCAATTTGCGTGAGTATTCATGTTTATGACGTCAGAAACATGCAAAAATTAGTATGAAAATGTTGTGCGGGTTACATAAATCGAAATTTCTGATCACTGCTATACATACGGAGCTACAGTTGGGTTTTGAAACAAACTAAAGTTATTTATGTAAATCCCATCAATTGTTTTGTGGTATAAATGCTTATGTTTTATGTTGTCGATGCTTTTAACTTTTCATTTTATATTTTGAGATACAAAAACTAAATACAGCCATTACACTTCCAACACAGTCTGTATATACATGTTATATATCTATATATAAATTATTGTATATATTTACGACATTGCGACTTCAACCATATCAACCACATGTTAAAATTTGTACCAATTACAATTGAAACTGTAAGATGATATAATATTATATAAAAAATTAAATAATAAATATTTATAAATTATATAAATGTTATAATTAAACTATAGTAACTAAATATAATAAATAATAATATAAAATAAATATATTTATAAATTGAAAAAATAATAATATTAAAATATTATTCAATAAAAAAAAAGTATATTTAAATGGGAGAAATCCAAAATATCTCAATTAAAAATAGAAAATAACAAATTTCTTTTATTTGTAACGCATCATAATTTAAATAATACTTTCAATTGCATATAAATGTATAGAGCTCCCTCCTCCCACGAAAACTACTTTGTTCATCGAAGCTATAGCATGCACCCATATATTATACGTATCACTTTTTGTGAAAATATGTATATATCTTGTAGAAAAAGATTGGACATAATATAATAATAATAAATGTTGGTGATTTGCTCCAGATAATATTCATAAGATCATTACTGTACTGTACTTGTACGTAAAAAGAAAGATGCACGATTTTTGCATACGCCACCGCAAACCACAATTCATGTCTGTCTACTCGAAGTATGCCTTTCACTTACTTATAAATCTTGCAACAAGACTTAGGCTAGAATTATTGTATGCGTTACTTATAATACCTATTAGGGTGGTTTCATTCATGTTAAAGTCGACCTCATAAATGAGTACTAAATAACATTGGACGGTATAGGAAAGACTCATTTTGCCAGTTTAAAAATTACTTTGCAATATTTTTGCGAGCATTGATGCTGTTAACAGGTTGAATTAGTACCTCAAGTATGCAAGAAAAATAATAATGACCAAAAAATAGCTAATTTTTCAAAGAAAATAGCCAAAAACTAGGTTTGTCCTATGCTGAGCAATGTTATTCATTGCTCAAGAAGAGCATCGAAAAGCATTCATAATGACGTCATGCGTACACACACACCCTATACAGTGATAAATTAATTGTTTCAAATTAAAGGTCATAGCAAATATTAACAGTTTTGACAGAGAACAATTATGATCAAAACAATGAGACTGACATGTTATGAGAATATGATTTTTTTTTTTTTTTTTTTTTTCATTTTTATTTCAAAATCAACGCTATTATGTGAACACTAAATAGTATGGGCCCGTATGGGGAAATTTCATATTTAACCACTATATACGGGATTTTAGTAAAATGTTTTAAGGACAGAAAAGAAAAGTGTGGAAATGTTTACAGTAATATTGAAAAATGCCAAAAAAAAAAAAAAAAAAAAAAAAAAAAAAAAAGTGGGCTAAATTTAATTTATTTATTTTATTATTATTATTTTTTTTTTTTTACTTTTAGACCCATAAGAGCCCATGTTAAATTCAATAATTATTTTCTCTCTTGGTCACGGGTTCTGAAAATGTTATCATAGGTATAGCTGTTACTATTAACTTTCAAATGTCATCATAAAGTTTGCCATCTCGATGAAACCCTTAAAAATACTTAATAATATTTTTGAGAGCTCTGATGCTTTTAACAGGTTGAATTAGGTTTTCAAAAGTATAACATGCCATCTTGTTTATTGGTTTAGTTGTTTTGTTATTTTTGTGAATACATTTTACTGCAACAATTATGATTTATATACGTAACACTGAAGAAGATATCCAACATGCACTAACACATGCTTTTTGCAAAGATTAAATTTTTGTTAAAAAGTTGTTACGACAAATTCAATACAAACTTGCTACAATTTAGGATTCGTCAAGTTTTATTTATATTCTGCAATTGCAATGTGCAGCATCAATATTTAATTAAATATAAGTTTGTAATTAATCAATGATTTCCAATATAACTAATAATTATTGATTTATTATTTACCTAATTTTAGGCTTATATTTTATACATTAACAGTATTATACTCAATAAAAATAATTAGGAGCTTTTACATAATGGAATGGACGCAGATATTTTATTATTTTGTTGTTTTTTATCCTGAAAAAAAGTGGGGAGCAAAGCTTTCTGAATTTGCCATTTTCCTATAGGCCTATAAGCGCATTAAATATGACGTCATCCTCATACACCCTATAAAACTGGTGGAATAAAATAAATAAAATTACATATTTAATACGACAGTTTTAAATCAATTTTATGGTTAAGAAAGATTAAATATGACAATATGAAAAGTTGTATCTGATGATATTTTATATTTCTTGAGTTGCAAAGTCGGACATGAGGCGTGGCAGTATTGATTGCAGGTTAATCAATGTTAATATCCACATAAGTACGCATGCTCGACCAGGCAACCAATGACACAACTCGTCCAATCTCAGCTAAATGCATATCATTATTTACGTATGCAAATATAATATTTAACTACAGTAATAATAATTTAACATTTATGACCAATGCGTCTTTTTATTATTATAGTAATAATTATTATTTTAATGACAAGTAATAGGTTTAATTTGAAATGCGTATTTATCGTTTTTGTTTTTATTGATGTTGTATTTACATGATTTTGTACTTCTACATAACAATATCAAAAACTTACATTTTTTTTTTTTTTTTTTTTTTTTTTTTATGCTACACATATTTCTTATTTTCTTATTTCTTTCATACGTATAGGGTGGTTTCATTCATGTTAAAGTCGACGCCATAAGTGAGTACTAAATAACATTGGCTGCGGGTATAGGAAAATGGCACATTTTGCCAGTTTAAAAATACTTTACAATTTGTTTGAGAGCATTGATATTGTTAACAGGTTGAATTAGTATCTCAAGAAAAATAATAATAACCAAAAAATAGCTAATTTTCTAAAGAAAATAGCCAAAAACTAGGTTTGACCTATGCTGAGCAATGTTATTCATTGCTCAAGAAGAGCATCAAAAAGCACTCAGAATGACGTCATGCGTACACACCCTTAAAATGACACATTTTGCCAGTTAACAAATACTTATCGCAATATTTTGGAGAGCATTGATGCTGTTAACATATAGGTTGAATAAGGTTTTAAGGTTTTTAAGAATGTGAGAATAATAATAATAACAAATAAATATCAAATTTTCCAATGAAAATATGCGAGAAAAATAATAATAACAAAAAAATATTAAATTTTCCAATGAAAATAGCAAAAAAAAAAAAAAAAAAAAAAAAAAAACGTTTGTCCTATGTTGAGTAATGTTATTGCTCCAGTATGGCGTCCAAGCGCATTTAATATGACGTCATGAGCATTTTACATCCTATAGTATAGCAATCACTTATTATAATTATATATGTGAGTATTTCCATGTCAAATTATAAAATTGCTTCCTATTTTGTGACCTTAACATTAAACTTCCTATATTATATTTCCGTATATTAAAAAAATTTAACATAAAAAAATTAAAAAAAAAAAAAAAAAAAAAATTGAAACGACAAAATAAGGTTATATAGTTACAAATTCCAATATTTTATTTTGCAATCATATATCTAATGCGTATGTATTTTCAAAAAATTTCCGAGAGAAAAATAGACAAAAATTTCACATGAAAATATCAAATATATTTATATATATATTTATATATATATATAAAAATAAAAAGTATATAGAAGAAAATATTTCATATCAGTGGTCACGGCATTCAATATACAAAAATATCAAATAAAACTTCTATTAACTTTTTTATATTTCTTCGGGAACGAAAAAAAAAACGCAACATTGAACTATAATCGATGAAAATTGTTATTATTATTGTTTTTTAGTATTATTTATTTATTTATTATTTTTATTATTATTATTTTAGGGTAGGGTTTAGAGATTCACGGATTATGATTTGGTCTTTTATTGTCAAATTTGGTATTATTATTTGTGTCAGCTACCAGGGTCATTGAAGCCAAATGTTTTTATTTCAGCCCAATTCAAATATAATATTAATAAATGGTTTTCCTTGGGGGTAGGTGACCGACTGCTATCTCACAAACTAGACGGTCGCGATTTGTAATATAAACACAAAATGACGAAGAAATGTTACTTAAAAATTTAGTTACGTCAAACATGTGAAAACATTAGCAAATATTTAAGTTATTACACTTTAGAGATAACATGTAAATGTGGAAATTCATGGCAAAAGTTAGACAAATTAGAAACTTTTTTAAAAATAAAAAAATATTACGAAAAAAAAAAAGTTCATTCCCGTAAGCATAATGTTAAATTAGGAGTCCTCTTAATTAGCGCACCTCTAATTGATATGCTACGTCACTGCCAGTAACAACCATTGTATTGGTTTTATTTAGAAGTGTCTATACTGAAATTTGAAACGCTGATTTTGTGAATTACTGATACCAAAGCATAAGAAATTGAAATTTATTTTATAAGATCAATTTATCTTTCGACTGATATTTATAATTATAGCTGCAGTGCATACGTAAGCTATACTAATTATTACTTGGCATGAAAAGTAATGCTTTTCAATAATTTTATAACGTTGCAGTTATACTGTATATTTTATTTGCTGAATTTTAGCGATTTGTTTCTCATAAATCATAATATAAATAGATATTGTGTAATGCTATGCAGTTAAGGAGGTTATTTCAAAGCTCTGTTTTGATTCAAATTAAAAAAAAAAAAATAGCACCTTGGCAACCCCCCCCCCCTTTTTTTTTTTTTTTTTTTTTTTTTGTGAAAATATGGGGTTTTCGTAACAAAAATCACAAGAATTTGGATTGTGTGTGTGCATCATGTTTCATGTTAAATTAAGTTGGGAAATCAAAATTTACAATAATCGAAGTATTTCCAAGTCATTATTTCATGATTTTTTTATATAATATAAAATGTTATAATATGATACAAAGAGTGGTCATAATGCAATGAAGCTTTTTATTTTAATCCGCAGTGATTCTTTAGAAGAAAAATGCAAATACATTGAAAATAATAGCAAATTTTTTTATATACCATAAGATTTCGTGGTAAAAGAATTTTTTTTTTCCTCTTTTCAGTGGCGTTTATACGCATTCTGAAAATTTTCAATGCAGCTTATTCATAATATTTAGAGAGAGAGAGAGAGAGAGAGAGAGAGAGAGAGTAGAGCATAAATAAATCTATCTCTCCTATGAACTATAACTTTACTATTAGACTCAAACTTTTCTCGTCAAAAAAATCTTCAAAGAAATTTTACACAATGATATACTTCAGCTTGAGACAATTTCAAATATATATAAAATTTTGGGGGGGTTACCGTGCAAATTAATTTTAGATGATTTTTTTTTTTTTTTTTTTTTTTTTTGAAATTTTAAGCCCATAAGGCCCAATGTTTATTGTAATAATTTTTTTCTTGATGGTCAAACATCATGAAATTTTTATCACGGCTAGGTGTGACCCTTAGCTACACAATGACACCAAATTTAGACACAAAACACTTCTAGTTTTTGGTATATAAGGTCGGTACCTTACTCCCTTAATAGTTTTATGGAGAACATAATGTCACAGAATGTCATTGTATTACTTTTTTTTTTTTCTTCTTCTTCTTCTTCTTTTTTTTTTTTTTTTTTTTCTTTTTTTACCAGCTTGTCATATATCATATACAAAAGATATTTTATTCATCTCCTTTTTTTTTTCTTTTTTTTTCTCTTATTATTATATTTAATTATTTTGTTGCTCTGAAAGCGATATGTTTGCTTCCACTATTGAAGTCTCTCTCCACGCATATATTCTTGTCTCAAAAGTAACACAAATATTCAGTATAATAAATATGCAATAAAGTGCATAATTTTGTGTATGTATATATACCTACACTGCATAAGCAGGCACTGTGCTTATGACAACCCGTTCATATTGCATGTCATTTTGCAACAAGGACAAATTAGTTGCATTTTTTTTTTTTATGACACAGTAAAAAAACATACTGCGGAAATATTAGCTCAATTAAAATATGATCGAATACATTGTCATGTACCATAAAATGGCAAAACAACACAAAGACGTATAATTATAGATATGCTTTCATATAATACTATAGCTTTTATTCAAATTCAAAAACCTCAATCAAAACCCTATATTTCTATAGGTCCCAAAAAAGGTAGAATAAAATGCCATAAGAAAATTGCTTTCTCTTAAAATAAACTTGCATTTATGAAAAAAAATGATGTTTCCTCTATGCTGTACAATGCAATAGGCACCACAAACATGGCGTCAAGGCGCATGCAAAGATTTGTAACGGGTCGAGTCAGACGATAATATATTATATTTCTCATATGATTTGACGGAGATTTGAACGCGTGTGACAACATAATTTTACTTTAAAATCACAAAATCAAAACAAATAATAAATCTCCACAATGTTGCATATTTGCAATAAAATAATTGAATGGAAAGCATGACGTAACAAAAATTATAAAACACAATCCTCCTCCTTCCTTTTTTTATTCTCGATTCCTCTTATTTTATATACCATACAGGTTGGTGATCCCATCTGACAACCTGTTTCCCAAGGTCATATATACCTGCCGTAATTATTTCAACTTTTCTCCTACTATTATTTACGCTACAACTTCAAATTTGCATTGTTTATGTAGCTAAAATATTTAAAAACAACAATATTTAATAAACATTTTTAATCATGAATGTTATTCATATTAAAACTGATAATAAACACATGGCTATTTCATAGAATACGCCTCCAAAATCAAGAATGGTATCGAGGAAATTTTGTTTCACGTACCTAGAACAGCATGTATTTCTTGTTCAGTTGATAAATCTTCCATTCCTAATCATTTTTAAAGCACTTATATAAGTTTTTTAATTGTTTATATTTGTATTAAATTAATTAAAATCCATTTTGAAAGCACCAAAATAAGAAACACACCAGATTTTTAAGCACCGAACTACTAAATAGTTCACAAAATGGCCGCTATGAGCAGCACAAAACGTAAACAAACTTTAAATAGTTCTTTTATTTCTCACTAGATGGACAGTTTTTTTGGTGGGAAATTTTTGAGTGATGGTTGCTAGGTTACGAAAACCAAACAAAAATTTGAAATCAATTTTGCTGTTTATTCGCTGATGAACGATTCAAGGTGGAATTATACGTTTGCGAGAGATAATCCTGTGTATTTCGCTCATTTATATTTAAAGGTAAGAATTAAATATATAAAAAATTCTCGTATTTCTAAAATAAATATTGATTTATTTTTATTTTAGATGTTACAATCAACAGTAGAAGAAGAAAAATTTGTTGCTGAAAAATTATCTGTTCCTCCAAATTTACCAAGAATATTAAAAGAATTTACAAAAGCTGCTATTCGTACACAGCCTTATGATTTGCTAAGATGGTCTGTTGCGTATTTTCAAGCACTTTCTCAAGGAGATGTTCCTCCAGTTAAAGAAAGATTGGAATTTCCTCCTATGGAAACAGAAAGTGGGTTAACTCCAGGATATTTACGAATATTGAATAAGCAGGTAAATTTGAATAATTTATGTATTCTCTATTATATCTATCATTTAAATATATAAACTGGGTCACTTTTAAAATCAATAATGGTTTTGCGTGTAACATAATTTTTAGAAATTATAATGCAATATTTTAAAAAATTATGTACATATACCTAAAATTTATTATATTATAATTTATACAGTATTTATGTATTGTATAAGTTTTAAAAGCATATATTATATAATATGGTAAATAAATAATAAATTTAATTATTAATTTCAATATTAATACCATATATGTGTGAGGGGCTTGTCTAGTTTTTTAAATTATTTACAAAAATATTGTAAAAAAAATGAACAAAAAAAATCTTGTTTTTTTTTATAATATGAAAGCTTCCTTTTTTTTTTTTTTTTTTTTTCTTTTTTTTTTTACTACAATATTATAATAAGCATAGTAAAATCATTGATATGACTATAGGAAGTAAAATAAATTGTAAAAATAACATGCACAAAAAAAATAAAAAATATTGATTTTTCCATATAAAAAGGGCAAAAAAATAATGTTTGTCCTATGCTAGCTGCTCAAGCACAAACAAGGTGCTAGCGCTCACTTTTACGCAACCATATCATCTCATTTGACATCATAAAAAAAGTATAAAGCATTACCTATATTAGTTTAACAGCTATAGGTAACCGAAAGTTGACCTATGGTTCAGTTAGCGGATTATTTGGGCTTCAAATTCTTGAACAGTGCAAAAAAAAAAAAAATAATAAAAAAAATAAATAAATAAATAAATAAAAAATATTGCATAGTATAAATATGATAATAATATTTAATTAAAAACCATTTAATTTTCATGGTATTAATTGCTATTGTCATATACTGCAAGATATGAAAACAAGTCATTATATTAGTTCACAATTAAAGCAATTTAATTTGTTGTCAGCTGGGAGGTAACGTGGCGCAGAATGTTTCTGAGGAGATCCTGTCTCGCAAGTGGTCAGCACTTTGTCTCAAAGAAGCCACGCTGAAGGACTTGCTGCAACTTCTCGACGTTACAGAGGCAAGCAGTGAGGAAGCTGAACAGCTCAACATCAAGTGGATACATTTCATTGCAGTCGCTGCGGGACATATTTCTCAGGTAACTATAATCTTTTTAAATAATAAAAAAAAAAAAGTAAACAGAAAAAGTAAACAGAAAAATGTAAATCTTCTATAATACTAGTACAACAAAAAGAAAAAAAAAACTATAAATAACAAAAATTATTTAAAATAAATCATGTAATTCATACTGTATCATGATCTGAGGCTTACCAGACCTTACGCTCAACCTGTTATCACACTCTGGGCTCGACTACCGCAGAACTGTGCAACCTGAACCACTGACCATTATTATATATTTTTTTTTTTTTATTTAAAACACATAGATTACAAACATGTTTATTTCATATGTCACATATAACCTTTGCTTCAGAGAGCATAGCTCGTGTTGAAGCAAAACATAAAGAAAAAATATACTTAAAGAAAGAAAGATACATAATTAATTGTCTAAGGTGGAATACTAGAGTTAACAAACTCTAGAGAAAAAAGAAATAATAATAATTATAAAACAATAATAATAATAATTGTATCAAATACGTATGTTAGATTATTCTCACATATACATGCATATCATTGCATGTTAAATATATAATTCTATTCTCAAAAAAGCTTAAAAATGAAAATGTAATGCACTTTAAAGGACTCGTGGTTTTTCATTTCGGGTTTTGAACTTTTTATTTTATTTATTTATTATTATTATTATTATTTTATCATTATATATATATACCTATTTTTTTTTTTCAAGTTGTGTTAAACTTGAAGTACTAAATATTACATGTCAATATGTTCATATCAAAGTCCATTAAAATTAAGTTTGAAGAGGATGCAAAATTGACCCTTCAAAAACAGTGTGAACTTCTGCAAAAAAAAAAAAAAAAAAAAAAAAAAATGAATGAATGAATGAATGAATGAATGAATGAATGAATGAATGAATGAATGAATGAATGAATGAATGAATGAATGAATGAATGAATGAATGAATGAATGAATGAATGAATGAATGAATGAATGAATGAATGAATGAATGAATGAATGAATGAATGAATGAATGAATGAATGAATGAATGAATGAATGAATGAATGAATGAATGAATGAATGAATGAATGAATGAATGAATGAATGAATGAATGAATGAATGAATGAATGAATGAATGAATGAATGAATGAATGAATGAACAAACGGATGAATCAATCAATCAATCAGTCAATTATAAAAACTAAAAATAATCTAAAAGCTATTAAAATTATTAAAACCAAACCAAACAATATTTTTGCAGTCTCCACTACAAACGATGGTTCAAGTATGTGAGACTCTGACTCAAGAGCCTGAAGGTTCGTCTGCTTGCATCCCTTACTCTACGTTTGAGCCTCTCTACCAGCTGGTCTCTGACCTCAACGCACCCCACATGCCAGGTATTGGAGCTGCGGTGGAGAAGTCGCTACAGAATGCAGTCACTGAACATCTCAAGGCAATTTCTGAGGAGCAGGCGGGCAATATCACTCCACGCAACTTGGCACATTTCACCTGTCCTAAACTTTATTAAATATTAAAATTATTGTTGTTTAAATGTAAAAATTACTTTGAATTTGGCATGATTAAAAAATATATATTAATAATACAAGGGACCATATACTATGAAATATATATTAATACATTAAGGATCATATAGTACTACGAAATATTATGCATGAAATTATAATATTTTTGAAATATTTTTTAGTAAATTTAAATTTATGCTTTTTCAAATAAGTAGGGGGGAAAAAACTGTGTGCAGAAAAAATAATGATAATTCAATAGTAAAAAAAAAAAAAAAAAAAGTAAATGTTGTCTGTAATAGAGTGCATTCATAAACAGTAAAAAAGCTTTAAAATAAAACATTTTTAAGTAAAAACAAAACAAAAATTATATAATAAAAAAAAAAGAAAAAAAGAAAAGAAAAATGTTTAAAATTGGACTGATATTAAAGAAAAGGATAGAATAACCAGCAAGGGCCTTACTTACCACAGTAGAAGTTCTATGGAGAGGTCGAAGTCTCGCATGGCACAGTGTTTTGTTGTTCCCGCTCCCTCCCCACCTCTTCCCTTACTCCTTCACTCCCACTCTTTCCCTAATTCCTATGACTCCACTCCCACCTCTCCACCCCCACCCCTCCATACCAACTCCTAACCAGCAAGAGCACAACTCGGCAGTACAAGACAAGACACTGCTTCGTGATGTGCTCAAGTAATTTTCTTCTTTGATTGATAATGTCATTAATATATGACGAAAGCTCTCAGTTATAAAATTAACTTTTTTTTTTTTTTTTTTTTTAAATATATAACAAAACACTGTGCCATGCGAGACTTTGGCCTCTCCATAGAACTTCTACTGTGGTAAGGCCCTTGCTGGTTATTCTATCCTTTTCTTTAATATTGATCCTAACCGCGATGGTTTTTTCCTTAAATTTATAAAATTGGACTGAATAGATTTTAACATGATCATTATCATTATGATTTTAACATCATATAACGACAACGCTTAACGCTTTTATAGTTCCTTATAGTTTGTAAAATAAATTTAATAGGTAGGCCTATCATATATCTGAATTTCACATATATGACTTTCATGCAGCATAAAATCAACATTAATTATATACGGCATTTCTATTTTCTAGACTTAACAAAATATCAATGCCTCCAAAGCGAGCATCTACGCACTTTCCAGATTTCCGACAAAACGACTATCTACACTTTCCACCGCCAAGCATCTGCAATGTTAAGCTTATGGCCGCTAGTCGAGTTACAGCGCTGCTCGGAAAGTGTAGATAGTCATTTTGTCGGAAATCTGGAAAGTGTAGATGCTCACTTTTGACACAGAGGCATCAATATCTAAATGTTCACAAAGTATTAAAGTTATTCTAATAAAATGCACAAATGTCTATTTTAGTATTTTTAAATAACTGCACATTTTAAAATAAGGAATGCCAATGGGAGAGTTTAAAAGAAAGGTTTAAAAAATTTCTTAGCAAAATAGAACAAATTAAATTAAAACCACCAAAAAATAAAAAATATTTTAAATTATAAACAGGTCTAAAATCAAATTATAAATCACAATTTATTAAGTAGCGTACTAAATAAAAAATAAATTGTTTCATTTCTCATATATATATTTATTTATATTAATATATGATACAATTATTATACATATTATTTTATATATATTTCTCAATAATGATTGCCTTACTTGCTTGATTATTATTGATTTTTTGTTATATTTAAATGTATATATTATATGTATATATCATAGAGCATAATAAAAAATAAAAATTGGTAAAAAATAAAATTGTGAAAAAAGTTGTTAAAATTGTGCTATATGTATAGAAGTCTTATATGGTACACTATTGTAAATCAAACCCATTTCTAAGCATTTTAAGTTAGCTTTTTCTCAATAGTGAAAATATTTAAGAAATGGGCTTCAAAAAAAATATATCAGTAAAATGTAAAACAGAAAAACAGAAATTGTTATTTACATGTTTTATATTAAGTCTTTCTATGGTTTACAATTTGGAAAAAGATTAATAAAATTTTAGTGTATACAAAAATTCAGGAGCTGTAATTGTGATTATTTTGATTTCTTTCTCCATTAAAATTTGCGTTTTTTTTTTTTTTTTTTTTTTTTTTTTACATAATTAAAATTTTGTATGTTGATTTTTTTTTTAATTCAAGAATGTCAAAATTAAAATTTTAATTTGTATGTATATTTAAAGGGACATTGACCTCAAAAAAAAAATTAAAAACATATAATTCACATATTATGTTAATTATGTAGCCTCAAAAACTGGGGTTGAAAAACTGTAAAGTAGGCAACTTTAGTAATCCATGGTGTCATCAATTCCAAGTCTACAATAGAAATGTAGCACAGGTTGTCTACTTTACAAGTTCTCTACCCAGTTTGTGACGAAGTGACGTAATATGTGTGTAAAAGTCCATCTTCTGTTGTATCGTTTTTTTTTTTTTTTTTTTTTTTATTATTATTATTAAAATTAAAAAAAAAATTATTATTATTATATATATATATATATATATATATATATTTAGATCAATATTTTTTAATTGAAGTAATCAAAATAATAATACATCACTTTTTCACACAATTTCATATGGATTTTTTTTTTTTTTTTTTTTTTTTTTTTTTAATATTTAATAAAATTAAATTGACCTCTTTCCAAAATTTAAACTAAAAAATTGCTGTTGTTATTACACTACTTGAATGTCTAACAAATAATTATAATAACATATTTATACTATAATTAAAATAAACATTAATTAATATTATATTACAAACTATTAGTTTTTGTCTTTATCTACACAACTTCACCCCTAAGTACTTTTATTTACAATAATTATTATTACTAAAGTTTTAAGCATTTCTTGGGTATTTAAGTAAAAAATAAAATAGATCTCATTATTTTATGTTTGAACATAAGTTGGCAAGAAGTATTTGGTACTCATGTTGATAAATATCAAGTTCTCTCGTACCTACATTACTAAAATAATATTTTTTTTTTTTTAAAGTAAATAATAGAAGAAAAATGGTATTTGCAGTCTATAGCACTAAATGGTTATACCTTAGCATAAATTTTTATACATAAATTATAGCTACTATGTATATATAAATGGGGGAAAAAGAAAAGTAAGTTAAACGAAAATTTATGGCCTTTGGCAAAGACATAAAATTTTACATTCTTTGACGCAAAAAAAAAAAAAAAAAAAAAAAAAAAAAATTATCGATATATTAAGGGAAATTAGCCGTTGCAGTTAGGTACAGCTCTGGCCAAAAGTTTGAGAACGATTTGTATAGGCAACCCGCAAGCACACTATGTTATCTTTATGGGAAAACGCTGCGACCGTCGCTGCCCCATTCTTAAACTTTTGGCCAGACCTGTACCTAACCACAATGGTTTATATTCCTTAATGCACTCGCTTGCAATGAGAATGTTTTATTATTTTTTTTATTCCTTTAATTCTTATAACATATTTATGATAACGATTTTTCAATAAGCAATGCATTACAAATGCTTAAATTCATTTTAAATATCGTAGTTCATTGCAAGTGGTTTATTCATAGTAAGATGGGCCCTTTCTGCATACCCAATTTTTTTTTTTTTTTTTTTTTTTTTTTTTTTTTTTTTTTTTTATTTATGCTTAGGTATTTATTTAACCTTAAAAATGTCTCCTTTCCTTTCCCCCTATATAAATTAGAGAGTTTCAGTTAGGAGTTCTATTTTATTTCCAATTTCTAAGACTAATGCTTATATACCCATATAGACTAGGCTTGGTCAATAAAGGAACCATACAATCTAACATTAAAACATCAATCAAAACACAATAATAAGTACACACAAAATTTACACATTTAAAATTAAAAATTACCCTTTTTTTCATATTATAAAAAACATGTTATTATATGGAAAGTTTCAGATTCTAAAAACAGTGACAAATATTTTTAATATGGACTATTATTAAATTCGTGGTATATGATCTAAAATTAATATATTTGAAAGAAAATTGTGCAAAAATATATAAAAAATAATAAATATTGAAGGTTTAAATTGTTGAATATTTAATGTATCAATATTTTCATTGATAATATTCAAAATTGAACACAAAATTACAAATGAATTTACATGGCTTGCTTTTTTTTTAATGCTGCATATTAAACTGTATTTTATTACAAGAAAAAAAAATTGTGCATTGCAGCCAAACACAGATTGAAGCCATGTTCACACGGAACAATATTTTTAATTTGCAATCAATTTTATTGAAGCAATTTCAAACTATTAAATTTTAGTGCAATAATAAAGAAAAAGGATATAATTAGCAGCGCTGGCCTTACTTAGCTGCACAGTAGAAGTTGTATGGAGAGGTGGAGGTGTCACGTGGTGTGGCACACAGTTTAGTTATAATGTTTATATAAGTGTCGTACGTCATTGTAATGACATTATCAATCAAAGAAGAGATTTACTTGAGCACATCACTGAGCAGTGTGTAGTCTTGTACTGTACTGTGATGTGCTCAAGTAAATCTCTTCTTTGATTGATAATGTCATTACAATGACGACACTTATATAAACATTATAACAAACTGTGTGCCACGTGACACCTCCACCTCTCCATACAACTTCTACTGTGCAGCTAAGTAAGGCCAGCACTGCTAATTATATCATTTTCTTTATTATTGATTCTAAATACGATTTTTTTTTTCTAAAATAGAAAATTGCATGCAATAAAATTTATTGCTCATATTTCTCAATGCAAACAGGTTATTAGATGGAAATTGCAACGTGAATAAAAACGCCATGAGAATACATTTTAAAGAATGTAAAATATAACATCAAAAACAAATGTGGTGGAAAACTTTAAATAAAGAAAAAACAAATCTGGATTACGAGATCAAATATTTATATATGAAGCAATATTAATATTGTGCAATATATTTTATTGCACGACAATTTAGTGCAATAAAATATATTGCACATCAAAATTGCTGCATTATGAACCTGTCTATTTAAGGGGGTAGGTGACCGACTGATATCTCGCAAACTAGGACGGTCGCTAATTATAATATAAACACAAAGTAAAGAAGAAATGTTACTTAAAAGTTAAGCTACGTCAAACATGTGAAAACACAATCAAATATTTAAGTTATTCCCTTTTAAAGATTGCATATCAATGTGGAAATTTAAATTTTAGTGGTAAATTTTAGTGAAATTAGAAACTTATTTAACATTAAAAATATTAAAACTTTTTTCGGAACATTTCTTTTTTTTTTTTTTTTTTTTTTTTTACTAATTTATATTTGAAAATTGTAGTATATTATATGTGTTTTGTTGGAAATAAATAATTATAATGAAAATATAGTTCAGCTTTTAACAATTTCCGGTCCAAGTCGGTCACCATCTATGTTAAGTAACGGAGTAACTAAAATTGAAGCACATTCATTATTATTATTTGTTATTATTATTATTATCCTTAGTTTATGGCTTACTAATTGATACTATAATTATACACAATATTGAGTTCTGTTTATTTTATTTATTTTGTTTTCTTTGAAGGATAATCTCAAATATATTCAAGTTAAAAATTTAATAAATATTATTGATAGGAAAATAAACCATCGTGGTTAGGTATGATGAATTTGAAATGCTAGGAGAAAGCATACCGAGGGCTACGCGGCAATTCGGTAGTTGTGCAATCTCTGCGGGTGCAATTTTGGCACATGTGCAATCTACACCAGGCCTACTAATGGCACATCTGTACAGGCTAAGCGTATAAAGATGTTTCAAAAAAGGTGAGCGCGGAGAATGCACATGTGCCAAAAATGCACCCGCGGAGATTGCACTAGTACCAAATTGCCGCGTAGCCCTCGATACACTGGTCTTAGCATAATGAAGAAATATAGTCCATAGTTTGTCTTGCTAGCACACATACAAAAAACTAACATATATTGTAAATATTTCAGCAATAAACTACAAGAGAGATGGAGTTTCATCATCAGTCATTACAGACTTGGAGACAAACTATAAATATTCATCCATGAATACATAACACACTCCATCTCTCTTGTAGTTTATTGCTGAAATATTTGCAATATGTTAGTTTTTTATATGTGTGCTAGCAAGACAAACTATGGGACTATATCTCTTCACTATGGTAAGACCTGCACTGGTTTTTCTTTCAAATTAATCATTATTATTAAGTTAAATTTAAAATAAAAGGAAGCCAGCAATGACCTCATCATACATGCTTGAAGAAAATCTTGCTAGCACAGAGCTATCAAACACATTGGATAAAGCTTCTAGCACGTAACTGCTAGAGAAATGAAGCATGTGTCCATGCATCTGTTCCTCTAGCAGTTATGTGCCAAAAGCTATTCTATATTATTGCTTATCATCTCTATGCTATCTATATTCACTATGGTAAGAACAATGATGATTTTCTCTATCCTTTTCTTTTTAATTGATAATACCTAACTGCAATGGTTTATTTTGGTTCATATTGTATTTAATTTAACAATAATGGAAAGAAATATAGAACTTGAGTATTATATTAAAATTTTACAAAAAAAAAAAAAAAAAAAAAAAAAAAAAAAAAACTTGAAAATATTTTAAATTATTTTTGTTATTAATTTTCGATGTATCTTACTTTTAAAAGAAAAACGATGTCATTTTTTTTAATTTCTTAGTATCAGTTATATTGCAAATTATACTATTTATTGTTTGTTATTGTTGTGATATGAATAGTTTACAAAATCTAGTAATTATTTAAATTTAATTAAAAATTAAGTGATTTTTTTTACCGTAAAAAAGACAAGTTTATATTGTCTCATTGCAATTTAGTGTCACAATGAAAATGATTTTCTAGTGGTTTGTTTCAACCAAAACTAATTATAAGTTGCAACCAAAAACTGATTAAGTTTTAATAAAAAAAAAATGCAGTCGGAAATACAAACTACTTAAACAAATGAAAAAAAAAAAAACGCTTTCTGTTGAAAAATTTGAAAGTGTTTCAAAAGTTTTATGCACGCAAAATGTTAACTCTAAAACTGGCAAGAATGATCCTAAATATTTTTATATTAATTAAATGTATGAGTCGTTTGTACTCTAAAATACCTACTTAATTAGTATTTTAACTTGAAAATTCTGCTGGTAACTTTATTGCATTTTATTTGTACAGATTAAAAGATAAAATACTATCAAAATTTTGTAATAAAAAAAGTAATGCATGTTTATATAAAATATGAGAACTCAGAGATTTTATCATTATCATTAATGTATGTACAGCTGTGGCCAAAGAACGGGGCAGCGACGGCCGCTGTGTTTTGCCATAAAGATAACATAGTTGCGAGTTGCCTATAGGGTGGTTTCATTCATGTTAAAGTCGACGTCATAAGTGAGTACTAAATAACATTGGCCAGTATAGGAAAATGGCACATTTTGCAAGTTTAAAAATACTTGGCAATTTTTTTGAGAGCATTGATGATGATAACAGGTTGAATTAGTACCTCAAGTATGCAAGAAAAATAATAATGACCGAAAAATAGCTAATTTACAAAGAAAATAGCCAAAAACTATGTTTGTCCTATGCTGAGCAATGTTATTCATTGCTCAAGAAGAGCATCAAAAAGCACTCAGAATGACGTCATGCGTACACACCCCTATACAAATTGTTCTCAAACTTTTGGCTAGAGCTGTATAATATACACTTAGCTTGGTTGATCATCAAACACGATGCCGCTTCCTTATTCATAATTTTCAGAGTATTTGGCGTTAAAATTAACTAATTAATTAACTAATTAACGCTGCTTTTACCTGACAATGTATTTTGTTAAGAAAGCTGCCCCATCTTTGATGCCACCAAGCTATGTGTACTAAGCAAATGTGTATACAGTAAACTATCAATTTTGTGAAATCTCAACGGACCCAGAAAATGGCAATGTCACAAAATTTATACTTCACAAATGGAGCTTATCAGTTTATTGCGCTGGGAGATGCAGGAAAAGCTAAAAGGTCCCCTAATTATGTTAAAGTTATGGTTAAATTTAAAAACTAATTGTGGTTATAATTACGCATATGGGGAAAAACACATTTTTTGTTTATTTTTGAGAGAACTACTCCATCGATTTCGGAAAAATTTAAATGAGAAATACTAGACATACTTTTACATGTTTTATGCCATATAAAAAAAAAAAACATTATTTTTTTTTTAATTGAAAACCTCCATTGAAAAGCTTTAACATTGGCATGCTAATATTGACGTCTACTGCAGACCCAACTGAGCATTTCACAACATGAAGAAGTTCACAGAATGATTGAACTTCACAGAACTGACAGTATACTGTATAATAATATTTTTACATGTAATAAAAACTTCAAAATAAAACAAAAATAAAAAAATAAAATAAAATTGATATTCTCCAAGTTTTCATAGCTATATAAATAAAAATTACATAATATAAATCAAATATTTAAAAATGTTTTAGTTTGTAATTTGATGAAAATATTTTACGACGTACAATAATAAAAGTTGTTTGTGTGTGTGTGTGTGTGTGTGTGTGTGTGTGTGTGTGTGTGTGTGTGTGTGTGTGTGTTTACATATGACAAACACTAAATTAACTATAAATATATATTATGTATTATATTATGTAGTATATTATACTGAAGATATTTTACTTATTGAACTCAACTTTTTTTTTATATATATTTAAGCGTCATCAGTAACTCTGCTTAATTTGTTGTTGTTGTTGTTGTTGATATTTGAAGTTCTAAAAACAAGGTTTTGTCTTTCTTAATTTTATAAAAAGTACAATTTTTTTTTTTTTTTTTTTTTTTTACATTTAGGTTCAAATATTGGTTTTATAGTTTTACAATAAAAATTTTGGAACAGAACGATATTCATGTCTTTTGGGACCAAAATTTTTTATCTATTTTTTTTTTTTTTTTTATTGCCTTGAATGGAATTAAAATATAGGCCTATATAGACCTATGTATATAAATAATAAAAAAAAAAAGCATAAATAACAGAGTTTCAAAAATTCAAAGTTTAAATAAATAATTCATAACTTCTTTTTTTTTTTTTTTTTTTTTTTTTTTTTAGAAAATACCACAAGTACGCGACACAATTAAAATTTATTATTATTTTTCAAGACAAACTTTTTGTTTTGCAAATGAAACAAAAATTATTTGTACATTCTGCTCCCTTGCTAAAAAAAAAAAAAAAAAAAAAAAAAAAACGTAATGATTCTATTTTAAAACCAATTAAGGGGGTAGGTGACCGACTGATATCTCGCAAACTAGGACGGTTGCGAATAAAAATAAATAACACAAAGTAAAGAAGAAATGTTACTTAAAAATTTAGTTATGTCAAACATGTGAAAACACGATCAAATATTTAAGTTATTACACTTTAAAGATAACATGTAAATGTGGAAATTTAAATTTGAGCGGGAAATTTTAGTCAAATTAGAAACTTTTTTACAATTAAAATTACCATTAAAATTTTTTTTGATATAAAAAAATTTATTTTAAATTTACTTGATTTTATTTGAAAATTATAGCGTTTGTTTTATTGCAATTAAATCATGTACAAAAAATTATTGCGAAAATATAGTTCTTCTTTTAGCGATTTCCGGTTCAAGTCGGTCCCCCACCGCCTTAAAGTGATCATCAATGTTTTCATGGATTGGAGAACAAAAATCAGGCTGTACGAAAACCATTTACGATTAAGTTTAAGGATATTTTTCCACATTTTAAGGGGCATGAATATGTACTTTTGCTTTTATATCCAAATTGATGCCTTGTTTTTAGAACAATGATGATTTTTGTTTTTTCTTTTCCACATCTTCTAATATTAAATATATATTTATGTATATTACATACGACATTCAAATATTATTATTTTTGACAATATATATATATATATATTACATAGGGCAAGACTTATTATTATTATTATTAATTACACATTTAGTGGAAGCTATAGGCACTAGAAACTATCATCAAACATCAAACAATATTAGGTATAACTTTTAAGTTTCTCGTTTAAATTTTAAGAATATAGCAATTCGTTGAAAATTACTAAATTTCTTTAAAATATCATATTTTTCTCTCTCACACTCTCTATTCTTAAAGGCGTAGAACACCTTGAACAAAAAAGTTGCGTAATATCCTAACAAACCTGAAAATCAACATTGATTTGGCCGGAGTCATTGATTTCTAATTTATTTTCCATTCACAAAATGCCACTGCCGGTCACTGATGTCACAGCTCGCCCGGTTTACTTGCACGTGGACCAGGCGAGCTGTGACGTCAGTGAACGGCAGTGGCATTTTGTGAATTGAAAATAAATTAGAAATCAATGACTCCGGCCAAATCAACGTTGATTTTCAGGTTTGTTAGGATATTACGCAACTTTTTTGTTCAAGGTGTTCTACGCCTTTAAATAAATGACAGTTTAATGGCTATTAAAGAAGATATTAAAATTTAGCTTGCCCATAAAACTAGAAAAAAGATGCATGGTTTCAATTTCCAAATAGATAAACCCCTTCTAATTAGATTTTAAATAATATACCAATACAAAAATTTGGTATGCTATTATTAAAATATGGAAACATTGAAATATTACTTATAAAACTTAATCCTCATTACTTAATTACAAGTTTCAAATTAAGTGGCTTGCATCCAGTTGAAATCATCCTCATTCTAGTTTAGGGGGGGGGGGGGTGAATAAAAAGTGCAAGGTGGTCCGCAATAAACCTAAACCGAAAAAGTATGACATATTCCTACCAAAATTTTGTATCATTTCCTTGTTAATCTTTATTTAAATAGGCCTATATACAGTAAAAATAAAAAATAATTAAAGAATTGCAATAAATATAAATTTTTTACAAGTCATTTTGTGCTGAAAAATTGCATTTAGCTTATGTGCAATAGAATAAAAAATAAATAAATAAATAGGATACAAAAAAAAAAAAAAAAAAAAAAAAAACGCTTATATTTTTAACCTTGCATTTTACTTGAAACAAAAACAAAAAAATACGCGATATGATTTGAAAAGTTTGTTTTGTTGGAAATAAATAATATAAAAAAAATTATTGTGAAAAAAACATAGTTCATCTTCTTTTAGCGATTTCTGATCCAAGTGAGTCACCATCTACGTTAATTATGATTAAATTTGTTATGTGAAAATATTTTGTTTTCCAAAATGCTAATTATAAACATTGTTTTATGTTTGATGATAATTTGTTTTCTTGACTCATGGAAAAAACATTTCATTACATTTAATTGACGTTGTTGTTTTTGATTTACCAAAATCAATGATTTTTTTTATTTCTCTCTACTATATTGAGGATTTTTTATTATTTTTTAAAATTATTTTTCTTATAATAAAATAATAATATTATTCTTACATATTGTGTAATAAAACGTTGAAAATATATTTTATCCTCTTTTTTTTTAATCACTGATTTGGCAACCAATTGGTGTTCATTCTTATTACCTTTTTAATTCTAATATATTTCTACATTATATATTTTATTTTTTTTATGAGAATTTTTTAATTTCTCTTAAAATTAAATATGTTGGGAAATATAATTTCATTTTTTATAATACATTTTTAATTTTATGGCAAAAATTTAAAATATCAATTGAATTTGATTTTACTTTCAAAATTACCCCCCCCCCCCCTCCCACCCTCAAGCTAAGTGAGTAAATGGAGCGACAATTTTAACACTACAAAAAGTGCTTTTGAAAAGTCTTAAGTAGAATTTTTGATTAGATTTTTATAATGTAGAATTTCTTGGGAATTGTTAATTTTAAAAATATGCCATAAAATGAAAACGTAGTATTATAATTAAAATGACACGATATTAATATTTACGGTGTTTTGTTATAATATGGCTAAGGTTACCCTCCCTCCCTCCCAACACAATTACACTTCTAATCTAGTAAACAGTACAGTGGCCATGGCATCAACTTTACACGAAAGTAGAAGCTGCTTTCAGGAAGAAAAGAGAGCTGAAATCTGAGTTCAGTTTCACACAAATGAAACATTATCATTTAAATTGGTTGCTTTTTAGCGCCTCAGATTTTATGTGGAAACAATATTGTTGGCATATTCACGTGTTTTTATACGCGCTCAGGTTTATGTGAGCTGCTTTAGCCAGCAAGCCAAACACTGGTCAGGTGTAGCATTATCTATCAGGTGAGCTGCTTTAGCCAGCAAGACAAAACCAAAGAGATTTGTAGATAGAGAGGTATGCCCTATGGTAATAGCATGAAGAGCTCTGTGCCTCCAAAGAAATTATTCTCACACGACACACATAAATCTGTAGCTCTCTACAGTGCTGCTCCAAGCGGTCACTTGTGGTAAGCAGCTGGCCTGTTCAAAAAATAAAATGCGCAGAAGCAGAGTTAGGTGAGAAACTCGTTTTTGCGCAGGTGGGTGAAGAGTGATTTTGTGAACACATTCTGATTTAGCTACACGATGAAGAGCTAGGACTGCAGCGCTCTGTGTCCTATCCTCTCTATCTATATTACCTGTATGAGCCAATACTCCTCGTGATATAAATGAATATGACGTAACACATCTATATAAAGTTTGAGGCGCACAAAAAAGCACACAGTTTTAATAGCAACCTTTCATTTGTCTGAAACTGTACATACTCACAACAACTGCAGAACTTTTCAATCATATTTCTTGTCAATTATAATCTTGCTAACTATTCTCACTTATTTACAAGAATTTTGACAAAATAACAGCATTTTTTTTTTTTTTTTAATTTGCAAGAATTTTGTCAAAATAACGGCATATTTTTTTTTATTTTTTTTTTTTAATTTACAAGAGTTTTGACAAAATAACGGCAATTTTTTTTAATTAAGTAAATAGAAAGATCTGCAAGTGTTTTAAGCTGGTAAAGTTCACTTTTCAACTCATTTTCTTTCAAACACAAATTCTTCTTCCATGTAATATTTAAGCCACAGGCCAGTGCACACTTTGTCAAATACATGAAAAACATACAAACATTTTTCATGTAAATATAAATATAATCAAGTCAACTGAAAACATTGACAAATATATAAAACATTAAAAAAAAGTTGTCAACATTAATATATTGCTCATATATTTAATAATAAATGAGATTCAACGTTTCTATTAATTAAATCCCTTGTCAACTTACTTTTTTATCATTTAGAATACTAGACTGATAATTACCATACCTTATTATCCATGAATTAGACACCAACACCTTGATTTTGTATTTATTTTCATTTTGACTGTTATATCACGTATCTGACGTCACAATGTACCACCGCCAATCACAGTCACCACTTTGGTCACGTGATAAATTTAGGCCCCTCCCTCAAGTTCTTTACCCCTATCACAACCCCATCTGTACATTGTGACGTCAGATACGTGAAATAACAGTCAAAAATGAAAATAAATACAAAATCAACGTGTTGGGTGTCTAATTCATGGATAATAAGGTATGGTAATTATCAATCTAGTATTCTAAATGATAAAAAAGTAAGTTGACAAGGGATTTAAAATAAGTGATAATTACTATTATTTATACATACTTCTTATATATATGTACGCTCTTCTTTTTACAATAATACATTACTAAATATTTATTGGTGCTTTTCTTCTTCTTCTTAATTTTCTTGCTACCCGTTACGTTATTTATTATTATTTAACTTGTGTACCATACAGTTTTACTTAACGTTAACTATATCAAGTTAATTGTGATTATTTTAGAACTGAGCCAGCAGTTCTAAAATGTTAAAGTACTGACCGATTTTTTTTGTTGAGTTGAAAAAATGTTGTCTCTCTCGCTTTCTCTCTTGCTCGCTCTCTCGCTCGGACTTATATTTTTTCAATCTCCTGTCTGCGGAGGTAAACTTCTTTCATATAGACACAGTGCTCGGTGGATGAATTCATATTGCTCTCCCGTCTGCACCATCCCTCCTCTGTCAAGTAAACAAACATAATTAGCGTCTGGTCTATCACTGGGTCAGGCTACAAATCATATTGATCTTGTTGCAAACAAAATCTCTATCTCATATTTTGTCAGGGGAAGCAAAAGGCCTATCTCGTTATTTGTCAGCGTAAGCAAAATGTCTATCTTCTATCCTATGGTTTCTTCTATCCTATTCTTTGATTATTAATTCAAATTAAAATGGTTTTAACCTTTCCTAATTAATTACACAATTACACAAGGTACATAGCCCAAATTTAGTTACCTATCCTGCCTCATGGCACACACAATTCCTAGTATATCCACATTGCCTTCTCCACTCAGCTGTCTCATCCCCGTAGCCACGGCAACAAAACACCCTGTACGGCCAATGCCTGCACTGCAGTGGACAACCACCGGCCTGGTGGCGGCCGTGTCGTGAAGTTCCTCTGTGTGCAAGCACGTGGCTCCACTCTCTAGCCTCAGTTGTTCTACCTCTTCTGCCATGCTGACCAGTGACCCTGCGTCATCAGGAGCCTTGTGGTCAGTCCAGTCTGTGAACCAGAAGTGACGTAGCTCAACACTTTCTTCACCTTTCTGCAAGAGAAACACAAGTATTCAAGTATTAGTTACTGTACTGCTTTTTTTTTTTTTTTTTTTTTTTTTTTTTTTTTTTTTTTTTTTTTTTTCCCTTCCTTAACCTGTTCACGACGGATCACGTCATATTGACTAGTAAAGGAACAACTGTTTTGAAGTCGGCTACAATGCTTCCATTTCTACTTACTACGCATGTGCATAACATCAAAACAGCAGATGTGACTGAAATCGCTTATAGTCGACCTTAAAACAGTTGTTCCTTTATTGGTCAATTACATGCTAAATATTATAGGATAAGAAAAAAAAAACTCCGTCATGAACAGTTCAAATTGACGCCAAGCATGTTTAATAAACATATATTGATATGCGTGCTATCCACTGACCTTAACTAGTATGTCCCTGACTTGGTAGCCAGGTCTCTCTGTCTCTCTCTTGACCTCCACCTCGATGTCCTCTATCTTCAGAGGCTCCAAGATATTGGAGGGCAAGTAAGGTTCACACTTGGCACGACCTTTCTCCCTGAGTCGTGTGATCATCACAATGGCACACCCTCGTTCTTGCAGGATCATGGACCAGAAGTCGTGCAGAGTGTGAGGTAGAGGGCCTTGTGTCGCAATGTAAGCTTTCTCTTCTCCTTCATAACCCTGGTGACATAATACAGTAAGTATAATTATTTATTTTCAATTAGCACACACACTTATACAAAAGTAATGTTTCACATATATTATTTAAAGAAATCAAAGATAAGAAAAAACAACAACAAAGATAATCAGTATGATATATTATATATATCTATGGCCTATGTACTAGGTACCACTTACTTCATTGTCCATCTCGGACCCTATCATTAAGTCAATATGCAAAACTGTAGACTTATAGAGTGCAATGTAAATATATATATAAGTACACCTTGGTGTTTAATAAATAAAATATTAATATATATTATATATAATATATATGAAGAACCATTACGGTTTTAAATGCAAATCAAAGAAAAGTAATAGATAATTATAATTAAAGCACGCCATATTGAAAGCTATATTACGCCAAAAAAAAAATATATAAATAAATAGATACAAAAAAGGGGGACGCAAAATTGCAAGCACAAGGCTGCTAATGAGAGAATTTTACTGGTGTGATTGAGATGCGACCAAACTACCTGATTTACCACTGTTGTGTACACCATGTTTCATCCTACCCACCATCAATATACCTATCTTATTCCATCAAACTTAAATATCACGCAGTTAATTAACTAAATAACTGAGCTCATAATAGTTTCGTTTGTTTAATAGTCACATAATAGGTTTAGAAAAAGTTAATGCAAAAATTTTGCAGTGATATTGATAATAGTTCAGATCATAAATAAGGGCTGTAGACTTACCCTAACATAGTTAGCGTTGATATATCCAGTGAGAGGGTCACCCTCTACCTCTGGTAACTTCACTCTGGAATGTTCGTTAGGCAAGATGGACCTATATCTGTTCTTGGTACCACTTCCAGCCAGCTCTGTACGCTCAGGGATATTGGAGGGAATATCCCAGAACTCTGAATGAAGAACTCGAGGGTCCTTGCAACAGTTGCGTAACTGGCGGCGGGAGTAGCGGTTACCAGCTGACAGCAGGAACTCTTGTGTAGAGCTGCCAAATAATACAACAAATTTATAACATAGTCAGGGGAAAAAACACTCTTTCTTTCTTTTTAAATGTTATCAGAATAACTACAAAAAAAAAAGTGCTAAACTTTTTAATGTTTCTGGTATTCCAATGAGCAAAAAACAATTACTAAAATATATTTAAATTCTGCAGTAAAATATATGAAAAGCAATTAATTTACTATTAAAATTCATAAATAAATACTATAGTATATATTATAGCTACGTAATTATTACTATATTACAATGATGTAAACTGTTCCTGAATAAATGTCTCAAAGTGTTAAAGGCGTAGAACACCTTGCACAAAAAAGTTGTGTAATATCCTAACAAACCTAAAAATCAACATTGATTTGGCCGGAGTCATTGATTTCTAATTTATTTTCCATTCACAAAATGCCGCTGGCAGTCACTGATGTCACAGCTCGCCCGGTTTACGCGTGTGTGCACTAGTCAAGCTGTGACGTCAGTGACTGCCAGCGGTATTTTGTGAAAGGAAAATAAATTAGAAATCAATGACTCCGGCCAAATCAACGTTGATTTTCAGGTTTGTTAGAATATTACGCAACTTTTTTGTTCAGGGTGTTCTACGCCTTTAAAAATATGGGTAAACTTGAAGAAAACATGTCAAGTTTATTTGGTTGGTACTGTACTATGATATGATTATGACTCACCATTCCTTGGTTGGCGTAACTACAGCTAAATTCTCTTGACTGGGATGCAAGTCGATGGTTAGACTGGCACTAGACCCTCGTCTCTCCAGCAAACCTTTGGCTTTGATCCTGATAGGCTCAGGTCTGGCCTCTAGTATTGCTGGGGCGGCAGCCAGAGGTTCTATGTTGTCAACTAGTGACGACGGCTGCACTGAGTCACACGTCTCTACTGGAGGCTTGACTACGGGGTGGAAGATCCATTCTCCTGAGCTTTCTCCAGCTACACTCTTACTGCGCGGTAGCATTTGATTCTTTAGCCAAAGTAGGATCTGAAAACATTGGGAGAACATGTTAGTCCCTTGTTAGAGATATGTTAGAACATGTTAGAGATATAGTTCATAGTTTGTCTTGCTAGCACACATATAAAAAACTAACATATTGCAAATATTTCAGCAATAAACTACAAGAGAGATGAAGTGTCTTCATCGGTCATTACAGACTCAGAGGTTCGGTGTTCAATACCAAGCCGGGGTGTGCCTGGAAAGGCCAGCTTCTAAGAGCGGTGGTTAGAACGGTGAAGTTTCAATGAGTACGTTTCCGCTGCAATACGTAGGTTGGCCAGGCAGTTTGACCACCTCTCGTCCATAGTGGCGAGTGCTGCCGTCGTAAGATTTGGTGGTCCGAGCTGCACAGGTCTGGTATTAGGAGCCCAGAGGAGTGTGGTATTAAGGGTAGATCCTGTGGTCTGGTAAGCCACAGATCATTGTTGCCCCTCTTACTAGAACGGATTCGTCCTGGCCTACCCCGAAAGGGATTATGGCGTCATGATATGTATGTATGTGTATGTACTAAGGTGATTAAGATTGGATTGGGATTAGTGTGAAAACTTACGAGAAAGGTGAGAAGAACGACAGAGACGGCACCTAGAAGGACAATTAGCACAGGTAGTTGCCAGTCCTCCCACATCCTGTCAGCCACGACGCTCCAGTTGACCTCCTTGCCTTCCATTTCTCCTTCGGACCCACAGTCCTGAAAACATCAAAAACATATCAGTAATGGAGCCTCAACATAGCCTAACTGACTGGGCCTTTATATATAATTAAAATATGTTTCTTTAATCCTACAATCATAATATATAGTACTATTCAGTCGATAAGTTTATTAACGTCTCAGATAAGTAGCCATTTAAAGTAAATTGTCTTTGCTTATTTTTAAATTGTGTCATGTTTTTGTTTGTATATGACATATTTGTATATGGTCGACCCCACCGCGACGCTCACACGACCCCGGCCTCACTTCTCCTGTCCGAGGGCCCGACCATGGGTTACATCGTGGGACGACGCTGTCGTCGTCACAAGTTGGTGTTTGCTCGTGGACTGGATCCGAGCTCTGCGTTGCCTCGGACTCCACATCCTCGAACTGGCCTGGCTCGTCCACGAGCAAACACAACTTGTGACGAGGACAGCGTCATATCGCGAGGTGACCTGTGGTCGGGCCTTCAGGCGGGAGACGTGAGGCTAGGGTCGACCGCGGCGGCAACCCTTGCCCACGCCCTGCGTCAAACTTTACTGAAACGAGTACGCATATTTTGAAGCAAGGAATACTTGACGTACTTTTACATATTTCTAGCTCATACGGTACACTTTTGCTTATCAACAAATGAACACTTTTGGTTGTTACTTACCGAGGATTGTGGTTCTTCACTGGAGTTGGACTGTTGTGAGTCCAATTTCGCCAAGTTGTTGGTATTGTGTCTGCTAGTTTTTGGCGTTAAGTCGCGACTATTGCTGTGCTCTCTCGCCTCCCTCATCAGACGATACAGGCTCAGCTGACTAACATCCAGGCCTGCTGTCACATCGCTCTCACACCAACCTGACAAACACAATATGCAATATATAATTAGTAAAGTATGTAGCTTAAAAAAAAAAAAAAAAAAAAAAAACTTGTCAAAGAAATGAATCAAAATATAATTATTTCCCTTTTTTTAATATTATAGGTACCTGTAATATAATTAGTAATATTATCCTTTTCCCAGATTTTTATATTATATGTATATTTTTTTTATCATATATTGTATTTTGAATGCTTGATATTGGTAGTTACTTTTGCACCAATAACTTTTGCGCGCGCAAAAAAAAAAAAAAAAAAAAAAAAAAAAGTATCCTTAGTTTAACATTACGAAACTCGTTTTTGTTTGCGATTTTTCAAAAAAGTTCACCAATTCCGGAAAAAAGAGAGAGATAGATAAGGCATACTGATACGATCACCCCCCCCCCCCCCCTCATTTCGTCACTGGTAAGAAGTATTGCAGAGAGCTGTGATTATATTTACCCATCCAAATAATTACTTAAGAAGGTATATAAGCTCTATTGAAAAAACCACTATAGTAATAATAATACAATTAATTTAAATAAATTTTAAAAAATCTTTATGGAGAAAAAAACTCTTAAAAAGTACAATTAAAAATTGTTATTAGCTACACAAAAGATACATTACAAATATTCCATATTTTCCCACTGACACCATTTCTTACACCTCCTGTACTATCAGTTGCAACAAGGTAAGAATAATTCAGTGTCGCATCAATTGCTTTGGAAACTTAAGATGAAACCAGTCGGAACGTTTTACATTATTATGTATAGGCACTGCATAGCATGCATACATTATACATGTTACCACAATAATTAACATGCATACTTTAATTTATAACTATAACAATTTTTGCCTCTTTATGAAGAGAAAGAGAAAATACTACGGGAAAATTATGTTGAAATTTTATTTACAATAATATTTTGTGCAATTTAAAAATTATTTTATCTCTTTTTTTTTTTATACTAATTAGTCGCATCACAAAATTTCTTTCTGCACTTGTGAGTCCAAGGTAATTATGTTTTTAACCAAATCGTAAGATTTTTTTCTTGATTGAAAAATATTTTGAGTATCAATATATAGTAGGTATTTAATTAACAGGGTTCGTTTAGAAAAGTATAATAATTAAAAATCTTAGGGCTACCAAAAAATAAAAAATAAAACATTACTCGTTAATTAAATTTGTACTGTATCCCGAAACACGATCTAGATTATCGGATCTGTGAAACTTTTATCACTTTCATATTCAGATTAAAGGAATCTATATATAAAAAAAATCGGTTTCATGAGAAAATAGGGTACGGATTTAATTCAATCAACCCCAAAAAGCAATTTTTTTTCCTTCTTTTTTTTAAGTTTGCCACATAGAACCAATATTTTATAGATCCATTTGCAATCCAAATAATGCATATCTGTATAAAATTGTGTTCACAAAAACCAGATTACTTGATCCGATGAGCCGTAATCCAAAATATAAAAAATGTCCTTATATTGACACCACTAATAAGAAAGGTGAATTGAATTTTTAATTTTTTTGATTTTATGATATTTTTGGAAAGAGATTTAACAAATTTTGAGGTGCTATTTTTTCTTAGAACGATTTGAGCATGCGAAGTATTTTTGTAATTAATTTTTGAAAATCGGCCTAGAAAGCCTGTGATGTCATCACTGTCATCAGTTCACTTTTTTCTCGGCAAATACTAATCGTTCGAGGTTCAGTAACCAGTGTAATGAAATCAGCTCGTTCTCAGGATTTCAAAAAACTGGCTACTGAACCTTCTACGGTCAATACTTTCCGAAATAAATGCCCGATTGATGACGTCACAGGCTTTTAAGGTTGATTTTCAACAATTAATTAAAAATACTTCCCATGCTCCAATCGTTCTAAGAAAAAATAGTGCCTCGAAATTTTGTAACGCTCTTTTCAAAAAGTTAAAAAAAGTGCGGGTTAAAAAAATTCACCTTCCTCATTATATAAAAAATCTAATTATGTACCTTTTCTAAATTTGAAGCACATACACATATCTGATGCCAACAACTACATTCGCGCTGATAACATCTCACAATACGAACATCACCTCTATATTAAGACAGATGAATCTCTTATCAATTTGTACCTTATTCTTTGTTATCAGTTTCAACATTTTGATTAAACTTTTTTCTATGATATTAAATAAAGCTGCATGATAAGATATTGTAGGTTCATATGTAGAAACATGAATGGGAAATATTTTACTGATATAACAATCTATATATTAATCTATAAGCTTGCAAACTTTATTGGAATGGAAATTTGGGTCCTTTTTTTTTTTTTTTTAAATGTAGGTTTGTCGTGGTAAGGAACGCGGAAAACCTAATTTCCTTAACCTTTTACATCATGCAAGATCATTTTTTTAGCGCTCTTTTCTCTCTCTCTCTCTCTCTCCCTCATTTAAAAAATCACTGCACTAAAGTAGGAGATATGTAAATGAGAAAAACTAGACACACTTTTGTCTTTCAATGTTTTTTTTTTTTTTTTTTTTTTAGAATTTTTCATCACTTTTTGTACCTATAATTTGGTGTGTATTTATTTAGTATTGTGTTTTATTTCAATTTTTTATTCTTTTTTTTTTCTTCCTGGTCTTATTAAAAGTACACATATGACTGCGTGACTGATAATGTATTTTACCCATTTAAAAATATAGTTTTTGTTTTGTTTTTCCCCTACTTTACAATAATAACATAGCAAAATTAGCAGCATGAGTTTTTGAATATGTAGTAAAATATATTTTCACAATCGTGTATGTACACAATTCTAATAAATACCATTAAAATAATAAATTGGTTCGCAGTGCAAATAATTCTCTCAATAAAGGACAGAATGACGAAAACACTCTATTCATAATATTTTTTTTTTTTTTTTTTTTTTTTTTTTTTGCTTGCCATATTGTGTTATCGTGCAATACACCAATCCCAGTCCCAGTCAAGACATTGTCTTATCGACAGGTAAGGACTTTCCAATTAATGGAAAAGCACACACGGGCTGGCCACGGCCTAAATACACAGCCCGGCATTCGCCATGACAGCCTAGAGAAACCGTGGAAACATCTAGGCAGGCTGGTCGGTGCAATCACATCAATCATGCACCTCCCGAATACTGTGCGGAATACTGTGCGTCGTCATGGAATGCATGTAAACATGCATCGTGCAACGTGTTGTGCTCTCACACTTCACGTACGCACCTAGCAGTGGCTCGAACCTATACTCGGTGAGGAGTACAGAGTTGCGAGTCAGCTGCCTTCACCACTCGGCCATACCAGCTGTATATTGATATACACATCATTTTAAATTCATTCACAAGTACATTTTCATGTAAATATATTTAAAATTTTGATTACATTTATACCATATAATTATATATCCTCTATAAATTAAAATATATTTTTATCTGTGTATTTTTTGTTTATTGTATATATTTTACCGGTACGAAGAAATAAATACGATTTTTCAATAAAATTTAAATTTATCATAATATAAATAACACACTTAAATTATAAAACAATAATAATTCAATGTAACAAATATGTATGTATTTATAATTTTATATTATTTATAGGCCTTTCTGTGGTAATTTTTAACATTATACTAATATATATTAGTAGATTTGCTATATTTATTAATTCATTTTACGCGGTAAAACATATATAACACACATGATTAAAAACATGCATTTTATTATTATATGCATATATTTTTTATAATTAAACTTACTGCAGTTATTACAAAATTTCTCTCCTTTCTTTCTCACACGTAGATAAAATATACAAAACATCCTGTTTACTGACAAAGTGTGCCTCGACTACCGGTACAAAGAACCTTGGGTCGGTCGCGAACCAACGCATGTCATTTCATACATAAATGGGGCGTACGATAACAGGTGCAATTTTAGACAAAAATTAAAACTGATCTTCCCTAAATAAAATACTGATTTCTTAAAATAAAAACATTAAAAACTCTTTAATACAATAAATAGATATATTTAATTGAGATAACAAATTTAGAAAAAGCATTTATGTAAAATTCAATCACAATATTTATTGATGCTTTCAAAAACAAAAAATCGTTTGAAATGAAATTTTTGTTTTTGAAAAAACTGTTTAACGAATTCAATTAATAACACAATAAAGCTACACAATTTGTATAATTATATGCATAGATGATAATATTATTGTAATTAAAACAGAACAAATAAAAGGGACTTTGTAAAAGATAATAATCATAAAAAAACAAGGCGTTTTTTTCTTTCTTTTTTGCGACGTTTCATAAAAAGAACATAAACAGAAAGCAGACACAAAAAATCAATAAAAATTTATGTAACATACGTAAGTAGTAAGAGAAAACATAGAGCAGGTCTTACCGTACGATACACAGATTATGAAGAAGAGAAAGCTGTTTCCGATTGATAAAGTAGATGTTGAAAATTTCAATGTTATTTTCCCATAATTTATAATGGGACCGGCCATACTATGGATAAAAAGAAAGGGGGTGGGCTGGGAACATGTGTTGAACTTACGAGTACATTCGTATTTACTCGTGTTTTCTCGGATATAATTTGTGAATTTTATTAACCTTTTTGCGAGGCTAGTTTTTTTTTTTTTTTTTTTTTTTTTTTTTTTTTTTTTTTTTTTAAGATACTTATTTACTTTTAATGTTTTTAAAATAAAATTAAATATAATATATACATAATATGACAATTTATTTTGCTATGAATTGGCATTGTACTATATCACTGTAACCGTATATGTGCCATCATAGTAAAAACAATTAAAATACATATAGCCCCTGAAATGTATGCAACTTTTGCAGCATGCATGTATAAAAAGTTGCCGAACTATAAAGGCGTATTTTATTATTATTTTATTTATTATTATTAGGCATGTTTATTTGTTTTCTTTCTTTCTTTCTTTCTTTCTTTCTTTCTTTCTTTCTTTCTTTCTTTCTTTCTTTCTTTCTTTCTTTCTTTCTTTCTTTCTTTCTTTCTTTCTTTCTTTCTTTCTTTCTTTCTTTCTTTCTTTCTTTCTTTCTTTCTTTCTTTCTTTCTTTCTTTCTTTCTTTCTTTCTTTCTTTCTTTCTTTCTTTCTTTCTTTCTTTCTATCTATCTATCTATCTATCTATCTATCTATCTATCTATCTATCTATCTATCTATCTATCTATCTATCTATCTATCTATCTATCTATCTATCTATCTATCTATCTATCTATCTATCTATCTATCTATCTATCTATCTATCTATCTATCTATCATCTATCTATCTACCTATATTTTATTAATTTGTTTATTAATTCATTCCCTCCCTAATTTATAATTAATTATTAAGAGGTATCGTTAAAAAGTCATACCCCTCACTGACATTCAAAATTTTGACCCTCTTATTTATACTGTTAGTAAAATCTTTGATTAAATTTTCATGACATGTCCATCAGATAAAGGATAATTAAAATTTAAATTAACATTAGGCTTTTTGGGGGTAAAGTTTCTAAAAGTCGTTCTCCAAAAGGTTCTAAAAATAAGTAGAATTTTTTTTAACACATATTTACAGTTTTCTTATTATATATTCACTGTCAAATAATAATAACTCATTATTATACATTTCAGCCTTATTCTTATTTAAGTCAAGCCACCCTATATAAGGCTGTATATGCGCATGACGTCATACTGAATGCGCTTCGAAGCCATACTGAATCAATGAACAACATTGCTCAGCAGAACAAATTTCCTTTTTTCTTTGGAAAATTCGTTAATTTTTTGTTATTTTTATTTTTCTCACCTACGTTCACAGCATCAAAATAATCTCAAAAATATTCCTTATAGTATTTTTAAACTGCAAAATAAGTCATGTTCTTATACAGACCATGTTATTGAGTGATCCAACATGGCGTTGACTTTAACATGAATGCATACACCCTATAGGGTGGTTTCATTCATGTAAAAGTCGATGTCATAAGTGAGTACTAAATAACATTGGCTGGTATAGGAAAATGACACATTTTGTCAGTTTAAAAATACTTAGCAATTTTTTTTGAGAGCATTGATGTTGTTAACAGGTTGAATTAGTACCTCAAGTATGCAAGAAAAATAATAATGACCAAAAAATAGCTAATTTTCCAAAGAAAATAGCCAAAAACTACGTTTTTCCTATGCTGAGCAATGTTATTCATTGCTCAAGAAGAGCATCGAAAAGCACTCAGAATGACGTCATGCGTACATACACTATAGAATCTCATTTTCAGACTTAAAGGCAGAGGCGTCTTATTTAATATTCACTATAGTGACAAAATATTTACAAAATGTTGTCGTTGTTTGTGTGACAGTGTGGAGTGGGTGGCGAGATATTATACATACAATATGTAAGTAGGGGAAATTTTCATGACGAGAGTTCAGTGTACGATGATTTCTTAGTCTACTTCATTATTTTGTAAACATGAACAACATATATATAAAATATTTATCAATCTCTCTTACATAATCAACTTTCTCAAATACAATTTTTTTAACACTTTTAAATATAAAAACAAATAATATGCATCATCCACAATAACTATGAGGAAGTTGAATTGAAATTTTTTTGTTGGGTTTATGATATTTTTGGAAAGAGCTTTAAAAAATTTTGAGGCGCTATTTTTTCTTAGGACGATTGGAGTATGCGAAGTATTTTTAATTAATTTTAGAAAATCGCCCTAAAAAGACTGACGTCATCATTCCACTTTTTTCTCGGCAAATACTAATCGTTCGAGGTTCAGTAACTAGTTGAATGAAATCATGCAGCTTGTCGTCAGGATTTCAAAAAACTGGCTACTGAACCTTTTACGGTCAATACTTTCCGAAATAAATGCCCGATTGATGACGTCAGAGTCTCTTTAGGACGATTTTCAAAAATTAATTAAAAATACTTCCCATGCTCCAATCGTTTTAAGGAAAAATAGCGCCTCAAAAATTTTTAACGCTCTTTTCAAAAATGTCATAAAAAGTGGGGGTTAAAAAAATTCACCTTCCTCATTGTAATAAAAATATACAAAACTATTTTTATTTATTATTATTATTATTATTTTTTTTTTTTTCTCATTTAGTTAAAAATTATTAAATATTATTTTAAGTTTCAATTTTACAAAGTTCGTAATGATCATTAATGTATACTGTACTTCATTGTGTAGTGCAGTGGTTATACTACTATATTTTACCATATTCAAAGGCTTGCGTTCAATTTGTTTTATGTTATTCTTACGGGAAAAAAATGCACTGAATTGAAATAGAGTGATTTTTTTTTTAATTCAAAATCGGTGCCACCACATAATCGTGTGTGCATTATAAGCTAAATAACTTTGATATCTAATAAATTTAAGCACCGAAGCATTGTTTTTTTTTTTCTTTATTATTGTTTTTTTCCCCTTCTTTAATATATATTTTTTAATGAAAGAATTAAAAATTCACTAAAACTTATTTTGATCGTGGATCACGTAAAAATATTTATTGTTTCCCTCATTTAAAAATGTCTGGCCTTATTGAAGAAGTTTCCCAAGAAACAAAAAGTTCCGAAACTCTATATATATACCTATGTACTATAATATGTAAAAAAGATAGGAAAAGAGGTAAGCCGTAAGCCTAATCTTCTCCCGCTCCGTCTTCTTGCTTGGCTAAGGCGGAACATACGCTGGTATCTACATTGCACAATTATAAGCAATCATGAAATAAAAATAAAGTCCCTAAAAAATATCTGATATCGAAATTCTGATATATAATATTGCTAATTTCTTATATATATAGTAATAGCGCAAAAGGACCTGATTTTAATAAATAATAATCTCACTGCAGCGTATTTTATTAATAACTATTTTTATCAGCAGCGAAAGTTTATTAGTAATCTCAATAATAATAATAATTATTAAGATAACACATTTCTGGGAAAAACACATCGGCTGATTGCTGTGTCATTTTACTGCTCGCTGGTGTGTTTTATAATTTTAGATATCAACTACATGGTCTCACTTTTTTTTTTTTTTTTTTTTTTTTTTTTTAATTGTAAGCAAAGGTTGTTACGTCACATTTTTATTTCAAATATAGACATGAGAAAATATTACATTATAATATTGAGCAATATTTATGCTATAAAACATAATTATTATGTAATATAGCAAAAGTTTTGCCGTATTAAACAAATTTGTGTTGAAAATGAGCTATTGACTTATAGTAAAGGAACAACTGTTTTGAAGCCGATTATAACCGATTTCGGTCATATCCGCTTCCGTTTCTACTTACTACTACGCATGTGCAGTAAGTCTAAACGGAAGCGGATATGAGTGAATTTGCTTATAGTCAGCTTCAAAACAGTTGTTCCTTTATCAGTCAATTGCGTTTTTTTTTTTTTTTTTTTTTTTTTTTTTTTTTTTTTTTTTTTTTTTCTGTGCATAAAGATGAATTTATAAAAAATTGGAATACTTTATTTATCATTTTATCATTGTATCTGTATAAATAATTATATTGTTTCTATAAAGTGGCGATTTAAAAAATAGTTTTGTTTTTTTGTTAGTATGTAAGTTTGACGATTGTTTCTAAATTTCTGTTTTGTAGATGTAAACCTTGGCAGATGTAGCATTGACTAATAAAGGAACAACTGTTTTGAGGCCGACTATAAGCGATTTCAATCACATCCGCTTCCGTTTCGACTAACTACGAATGCGCAGTAAGTCAAAACGGAAGCGGATGTGACCAAAATCACCTATAGTCGGCCTCAAAACAGTTGTTCCTTTATTAGTCAATTGTATACTGATTGTAGGAGAAAAAAAAATAAATAAAAATTTTGAATTTTTTGAATATACCTATTACATTTTTAGTATTAATTTTGCGTTTTCGTGTTTAATTATTCACATTATACGTATATATCTAAATTGTGTTATATTTTGGTGTTGATTTGCTATACAATAGTAGCCGAGATCAATGCGCATGTGCCACAAGAGTATCCATTGAAGGAAACTTTGCTAACACGTACCGACGTATTAAACCTTCTTGCATAATAACAACTGCGCGCGTGTTTACACAATAACTTAATGATTTTATATAGGGTGTCTGCGCATGACGTCACACACGCTTGGAGGCCATACTGGAGTACTGAATAACATTGCTCAGCATAGGAGCATATATAGGACAAACTTTGTTTTCTTTGGGAAATCGTTAAATGTTGTTGTTATTATTATTTTTCTCACATACTTGAGATACTAATTCAACATATTTACAACATCAATGCTCTCAAAAATATTGCTTATAGTATTTTTAAACTGGAAAAATGATTTATTTCCCTATACCAGCCTATGTTATTGAGTGATCTAACATGGCGTCAACTTTAACATGAATGAGAACACCCTATATTGTCTAAGATCCTTGTTTTTATGAATAAATAAAAATTATTGGATCTTATTATGCCTTATTGCATTTTTTTATTTTTATTTTTTACAATTGTTATTATTTATTTATTTATTTATTTATTTATTTATTCATTTATTTATTTATTTATTTATTTATTTATTTATTTATTTATTTATTTATTTATTTATTTATTTATTTATTTATTTATTTATTTATTTACTTATTTATTTGTTTATTTATTTATTTATTTATTTATTTATTTATTTATTTATTTATTTATTTATTTATTTATTTATTTATTTATTTATGTATTATATATACCTAAGACTTTGACCCAACTTATTATGACTGAATGTGCAGCTATATACTAATCAATAGTTGCATAATATTATCCATGTTGCATAGGCAAATATTTTACATCGATAAGCGTGTATGCGCATGACGTCATAATAAATGCGCTTGGAGGCCATACTGGAGAAATGAATAACATTGCTCAGCATAGGACAAACTTCATTTTTGGCTATATAGCCTCTTTCGAATCTTAACCAGCATTTCATAAATATTGCTAAGCATTTTTAAACTGGCAAAATTTTAAAATTTATATCCTAACAATTGATCCTATATTTAGTATAATAATGTAAATGTTTTGCCACCTTAACGATCTATTAGTTCTGAAATTTTATCCCAAAAACAGAAAATTAGAAAGTCAAATTTTCAATGGTTCTTATCTGCGGTGACGTAGCACCAGTCAGATCAGAGGTGCGCTCAGGGTGCGCTACAACAAGGTGAGAGAGGGAACTCTAATTTTATATTACGCTTTTTATGGGGAGAAAGATTATTATTATTATTATTTTTTTTTTTTAGTTTTTTTAGTTTTTGAGAAAACTACTGCACTGATTCAAGTAAAATTATTATTTTTCTCTCATATTTGAAAAACTAATTCAACCTGTTTTAACATAACATCAATGTTTTCAAAAATATTGCGAAGTATTTTTAAACTGGCAAAATTTGTCAATTTTCCTATACTGGCCAATGTTATTGAGCGATCACTTATGGCGTCGACTTTAACATGAATGAAACCACACACAATACTGTTAACATTTTACTCTCTCTCTCTCTCTCTCTCTCTCTCTTTCTCTCTATAGTCTGCATGTCTCTATTCCTCTTTCACTGCATATAATTTTAAGAAGAAAAAAACTCGCTATATTATTCGTTTATCTGCATAATAACGCTAATAGTTTAAAGGATAATGAAAAGCCATGTTATATATCTGAACAAATTTAGAAGCGAAGCGTCATCGAAATTATATTTTTGTCTACCGGTGGACGATGTAAATAAACTTTTTTTTCTCTCTTAGCGTGAGCAGACAATGTTTATGCCAGGTCTGATGACGTCGACTTGAGAGAGGAAAAAAAAAGTGGTTTCCTACATTGCAACAGCGTGCTCGCTAGCTCGGCGTTCGTTAACATTATAAATATAACACACCACGACTATAGCTTTAAAATTGAAACTTTATAGACTTTAGTTCGATCTTTTTGTGATGTATAGTGGAGAGAGACAGAGACAGAGACAGATACAGAGACAGAGACAGAGACAGAGACAGAGACAGAGACAGAGACAGAGACAGAGACAGAGACAGAGACAGAGACAGAGACAGAGACAGAGACAGAGACAGAGACAGATTAGCAGCATATTCATAAGTTATAAGTATACTAAAGAGAATTATAAGAATGAATCCGCAACACAGTTTATCGTTGATAAAAAATTATTTATTTTCTATTAGCTAAAAATACGTAAAAATAAATTCATTATTCGTCATTGTTATTGTTTTAACGTCGGTAAATTACTTTTTAAGAAAAAAAAAAAAAAAAAAAAAAAAAAAAAAAAAAAAAAAAAAAAAACGCTGGACCTCCTTAAAATTTGGTTTCTCAATTTAATGCTTATAGTTAGGATATAAAAAGAGGTGCCATATTTGCATCCCTCACCAATAGCCTCCTTTAAATTGTATTATTTAAGTTTAGACTCAAAAAAACTGAACTTTTATTAACTTCAAATTGTAGGTGCTATACATTAAAATGAAAAAAAAAATCAGACACCTCTCTTTCTTTCTCTCTCTATTTTTTTTAATGAAGGAATTGTGATAGATCGATTGTTAAGACGGAGGGAGAGAGAGAGAGAGAGAGAGAGAGAGAGAGAGAGAGAGAGAGAGAGAGAGAGAGAAACATAATCATATATAGAAATTCTACACTTTTCCTTGATTATTTTTCTAAAGGAAATATTATGTTTCAATAAAACAATAACAAGAAAAATAAATTGGAAAAAAAAATATATATATTAGATTACGAGGGGATGATATTTCTGTAATAATTTTTGTGACGTCATAACTATATATGCGTGGGCGGAACAAAAAAATTTGGTACTGCAATATTAAAAATCCCATCAGAATTTTACTATACATAAAAATTTGCATGTTTTTTAATACCAGGCAATAAAAACGTTAATTTTAGTCGCAAAAATAAAGATAGTAAAAATGAACAACGTCTATCAACCTTTAACATTTGGTTGTTTTGTTCGCCAGACTGTCAATTTTATATTTTGTTACCTCGACAAAGTAAAATACAAATTGTAACATTTTCGTTCATGTGTTCTCATCGCTGATTAAAGCAATATAGACCAGAGAAAAACATATGCATTTATATCACAAAACACTTGATGGGATTAACATAAATAACTTTAGTTTGTCTCAAAACCCAACTGCAGCAGTGATCAGAAAATTTAGATTTATGCAACCCGTACAACATTTTCATACTAATTTTTTGCATATTTCTGACGTCATAAACATGAATAGTCACGCAAATTGCATACTTTACAGTTTTTTCACGCTCTCTCGTGGGGCTACATTAACATTCTGGTAAATTCTGGTACATTTAAGAATGTGCAAGGGGTCTATATACTGTACACTGTACAATATAACTTATAAAGTCACTTTTTACAATTTTGCGTAAATTATATTGATAAATATTTAGATAGCGTAATTAATAACTTCTTTTTCTTCGTCTTTTTTTTTTTTTTTTTTTTTTTTTTTTTTTTTTTTTTCTGTTTCGTGTACGTAACATGTGACAGACAGGTATCGATACCAGACTATATTTTACCCAACTTCTAATATTACATTAAATTTATATATACAAAAAGTTTGCGTACAAAGGCTACTAATTGTATTTTCCCTCCTATAGTGGATATGAAAGGGTTTCTGAATTTTCCCTCTGACTCTTTAGGTTGGGGAGAAATAAATATTTCACGTTGTATGCGCATGACGTCATATTTAAAGCCATAGACCACATAAAACAACATGACGTGCTTTTTAATGAATAAACACGAAATGGGATCTTTAAAACTGATGACAATTTTTACCAGAAATTTGTCACATACTTGAGATACTAATTAAACAGTATCAATGCTCTCAAAAATATTGCTTATAGTATTTTTTTTAACTGGCAAAATGAGTTAATTTTCTTATACTGGCCAATGTTATTAAGTTAGGCGTTGACTTTAACATGAATGCATACATCCTATTATAGAGCAATATATATTTTTAATAAATATTCTAAAAAATAGCTAGTTCCTTTTTTTTTTATTATTATTATTTATTTTATTTTTTTTTTTTATCTAGTTTAGTATATTTTTAATAATAAACTGCAATAAAAGCAATTACTGCAAACGCGGTAGTCTTTTAGTAGAACTATTTAAATAAATTTTTTGCCTTTTCATTTTTTTTTATCGGTGAGCTTGCTTCTATTCCAAAGAAAAAAAGAAAAGAGAGAGAGAGAGAGAAGAAGAAAAAGAAGAAAGAAAGAAGCTAAAAATACTTCAAGCGCTTCTAAAAATCTGAATAAAAATAATGAGACAATAGAAATAGAGCTCACAAAAACTGTTTTTAAAAATATCTATGCTATATAGGGCGTATGCATTCATGTTAAAGTCGACACCATGTTGGATCACTCTATAATATGGCCCGTATAGGAAAATAACTCATTTTGCACATTTAAAAATATTTTTGAGAGAATTATGTTGTTAATATAAATTGAATTAGTATCTCAAGTATGTGAGAAAAATAATGATAAAAAAGAAAGATATTATATTTAAAAAAAAAAAAAAAAAAAAAAATCCCAAAGAAAATAAATAAAAACGAAGTTTGTCCTATGCTGAGCAATGTTATATATTGCTCAAGTATGGCGTCTAAGCGCAATCTGAATGACGTCATTCGGATCGAATACAAAACCCTTTAAGAACTTTTTATATTTTTATAATTGTATCTTAAAAAAAAAACTAAAGGTTCATTAACGCAATTTAATGAAATAAGTTAAAATAAATTGTCATGACAAATTAATGACGCCAAGTATATTTCAGTGTGAAAACTTAATTGAAGTGTGAGATAATGTTGTTACCTGAATGTCCTCCCCTCCCCCCTGCATGATTCACACGTTTCACTTTAGTTTAATTATTTAGTTTATAAACCCGCGTGTGTGTGAGTCAGTGATCATCTGCATGCATATATTCACTTTTTAGACCACTTTACAACAATCGAAAATCATATCGAAATCACAATATTTGAGAATGACAATCATTAAAATGAAATCGTTTGCAGATGACGTCATATTTATTGCGCTTGGAGGCCATACTGGAGTAGTGAATAACATTGCTCAGCATAAGACAAACTTTGTTTAAAGTCAAATTTCCTTGGGAAATTGGTTAAATTTTTTCTTATTATTATTTTTCTCACATACTTGAGATACTAATTCAACATATTTACAACATCAATGCTCTCAAAAATATGCATAGTGTTTTTAAACTGGCAAAATAATCTATTTTCCTATACCATCCATGTTATTAAGTGATCCAACGTGGCATCGACTTTAACATGAATGCATACACCCTATATAAAATAAAAAAGTTATATAATATCAAATATGATTTAAATTTATATATAGGGTGTATATGCATTCTTGTTAAAGTCGTCGCCATGTAGGATCACTCAATAACATGGGCCGGTATAGAAAAATAGCTCATTCTGCCAGTTTAAGAACTAAGTGGTATTTTTGAGAGCATTGATGATGTTAATGGCTCGAATTTCAAGTATGTGAGAAAAAAATAACTATATGATTTCCCTATAAGAAAATAGTCATAATAAAAGTTTGTCCTATGCTGAGCAATGTAGTTCATTACTCCAGTATGGCCTCCAAGCGCATTAAATATGACGTCATCCACATACAGTTTATATAAAATGAAAAAGTTATAGACTATATATTTTTATATTAAATATTTTTTATTGCTAAATCTTAATATTATATAATACTGTATATAAATATTTAAAATATGTCTGAAAACTCTATTTTAACTAAGCAGTATACAATCAATATAAGTACAGTCACTGTGATGTAAAACTTCATTATATTATCATGTGCTAAATGTATATAATATAAAACATTTACTTTGCTTTACAAAAAATTCATGCACTTTTTTAAGAGTTGTCTTCAGATGGCGTGTATCTCAAAATATAAAAAGAAAACTGACAAACTTTTTGATGACATTTAAAAAGTATAGCTATAAACAGCTATAGGGTCGTGGTATTCATGTTAAAGTCGGATCGACGTCATAAGTGAGTACTAAATAACATTGACCAGTATAGGAAAATGGCACATTTTGCCAGTTTAAAAATACTTCGCAATTTTTTTTTTTTTTTTTTTTTTTTTTTGAGAAATTGATGTTATTAACAAGCTGAATAAGGTATAATGTATGCGAGAAAAATAATAATGACAAAAAAATGACTAATTTTCCAAAGATAATAGCGAAATTCCACGTTTGTCCTATGCTGAGCAATGTTATTTGTTGCTCAAATATGGCATCAAAGTGCATTTATTATGATGTCATGCGCACACACCCTATATGATAAAATTCTCAAAACTCGTGACAATCAGATAAGAGAGAAAATAATTGTTGAAATTAACATGGGTTCTTATGGAACTAAAAATTCAAAAAAATTGTATTTTAAATCTAGCATGGGACCTCCCTCTTATTTTTTAAGATATTGTGCAAATTTTCATATTTTTCTTTCTTTTTACAACTTTTTAGTAAAATCACGTAGTAGCTGATTTCTTGGTTTATAATAAGGAAGGAACTTTATATAAAATAAAAAGTTGCATGCGAGTGGCTGTACAAAATTCATCGCATGCATTTGTCGCGTGAGAATAATTTCGTCTTGAAGCCAGCAGCTTTTATCTTATTAAATATTCAATTTATAAATCAATATTGGAATAATTTTATTATAAGTAACGATCTGACTGTTCAACAAATTATTTTTATTACATAAATGTACACGTAAAATATCTAACAAAGAAAATGGGTCGATTTATTTCATTTCTTGAAAAACGCAGCTTTTTTAAAAAAAAATAGGTATTTTTCATGAATATTTTTTAATATAGTCAAATATTTTTTGTTTAAAAAAATGTAGAAATGAATGGCAACCTTAAAAGCCACAATAATATATTGCACTGTATTATTAATTAAATAGTTAAGCTTATTATTTTTTTATTATTATTTAACACGAAAAAAAAAACTATTAAATTAAAAATTTTATGTAATTTTTAAATTTGATATTCGTGACACCCAATTTATACTTTGGAATTGTAATTAATAAACCATGTTATAAAAATTGGAAACCGATTTTAGTGCCGTTTGCTGCATGTAAAAAAAAAAAATTCTTACCATGCCTATAAAACAAAATTCATAAAAAAACAAAAAATAATAATAATAAAGTTTTTTATATATGCATATAGAAAAATTACAATTAAAATGTCAGTTATATTAGGAATTAAACTAAAATACTGAAGGAACAGAAAACGATCATAAAGAAAAGACTATGATGCACAAATTAAGTATTCAAATATTTGTGACTTCTAAACCAACGGTTTCTTGAAACAATATGTGCATAATTTCGAAGTCTTTACGATTGAAATTAGAAATTAATTATCTTCTTTTGTGCATTAGTTCCTCCGAGCTATTTTAATTTTAAACTTTTTTGTAGTTATTATTACGTTTAGACGTTTATCATATATATTGTAATCCAGGTTATTTGCAATGAATTATATATATCAATTATATCATATAAAATTAGTGCAATTTACTTTTTTTTTTTTTTTTTTTTTTTTTTTTTTAGGGGGGGGGGGGGGTGAAATAAACTTTAGATTTTAAGCAAATTTTAATAGAGTTGAAAATTAAAATAATATATCAAATTCAAATTGAGCTGAACGAAAAGCTGTATTGGTGCTTCTTTTCAGTGCAAGACACACAAAAATGTAAAAATTAAACATCAGTGCGCCAGTGTGTCAATATACTAAAACTAAAATTACGATTTTATACCCTTCGCTTACCTGTAACTTTAACTTATGGTTGCCTGTTAAACTCAGGTAAGACGTAGCTACCTTAAAATCAATGTTAATGGAGATTAATCGGTTTAGCGCGCGGGGTAATGCGGGTAAAGCTAATGGTCCCCTAATTTTACATTGAAGGAATAGACCAGAGAAAAACATAAGCATGTATATCACAAAACACTTGATGGGACTTACATAAATAACTTTAGTTTGTCTTAAAACCCAACTGTAGCTCCGTAGCAGTTATTAGAAATTTAGATTTATGCAACCCTCACAACATTTTCATACAAATTTTTGCATGTTTCTGTCGTCATAAACATGAATAGTCACGGAAATTGCATACTTTACAGTATTTTCACTCTCTCTCGTGTGGAGCTACATTAACATTCTGGTAAATTTTGTCATCAGTTTTGAAGATCCCATTTCATATTTATTCATTAAAAAGCACATGTTGTTTTATGTGGTCTATGGCTTTAAGTACGCTGGTGAGAGAAAACACTTTTTGTGAGATTTTTGACAAAACTACTCCACCTATTCCGGAGATATTTCAATGAGAAATACTAGACATACTTTTACGTCTTTTAAGCCAGAAACATTTTTTTAATATTAAGTTTTTAAACCTCTAACCTCCATCAGCATCTTTAATAAATAAATACGGCTACATATATTTCTTCCAGGGTGCGTGCGCCTGACGTCATTCTGAATGCTTTTCAATGCTCTTCTTGAGCAATGAATAATATTGCTCAGCATAGAACATTGCTCAGCATAGAACAAACGTAGTTTTTGGCTATTTTCTCTGGAAAATTAGCTATTTTTTGTCATTATTATTTTTCTTGCATACTTGAGGTACTAATTCAACCTGTCAACAGCATCAATGCTTTCAAAAAAATTGCGACGTATTTTTAAACTGGCAAAATGTGACATTTTCCTATACTGGCCAATGTTATTTAGTACTCACTTATGACGTCGACTTTAACATGAATGAAACCACCCTTATGTTACGGTTATATATAGGTGGTACTATACATAGTTTTTGTTAACATTGATTCATACTACTAACAGCTTCAAAGTTTATGGGGATTGTAATACAGAATTAATATTAGGGTTTTATTTATTTCATAACCTTTAACAATTTAAGTTTAATTGTCTCATTTATTTCAAAAGTACTTCTCATGGCCGGACTTCCCTTTTGGAAAACCTACAGATATTAAATTAAAATTCGTTTAAAAAGTATTATCATAGATGGAATGTAATTTTTAAATAAATTTTTAAAATAAAAATAATTATTATGTTGTATGTAAAAAATCTAAAAAAAAATTAACTATAATAATATTAAGTATATTATTTTATAAAAGTAATTTATATATATATATAAATATATTTTTATAATTTACAATGTATATTTTTTATTTAAGTTATAAAAATTTCAATACATTATCTATGTTGATTTTTAGATTATTTATTTTAAAATGCATCATATATATTTTAAATTACTTCTTGCCTTGAGAAGCTCAACTTTTTTAAAAAAAATTGAGATATCGTAATAATTGTTTGATATATTTTTTTATTTCACTTTAAATAAAAAATTTTCCATGAGTAATTAAAAATTACCATATTATAAAAACTTCTTAAAAATCGATTTTTAAGTGCAATTTAGCATTACATGTATAATATACCTGACTCAGCATGCTATTTAAAGCAATCTGTTTTACTTTTATAAAATACCGTGTTGGCTGGTGTGAGTAGAACTCTTTTTTTTTATCACATGCGTAAGTATTGTGTTTGTTTTTTTTGTTTTTTTTTTTTCAACCTAGTTTCTCAATGTATGTATTTAACTCGAACAATTATTTTCCTAATCACAAAACTCATAAATTTAATTTATTATGACTACATACTATGCGGAAATGCATTATTTGATTATAT